>OZ024745.1:95084463-95089463 GCA_964016885.1 Eledone cirrhosa
CAAAATGTATATATATATATATATATATATATATAAGTAGAAGGGGTATTTAATTTGTTGGAAGTCCGACAAATATAAATGTTTATAACTGATTTAGAGCACTCAACAGTAACTGGAGTAAATATTCAATGATATTAAATAAATGGAAACTATATTTATAAAACCATATTTATTTAATTATATATATTTCAAGGGTACCAAGACAACATTGGTACGCTTTCATCAGATACAATACAAAGTTTGTTTTATAAATAGAGACGTACCCATGAAAATCATACCTTATCGGTTGGAAATTCACTGGATAGTAAAAATATATTAGGGATTATTCAAACTTATGTGTGAATATGCAAATGAATATGTAAATAATTGAAAAACAACCGTTTATTTAAACGACTATGGAGAAAGAGTGAGAGAAAATATAATGGGAGAAAGATAAAAAATACTACGAGAGAGAGAAGAATTAAACAAGAGAGGATGAATAAAACTCGTATAACGTTAATTTGGGGGAAATATATTCTAAGTATATATCTTAATAGTACGTGTATTTACGATTATTATAAAACAAACTTTGTATTTTATCTGATGAAAGCGTACCAAACTCTGATTATATATATATATATATATATATATATATATATATATATATATATATATATATATATATATATATATATATATATATATATATAATGATATTAAATAAATGGAAACTATATTTATAAAACCATATTTATTTTTTCGTTTCTGAATTTGTTTAGCAAGATTCTTTATCTGAAATCGTGTGTTGAAACCGATATTTTTATACTTTGGGAGGGTCATGTTACCAATAAGAAACACACGCACCAGTTGCTTTCACTTCAATTTATTATATATTTATAAATTTACAAATTTATAAATTTATAAATTTCTGGTTGGTTGGTTCCACAACCAGATAGTTGTTTATATATAGTCATAGTCCTTTCGTCACACACTCTGTGACCTCTTCAGTGACTGGGGATTCCTTTCTTTGTTTCTGTGCCTCTCCTTTGTTCTGTCCTACGCTATTTTGTTTCTGTGTGTGTGTTGTGTGCTCAGTTTGCGCATGCGCCACATCCGGGTGTCTGTGTGTGTTTATGTTCATTTATCTATTTGTTTATTTATTTATTTATTTACATGTTATTGGTTGGTTGTTTGTTCTATGTATATTTGTTTTATTATATATATTTCAAGGAAAACTTGAACCGTTAAGGTATTTTTCTTGGTTATGTCAAAATTTATAAAACACACTTCGTATTTTATCTGATGAAAGCATTGAATATTATACTCCAGAAAATCTGGCGAGTGCTCTGAATCAGTTATAAACATTTATATTTGTTGATTACCAACAAATTGAATATCCCTTTTGCTTATATATATATATATATGGTTAATACAGAAATGGTTTCTACTGGACTAGAACTGTTTCATTCGAAGGAGTTCATCAGGAAAGCCCGGCCTTACTTGATGGTCTCCTTTGAATGAAACAGTTCTAGTCCAGTAGAAGCCATTTCTATATTACAAATGTATACTCTGTTATGTATTGTATATTTACTTATTGTGGTTATCCCCGATTGAACCCGGGACATACGCACACACACACGCACACACACACACATATATATATGTATATATATATATATATATATATATATATATATATATATATATATATATATATATATATATATATATATAACTAAAGATTAAAATGGTTCGTTGATTATTAAGAATATTTTTCATTTATTAATATTTTGAATAATATATATATACATATATATATGTTTGTGTGTATGTGTTTGTGGCGGTGTGTGTGTGAGTGTGTGTGTGTGTGTCTCTGGTGAGTATGTGTGTGCATGTGTGCATTCTTTTCTTGCTGAAGTAAGCATTTTCTTTTAAATAGAAATGAATACATTAAAGCATAACATGATAATTAGCATTTATTGCAGTGTAGTGAAACTATGTAGGTGTTCACTGTAACTACATTATAGTAAAATTGCAATGTAATATACGGCACTGAAACCCCTAAAGACAAAATTTAAGTCAGCATTATCAGAAATATTTTCTTTCTGGCAAGACTTTTCTCAATATGACGTCAAATATGTTTCAATTATTTGTTCTCGTATTTTCAAATACTTCTCAATCCGCCTCATATGTTCTTTTGATATTTCTTGATTCGCATTTCTTCGAATTTTAAAGAAGAATACAATAAGAAAATATATCTAATATTCCAATTTGCAAAAATCTAATTAGTCGCTGAAATATACTTGGTTAATAAGGGGTACGTTATTGAATTGATGTACATAATGTCTTACGATCCATTGATTTGGCTGTATATTATTGAAGATATTATTGAAATGGCGGTGGATTGGCAGTATCGGTAGAGGGTCTGACGCCATGCTTCCCAGCATAGTTACGGCCCTTTATGGTCTGAGTTCAAATCCTGCCGAGGTTAACTTTACCTTTCATCCTTACGGGGTCGATAAAATAAAGTACCAGTAATACACTGGGATAATTGCCGGCCTTATGTCTATAGAAGAAATCATTATTGAAGATGTTGTGTACTTAATGAAGGTAGACATTTCTCTCTTGTATAATTTGTTATTGTTTTATCCAGGTCCATGTAACAATTTATATACACCAGTCCCTCTACATATAGTGACGTGGGCATTTGTACTGTTTCTATTAACAGCTCAAGCCAGTGTATCATTGAAAGATGAACGGCATTACAGGGAGTTGGTAGAGGTTCTCTAAAGGAAAGTCACCTTTCGAACTTCTTTTTCAAAGCTTACTGCAGTGTCAGCTCGACAAGCTGGGGCTTTCTGAACCTCTAAAGCCTTCCATCAGAAATTATTGATAAATTAATATATGTATATATATAGAAGTGGTTACACAACAGCTAGTTCACCATACGAAGAACAATTGTTTCACCTTAGCGGATCCTCAGCTCGTAAGAGGATCCGCTAAGGTGAAACAATTGTTCTCAGTATGGTGAACTAGCTGTTGTGTAACCACTACTACCTAACTCGTCCCATGGACTGAGTGCTCTACCACTACGGATATTACCTTCCAGTGTTCTACCACTATATGTATATATATATATATACTTTTGTTTCTTGTCCCCTTGAACTTTACACACACACACACACACACACACACACACACACACACACACACACACACACACACACACACACACACACACACACACACACACACGCACATATATATATATATATATATATATATTTATATGTATGTGTGTGTTTGTGTGTGTGTGTATGTGTGAGTGTGTTTGTGTGTGTACATGTGTTGTTTGGGTATTGCCATCTGAGTTCAAATCCCACCGAGATCAACTTTGCCTTTCATCCTTAAGGGGTCGATAAAATAAAGTACCAGTAATACACTGCATAATTTCTGGCTTTGTGCCAAAAGTAGAAACGATTATTTTATGTACATTTTTCACCTTTCCATTGCTAGATTCACAATAATCAGAACAGATGTTATTCTAGATCTTTAAGTCTGGTTATATTTATCCACCAAAATACCAGTTTAGATATTTTCAAACATAAAATTAATAATTCTACTAGTCACATCGTTCAATATACTCACAATTCCATAGTGCAGATATTCACACAGATTCCTTTACAATTATATTGAGGATGCAATTGAAACATCAACAGCGATGCCAAAATTAGCAGCTGTCGATGGGTTTTCAGGAATATCGTGACTTGCAATAATGATCGCTATCTATATAGCTACGTAACTGTCAGTGGAACAAATATTTTATATACTATGGCTTCACAAAGTTTCGCCCGAAGTGACTGACATTTTAGCAAACTTAATTGTTCCATCCTTAGTAAATCTATTATTGAATAACATATAATCACTTTGTAATAATTTACTTGATTAATACCCGAGTGATAATAATAAAATGATTTAATTCTATTGATTAACATAACGAAGTTAACATTTTTTTTTTACTTTAGCTATATTAAAACTTGATAATAATCTGTTAACAATAACTTATGATCAAATTTGTAAAATATGTTTCGATATTTTTAAATGTTTTCTTTTAAAATCATGTTTACACGATTTTATGCCATGTCTTGCTTTTATCTTTTCTCTAAATTCGCTAATTTCAAACCAACTTCATTCGACCCAACAATTATTTCAATTCAATTTATTTAATTCAAATCATACCAACTGAGTCTATTATAATAACCCAGGGCGGTGGATTGGCAGTATCGGTAGAGGGTCGGACGCCATGATTTGACGTATAGAGTTACGGCCCTTGCCATTCTGAGTTCAAATCCCGCCGAGGTAAACTTTGCCTTTCATCCTTACGGGGTCGATAAAATAAAGTACCAGTAATGTACTGGGTATTGTAGCCTTGTGCCAAAAGTAGAAACAGTTATTATTAACTGTCAATAAATCAACTAATCAATGAATCAACATCATAACCTCCTAACTTTTCTCTCTTTCACTCTCTTTCCCTAAATATATGTCACCTCTTACATTATATCCTATCGTATTATCTTCAGTTCTAGCATAACTTCCAATTTATTAATTTATTAGTTTAACCAATAAATATATGTATATATTTAGTATTTTCATGTTTATACCATCACATCTTCATATTTTAACCACCAACACCACAACTATTTTCAGCAATCATATTATGTTCACTTTTCTTCGCACACATAACTTTTTTTATTTATTTTTCATCATCTTCATTATAACTTATTTATTATAATTTATTTATTATTTTTTCTTTTTCTTTTTCTTTTTCTTTTTCTTTTTCTTTTTCTTTTTCTTTTTCTTTTTCTTTTTCTTTTTCCTTTTCTTTTTCTTTTTCTTTTTCTTTTTTTTCTTCTTTTTTCTTTCTATTTCTCTCTATCTTTTTCTTTTTCTTTCTTTATTACTGATATTGTGATTTGAATTTCCCTAGTATATTACAAACGCCGTGTATAATTTTAATCAGT
>OZ024745.1:95094463-95111963 GCA_964016885.1 Eledone cirrhosa
ATTTTTATTTTTATTTTTATTTTTATTTTTATTTTTATTTTTATTTTTATTTTTATTTTTATTTTTATTTTTATTTTTATTTTTATTTTTATTTTTATTTTTATTTTTATTTTTATTTTTATTTTTATTTTTATATATACAATATATTTTTTTATATATACAATATTTAGTTTTTTTTATATATATAATATTTATGTTCTTTCTCATATATATATATATATATATATAGTTATATGTTTGTGTGTGTATGTATGTATGCATACGTATGTGTATGTATATATGTGTGTGTAGGTATATATGTGTATGTGTGTATGTATGTATGTGTATACATGTGTATATATATACATATATATATATATATATATATATATATATATATATATATATATATATATATTGGAGTTAAACAAGGTTCATATGAATTATCTGAGAATGAGTTTTACACACACATATATATGTGTGTGTTTGTATTTGTATGTATGTGTTTGTGATATGTATGTATATGTATGTGTATATGTGTATGTATGTGTATATATGTATATATATATATATATATGGGTGTATATATGTATATGTGTGTATGTATATGTGTATGCGTATGTATGTGTTTATGTATTTGTATATGTATATTTATGTGTGAGAGTATGTGTATGCATTTATTTTTACGTATGTATATGCATTTGTGTGTATGTATGTATGCATGTGTATGTATATATGTATGTATATGTATCTATCTATCTAAGGCGGGTAAAATTCCCGAGATCCATGGACGAGTTCTCTCCAGCGGTCTCTGTCCCTCATTATCGCTGCCATGTCCTGCGTCTCCAACAGACCAGTGTCTGTCCTTAGGGCATCAACATACGTTAACCTTGGTCTTTCTCTTCTAGTGTGTCCATGTAGGGGCTCCCAAAGGAGCACTGAGTGCAATGTCAACTCTGGATGTCGGATGTCGGTGAGCATGTCCAGCTAACCTCAATCTCCTCTGTGTCACTTTTGAGCTGACTGTTGGGATGCACCCATACAGCTCTGATATTTTCATCCTCAGTATATACTGATTAATGTTCAGAGCCATCCTCAGCATTCTCGTGTAGCACCCATCCACCATCTGAGTGAGTTTCTTGGTCAGTGTCCAAGTATCAGACCCATACAGCAGCACAGACTCCACTACAGCAATGAAGAGGCGGATTTTGAGGTCTCTACGAAGGTCCGACTTCCACACCGATCTCTAGCTGTATATGTATATGTATGTGTATGTATATGTATATATGTGTGCGTGTGTATATATATGTATGTGTGTATGTATGTATATATATGTTTATGTATATATATATATATATGCATGTATATATGTGTGTGTGTGTGTTTGTGCGTATGCACGTTTGTGTATTTGTATGTATGTGTATGTATGGATATGTTGATATTCATGTGTGTATGTATGTGTATATGTATGTGTATGGATATATATACACATATATGTGTGTGTGTGTGTGTGTGTGTGTGTATATGTGTGTGTGTATGTATGTGTGTATGTATATATATATGTGTATGTATATATTTGTGTGTGTATGTTTGCATATGTGTTTTTATTTTTCCTTTCCTTCTTCCTTTTCCAGCCTCACTTTCATATAGATTATAATTTTGTTTTTAAAATCCAACGCCAATAAATACAGCAGGAGTTTTTCATTCTGATGATTGAAAGCGAAATTTGTTTGCTTTTAAGAAACCACTGGTAAATGAAATAATTGCCTTATGTTGTTTATTACATAACTATTAAGCTCTGTTACCTACATAGAGCACTCTTTTTTCCTGGACTTTTCCGACGGAATTACTTCATTCACACACACACATATATATATATATATATATGTCCCAAGACTCTGATACCATCAACACTATACACACAGAGCTGGCATATCTAAGAACTGACTAACATCCTGATGAGGTCATAGCCATTCAATGGCTATCATCGAAATATATATAGCAGTAAATAAAGGATTATGCGTTCATGCAATTGACTTATGTTTCGTCACTATATATATATAATATGCAAATAAAGAAATAAAGGCAGTGCAATTAGTAGGGGATATTGTGTTAAAAACGAAGGACATTTAAATCTTAAATCTTTTCTGCGAGAAGTATATTCAACTCATTTGGTAATACATAGAAATGATCAATAAATTATAGAAATAGTAGGAATGTAGTGGTACTGACTTGAAATATCAATAATACAATTGAGGGATTATACAACCTGAGAGAAATATTATACTTGCCAATTACAGATGCAGTAGAGTCCAACATAAGTAATATAATCAGGTACAAAGCTTTGATTAACAGATTATCTTGTAAATTCTTAGGAAGTATTTTATTCTAGGGCTGTATAAAACGTGAAAGTAGCAAGTACGGAAGATAACTCCATTAATATCAAGTAATTTAAAGTAGGCATCTTAAACTGAGGATCCACCGAGGGCCACATGGGTCACATATGTGTTGTCTGAGGGCCACATGGGTCACATATGTGTTGTCTGAGGGCCACACATGACAATTAATTGCACACATTACAACACAACATTTTATTTTATATTATGAAGATAAAATATGCTCGCGCTGTAAAAACCTTTGTGCGGGCCGCAGGTGTGCTTTGCTTGTAACGGGTCGCATGTGGCCCGTGCGCCGCATGTGTCCCATGCGCCGCATGTTTGACATGCCTGATCTAAAGAATTAGAAAATAAAGGCAATGTATTCAGGCATGAGTCTTGTCTTATACAGTCAGCTGCTGAAAATAACAGATCGTTCGATCTTGTTTGATCACCTGAAAGAAGAATATTAACCTCAATATAAACGATAATATATAATTTTAGCTCTTCTTAAAAAGTTGATGTCTTGTTTTAAGAAGTGTGCAATTAGTTATGATTAGAGTCTAGTGATGATTTCGTTTTAATAATGCTCGACCTGTTTGATAAGTAAATATATACCCGTCTTATTATGTTTGAGATATATTCTATTTACAAAGCTGTTTAAGGTGATTGCAATATTAGATCTTCTAACATGGATAAGTTCATTTATAGATCTAAAGAGAGAATTTCAGTGCCCAATAAAAGAAGAAAAAATATTAATATTCTGGTGATGAGATGGCTGCGTGTGTAAGAAGTTTGCATCACAACCATGTGGTTGTATGTTCAGCCTCACTGCGTGGAACCGAAGGCATATGCCCTTTGATATAATCTTGTGACGAGTGGAATTTGGTTGCTGAAAACTGTACTGAAGCTCGTGGTATGTATATACGATAGCGTTCCGTATATTTCATATGTGTACGCATGTGGTTACCTTTACTGTTTGTTTATTATACCACATCTAGTAGTTAGACAAATAGAGATCAACAAAATGACTGACTGACTTCAAATAATAAATACTGGAACCGATGTCATCAGTTAAATTCCTTCATTGGACTGCTCTAGCAAATTTGCTGTGAAATAACTGAATCCAGTAAGAAAATAAGGAATAAGAATATAAGGAATAAGAATATATCAGAAATGTTCATCAGATGTGTATTCCTGTTATCTATGTCTTCATCATAGGGTTGAGACAGTGTAAGCTGTGTTATTTAGTAAAGAGACGTGTTATTGTCTCATAACAGACTTGCATGGTTTGTGACGGTTGTTCTCCTAAGGGAGGGACTGTATTAATTGAGAAGTGGGTTTATAAATTATAGTTTAATAAATTTAACATGTTATATTTTATAACAGTAATTATGTTATAATATCATTATATATATATTCTTGGCAGTATCAGTAGAAGGTCGGACGCCATGCTTTACAGCATAGAGTTATGCCCCTTTATGGCCTGAGTTCAAATCCCGCCGAGGTTAATTTTGCTTTTTCATCCTTACGGGGTCGATAAAATAAAGCACCAGTAATGAACTGGGATAATTGCTGGCCTTGTGCCAAATGTAGAAACAATTATATATATTCAGACCTGTTGACTCTCCCGTCCTATGGAGAGATCTTCCACCCACCCCAAAGTGAGTGGGAGATATAGTCTCTTGTGAAAATGGATATAGCTTTGATCATGTAAAATCTCCCCCTTTTGCCTCATTTCTCCCCGTTTTGGCGCACTTTTTTTCCTGGTACTCCCCGTTTGGATTTTTAGAGGCTGGCAGGTTTGTATATTATATAACTCTATCAATATTCTCATTAAAACAAGGTAGGGTGCAAAAACAACCACTAATATTGGCAGGTGGTAGTATTTGTCAGCTTGAAAACATTTGCTTAGACAAAGACTCATTTTCAATGTGTGAGTTAAGGATGTAATTGTTTTCACCTCTTACTCATGCTTATGGAAGTAAATCTATTTCACATGATGCCACCATAAATGAAACTTAAGTGTCAGTTCGTCAGGATGGAGAAGAAATTGTTTTATATATTTCTAGATAAAATAGTCAATCGATCTTAATGAATATATGTGTCTAGTATTTATGTATTGGTTTTGCTGGTGGCCTGTACGTGCGTATGCGTGTGTACAAATGTATGTATGCACGTCTACTCATGTATGATAATGTGTTTGTTGTTTTCATGTTTGGTGGATGTGTGATGTGTGCACGTAACTATTATTTTATCGTTATATGCACACTGTGTGTGTGTATGTGTGTGTGTGCGTGGGTTTCTGTGCGTGTGTGTGTATGTGTGTATGCATGTATGTGTGTGGGCGTGCGTGTGTATTTGTGAGCATGTGTTGTTGGCTATTATCTTATTTTGATGTCAACTGAACAGATAGAAACTAGTGTCTGCATTTTATTAGTTTACTTCATGTTAGGTCCATTGGAAGAATCTGTCCATCTCTATTAATGCTAGCGCCTGTATGCTCTCCTCCTTGCCCCTTGCCCTCTCCTTCCTCATCCCCTTCCCTCTCCTTCATCTACGTCCCTCTCCCTCATCCACTCATTCCCTCTCTTCTTCCCCTCTCCCTCACCATCCCTCACTCCGACACTCCCTCCCCTCTCTCTCTCTCTCTCTCTCTCTCTCTCTATCTATCTATCTATACATAGTCGCATGCTCACACACGCATGAAATCATGTTCATCAATGCGTAATTTTCTTAACGAGTAGACAATGGATTATATCAACCCTCAGCTACTATTGATAATGTTAACTCAACTGTGTTCATTTTACTTTAATATTTGTGTAACATATATCCACTACCAAAGGCAGTAGCAGAAGTAGCAATAGCAGCAGTAGCAGAAGCAACAACAAGACAGCAGCAGCAGCAGCAGCAGCAGTAGTAGTAGTAGTAGTAGTAGTAGTAGTAGTAGTAGTAGTAGTAGTAACAGTTTATTATTATTATCATTATTATTATTACAGTTGCATTTATCTTGCTTTATGTTCATACGAGTTATCACCAAGTCACAACCAGTGACCTCAAGAGACAACAAGGTCCGCCATGTTGAAGAAAGAACATACATACTCACACATGCATCTTTAGTGTTTAGACTTGTGATGTACTTATATTTACAGAATCTTCCTTAGTATATGGGCAGTTCCCATTAGTACTATCTTTTGTATTTCTCCTATACGCGGGTTTCCTGGGATTTGCGATAAGTAATCATTAGACCCCTTAGGTATCATTCCCAGAGCGCCTACAACCACTGGTATTGTTTTAGTTCTCAATTTCCACATTTTTCCAATTTCTATCTCCAGGTCCTTATACTTGCTCAATTTTTCAAATATTTTATAGATACATTCTTGTCTATTGGAACAGACATATCAATTAGCAGGCATACCCTCTTTTTAAAGTCCTTCAATATTATATCAGGTCTATTTGCATCTATTTTTCGGTCTGTTTGAATGCTAAAGTTCCACAAGATTGAGATGTGATCTTTTTCAAGTATGGGAGGTGGTTGATGCTCCCACCAATTCTTTTGATGGGGCAGGTCAAAATGCTTACACATTATCCAATGTATGTATTGTGCAGCTCTGTCATGCCTGTTTAGGTATTCGGTTGGAGCTATAGGACTGCACATTGAAATTATATGGTCAATGGTCTCTGGTTGTTTTTTGCATACACGGCATAATGGGCTGCATCCATTTTTTATTATGTTGGCTTGGTAATTTTTTGTTGGCAGACACTGATCTTGTGCCGATATAATCAGTCCTTCAGTCTCCGATTTCAGTCCAGAGGATGCCAACCCCTGATGGGTTAAAGTTTTGTCAACATCAGGATTGTTAGCTCGCTCCGGGTATTTTCCATACAGAGGCTTTTCTTGCCATTTCTTAGCCAGTTTCTGTAGCAGTTCTTTCTTTGCAGTTACTTTTACCTGCTTTGCTTTTTCTGTGTTTTCCATTTCAGCAGTAAATGGGACTTCTGAAATTTGTAGTCCATTACTGTATCTTTGTGCATCTTTTGTAATGGAATATGATCTGTTGATGCTTTGGTGTTTCAAAACGAGTTTGATCATCCAATCATGTGATTCCCTTAGATATGTAGATAATCCAATTGTCGCAGTTTTCAACGCAATGTCTAACTGGATTAACCCACGTCCTCCTTCTTTCCTAGGGAGATATATTCTATCTATATCTGCCTTAGGGTGATGCAATGTGCATGGTTAAGAATTTTCGAAATTTTGTATCGAGCTTACGGATCTCTGTGCTTGACCAGTTGATGACATTGTAACTGTAGGTTACTACTGGTATGGCAAGCGTGTTTATGGCATCGATCCTATTCCTTGCATTCAATTCCGTTCTTAAGATTGCTCTTACTCTGCGGTAACATTCCTTCCTTATCCTTTCCCTCATTGTCGAGTGCTTGATTCCGTCTCCTTCACAAACACCTAGATATTTGTAAGTTTTTTCTTGATCAAGTTCTCTTATCACGTTCCCCCGATCAAGATTAATGTCTGAACTCTTCAGCAGCTTTCCTCTGGTGAACGTTGCTTTGGCGCATTTATCTAGTCCAAACTCCATTTTAATGTCATCACTGAACTGCTCCACAGTGGATAATAGCCCTTGCAATTGTTCATCATTTTTTGCAAATAGTTTGAGGTCATCCATGTAGAACAGGTGATTAATGGTTTTGTCATAGACTTTATATCCATGTTTTGTTTCATTGAGCATTTTACTTAATGGTATAAGTGCGATGCAGAATAAAAGCGGTGATAAAGAGTCACCCTGAAAAATTCCACAATTAATATTAACTTCTCCAGCTTCCAGTGATTTTGTTTCACTATTCAAAAGGAGTGTCGTTTTCCATGTCTTCATACTGAATGACAAAAACCTCCTGACAACGGGGGATATTTTGAAAATCTCTAAACATTTTTCAATCCAACTGTGTGGCAAACTATCGAATGCTTTTTTATAATCTATCCAAGCAATCGATAGATTTTTGTGTCTATTATGACAATCTTCCAGTATCATTTTGTTAACCAGAAGCTGATCCATACAGCCATATGAGCCTCGTTTACACCCTTTCTGCTCAATGGGAAATAGGTCATTTGTTATCAGGTGGTCATATGTGTATTCAGTTAGGACATGATGTTAACATTTTATACATTGTGGTTAAGCAAGTTATCGGTCTGTAATTTTTGGGATTGTTTGTCTCATCATTCTTCGGAAGCAGGAATGTAATGCCGTTAACTAACCATGATGGTATCTTTTCT
This sequence comes from Eledone cirrhosa, assembly GCA_964016885.1. Classification (NCBI taxonomy): domain Eukaryota; kingdom Metazoa; phylum Mollusca; class Cephalopoda; order Octopoda; family Eledonidae; genus Eledone; species Eledone cirrhosa. The sequence goes on from OZ024745.1 coordinate 95,102,108, forward strand.
GGCTCCTTAACTATTTCATTGTAAAGTCGGGCTAACAGCTCATGAGACTCTGTGAAGGCATTTATCCAACAGTTTTGTATTTTGTCTTTTCCTGGGGATTTCCATTTGCTGGTTTTTCTTAGAGCCAAGCGCAACTGTTCAACTGTTATATTTTCCCATATTTGTTCCTCAAGGTGAGCTGTATCTTTCATTTGTCTGTCTATCCATGGGGCATGTATGTTATGAACTTTTTCTTCGGCCCGGGATCTTTTCCCAGAATTCTTGCACTTCCTCCTTGGGTGGTATTGATTTAGCAGTTATTGTTGACATGCCATATTTTCTGTAGAAGTTTCTTTGGTTGTTTTTGAACATATTATTGTCCTTATAGAATCTAGATCGTTTTTCAAAGCGCCTTATACGAGCAGCTTTGGCCGACACTTTTTGCTTGATTATTTCTATCTGCATGTCTATGTCACATGTTGATTTTATACTTTACTTTTTTTTCAATTTTCTAAGTTTAGTTTGTTTAACATGTTCACCTACATTATAGTTTGTTAAAATTTCGGTGGATTGGCAGTATAGGTAGAGGGATTGGCAGTATAGGTAGAGGGTCGGACGCCATGCTTTGACGCATAGAGTTACGGCCCTTGCCATTCTGAGTTCAAATCCCGCCGAGGTTAACTTTGCCTTTCATCCTTACGGGGTCGATAAAATAAAGTACCAGTAATACACTGGGTAATTGCTGGCCTTGTACCAAAAGTAGAAACAATTATAGTTTGTTAAAATTTCTATGTCAGATCGGAGAAGGTTTATTTGGCGATTGATGTTCTCTTGCCAAGTAGATTTCTTGTGGGAATTCCTTTGTTTTTTCATCTTCACTCCACATAAGTGAGTGGTGACTTTAGCCGATGTATAATAGAGATGATTTAAATCAGTAATGTTTAGTTTGTTTGTGATGATAATGTTTTTGAGAATTATGTTAGTCTTGTATATTATCTTTTGGTTCTGTTTGGAGTTCTGGATCTTAGGGAGGGTGTCTCGTTGCTCCATGTCAGATTCTTTCATTTTCATCCATTCGATCATAATTTCATCCTTCAAGTTGGCAAGTTCATTCTCATTCATTTCTTTATCATTTACGATCTCATTATTTTCATTTGGAGTTTCATCCTGAGCATGCACTCCTTCCACTTTTTCGATCCTTTCTTTAATTTGTTCTGTTGCCAGTGATTCCTCCCCAACCCTGGGGTTCGAAGTGTTACAGTTTACCACATTTTCACTGACACATGTTTCATTTTCCCTTCGCTGACTTTGTGCTAATAGCTTATTATTATTATTATTATTATTATTATTATTATTATTATTATTATTATTATTATTATTAGTAGTAGTAGTAGTAGTAGTAGTAGTAGTAGTAGTAGTAGTAGTAGTAGTAGTAGTAGTAGTAGTATCAGCTTCATATTTGAAAGACTTAATTATATAGTTTTATTATCAGTGTATTTTATGTGACCACCATATGCCATATATATATATATATATATATATATATATATATATATATATATATATATATATCATGAGCAAGTAGATGAAGGCTTAATATGATGTGTATTCTTTTCTTCCACCATTTAACGTAATACTTTTCTTTATTGAAAAGTTCAATATACAACAGTTGGAGATAATGTCTACATTAACGTAAATATTGACCACTTTGTAGTTGACTGAACATATTGGTTAATAATTTATATTATCTGTTTAATGTCGATATGTTTAGGTTATGAGAATTCTTCTATTTCCTATATTAAAAGCCAATCGCTGAACGGTATTTTTATCTATATGGTTATCTCTATGGAGGCACATGGCTTAGTGTTTAGAGCATTGGCCTTGCAATCGAAAGGTTGTGAGTTCAATTCTCAGACCGGGTGATGTGTTGTTTCCTTGAGCAAGACACTTTATTTCACATTGCTCTAGTTTACTCAGCTGTAGAAATGAGATGATAGGGACTGGGGTCCCTATCATTCCACTGCAAAGTGGTCGTGGAGGTGCCACGGCAAAAAATCACCCAGCACTCACTGTAAATGAGGTTGGTGTTAGGAAGGGCATCCAGCTGTAGAAATCAAGCCAGAATCAGTTCCCGTCCCACCCTTGCAAGCAGGGAAAAGCGGACGTAAAATGAAATGATGATGATGATGATGATGATGGTTAAAATATTTTGTATCTCTATGTTTTATTTGTTAGCTGGTCTTTGCTACATTATAAACGTTGTATAACTATATACAAATAAATGTTATAAAGAACACGGAATCAGTGTTGCATCATATCACATTCATTAACATATGACATATGTTTCTCCGCCGATCAGCTCGAATGCAGAGTCGGATTCGATCTGTAACAGATCCCGTCTCGAGCTGATCGGCGGAAAAACATGCAATATGTTAATAAATGTGACATGATGCAACACTGATTCCTCGTTCTTTATAATATTATACTCTGCTCTGCGCGAGCATCGCGTGCTCAACCGGCATACCGCCTACGGACGCATTTACCTGCAACCTTACAACTACAAATAAATATTAATATTTTGGTTTTTAGATTTGATTTCATCACTGACATTTTAAGTATTAAAACATTTCATTGCAGTCACATCAACTGTCTTGTTTTATGGACCATCAAGTTTTAATATTATCGACGTTAAAAGGGCGGTGGATTGGCAGTGTCGGTAGAGGATCGGATACCCTGCTTTGGAACATAGAGTTACGGCCCTTTATGATCTGATTTCAAGTCCCGCCGAGGTTAACTTTGCCTTTCATGCTTACGGGGTTGATAAAATAAAGTACCAGTCATGCACTGGTGTCGATTTAATCGACTTTCCCATCCCTCAAAATTGCTGGCCTTGTACCTATATATAATAAACTAATATTATTGGCGGTGAATTGGCAGTATCAGTAGAGGGTTGGACGCCATGCTTTCTAGCATAGTTACGTCCCTTTACGGTTTGAGTTCAAATCCCGTCGAGGTTAACTTTGCATTTCATCCTTACGGAGTCGATAAAATAAAGTACCAGTAGTGTACTGGGTAATTGCTGACCGTGTGCCAAAGGTAGAAACAATATTATTGACGTTAAAAGGGCGGTGAATTGGCTGAATCAGTAGAGCGTCGGTCACTATGCTTCGCTGAGGCATAAAGTTACGGCCCTTTACGTTCTTGGTTCAAACCCCGCCGAGGTTAGCTTTGTCTTTCATCCTTACGGGGTCGATAAAATAATGCACGGATAATGCACTGGGGTAGATTTAATCGACTTTTCCCTATCCCCAAATTGCTGGCTTTGCTTCTATAGCCGACAAATGGAAATAACTCACCTATGTAATACACAACTATATTAAACACAACCACAAGGATATGGTCCGAATGTGGAAGAGCCGAACTCCCACTGTTATCGCCTCCATCTCTCTCGCCCTCCCCATCTCTCTGTATGGTGAACAAATGGGGCTCCACGTGCTGGCCTCCCCACAGCCCCGGGGAACAGAATGGATAGTAGAAATCAATATTATTAACGTTAAAGATATTAAAATCAAATTGCATGTAAAGGAATCATTCTGCAGGAATATATTACACAAAACCTCATAAAACGAATCTTACGTCTACTCCACACTATCTTAATTTCAGAATAAATGAGAAAATCTTATGAATTGTTAATGAATGCCATCAATGTTGGTGTAAATATTAATACATTCTTACACATATTTTAATACACACATACACATATTTCAATACATACATACACATATTTTAACACATAGATACACATATTTCAACACATACATACACATATTTCAACACATACATATACATATTTCAATACACACACACATACATACACATAATTCAATACACACACACATACACATATTCCAACACATACATACACATAATTCAATACACACACACACATACACATATTCCAACACATACATACAAATATTTCAATACACACATACACATATTTCAACACACACATACATATATTTCAACACACACATACACATATTTCAACACACTTATAGACATATTTCAACACATACATACAGATGTTTCAACACACACACACACGCACACATTTCAACATATTTCAGCACACATATACACATATTTCAACATACTTCAACACACACACACACACACACACACACGCACACACACACACACACACACACATACATACACACACGCACACACACACACACACACATACATACACACACACACACACACACACGCACACACACACACACACACACACACACACACACACACACACACACACACACACACATTTCAATATATTTCAACAAGTAAGTAAGGACATATCTATAATCTCATTTTTATTTCTATTTTTGTTCATATTATATATCATCTTATTATTCCAGGCCCTCTAAAATTTTAAATAAATGATAGAATATATTTCGTTGAACTACACCATTTAATGTAAACACCAATTAACACTTATAGACATTCACATACAGCATTCACATACACATACCCTCTTGTTTCTTAAATACTATATTTATTTTGTCTTAAATGTGTATTTTCACAAAAAATATCTTCAGTTTTCACAAAAGGTAAATGTAAAAATGTCACTAGAGTTTACGCTATTAATACACTGAAGCTGTCTTAATTGTCTTTACGTATTTAGTTTGACTTCATCTAGTCTATCAAGAATATCATTAGGAGACTTAATGAAACGTACATAATAGAACTAATGACTAATTGATGAAATGCATCTAATTTGTTGTGACAGTCGACTCTATTAGCAACATTGTGTGAGAATAAATAAATATTGGTTGAATACACTATTAATTTATTTCTTGAAATTTAGTTGATTCTTTGTGTGAACATTTCCAGTTAAATCTTTTTCTGTAACAACATTTAATATTTTACTAGAAATATACCAGACGATGGAACATTGTATAATTAATACGGCTGGTGGTGATCATCTATTAAACACAAAGGCTATTTGACAACAGCTTCAATCGTATAAACTATTAATATAATATTCATGTTAGATAACTATTATTTTACATTATTCAGGCGTTTTCGCGACATGTCAACATTCATTGATAATTTATTGAGAATAACTCAAATAATTAAAGCATACAAATAGGTGTTTCTCACTTAGTAATGGAATTATTATTAGAAATTGTGTCTAGAGTTTTGGATTGCATAACAATAATTCGTCGGTTACTCTTCGTTACCAGCTCGTTGTAGTGATCATAATTAGTGTAACACGTACTGAATGACTTCACGTAACTGTTAATAGATTGATCACTGCAAACACAGGACAATATTATAAATAATGAGTACTTGATTATAGTGAACGATTGAATGCAAGGCTTCCTGGGAGCATTAAAGTTGTATATATCTAACAGACACTTCTGAATTTATCACTAAAAGTACTGAAGTCCTTAATACGTAGCACCATTGTTTGTCTTTCTTTTCATTATCATTCATTCCATGTTTATTGGAAGGGAGACAAGGAAGTTGTAGTTTGCAAGCCTTTTTAAATAACATTACTAAGTATTTTACTAATATTATAAATATTGTGGAAATAGAATCACTTCATAAGAAAACGAATTTTGCTGCATGTTTAATTCAATGTAATCTTCTCGTATTTTAATAATCCCACCACCTGAAAAACAACCCTATAAGGCGTTGATAGATGGAAGGATCAAATAAATCAATAAAGAAGAATAAAGATATTCATTGTGGTCGGTGACAGTAACTACTTAACACAAGAAAGTTACGTTGGTTTACAGACTTTCACACAAAGTCTGACAAGAGATAATCTACGCTATAAAGCTTAAACGACATATTTATTTGCTTTCCTTTACAGAATTTGGAGAGTAACATCAATTAGTGTTAATACTGTTAGCGTTGTCTTAGGAAGCATAGATAATGGTTTAAAAGGATTTCCATTTGTTAAAAGAATGATTAATGTGATTTTGAATATTCTTTAGCACGTATTCGTCAGTAGTTATATATCTTAGCCGAATGTTTTGATTGAAGGTAAATAATGTAATATTTGTTCATACATACATTCTTGTCATATACAAGGCTCTACTAAAACCAAGCAAATGCGTTACCTGCAATAAATGCTATCAATATACTGTTAAAAGAGGGAGGATGACAACGGCGATATAACGATGTAATTATTTCATTATTATATTGGTATTTGTAACATAATCTAACAAACGTAAATTTATATTGAAAGGTATATATTTAAATAGAGACCCTTTTAAAATGGTTGATTTTCTTTTATATAATCAGAGGCAGTTTTGGGCGGGTTGGTATCAAATAGGCTAAGTGCTGATGGATCAGACGATAATATAAGGTTTTACAATTGTGAATACACCGTGATTATGTATATCAGGAACTGCATTGTCCAATACATTTTTTTATTACGGTAGTATGTCATTCGGGCAAGACTTAGCTGCTATTTGAAGCAAATCACGAGACCTGCCAATTCGCATTGATGGCGTCACCTTATTCGTAAGATGTCATTGGAAAAAAACTCTCTCTCTCTCTCTCTCTCTCTCTCTCTCTCTCTCTCTCTCTCTCTCTCTCTCTCTCTCTCTCTCTCTCTTTCTCTCTCTTTTTTCTCTCCCTCTCTCTCTCTCTCAGACACACACACATTTTATTTAATTTCTTCAGAGAGATAATTATTGGAAGGAACGGTATGAACAATGAATATATTGGGGAAGGTATCACGAGCGAGGAAGTCTTGATACATCCTCTACTTCTTTAACAGTCATCCCTCTTTCGAAGATAAAACATTCATTTTGCCCTTTCTAATGGCTAGAATATATGCCGCTCGCAACACCTGCATATAGATATACATACATAAGCATTATCATTATAAATATTTCGTATAATTATGTAATTAACTAATACTGATACTAAACTAATATGAAATAGAGAAATGAACATATTTTGAAATGTTGTCATTTCCCGAGTAGGTTTCTCTTTAAGTATTAATCAATTCTATGTTCCATGTTGCCAATTCTTTACATACCGATTTCATTATAACACAGCATCAGTAAATGACTACCTTCACACTAATTGCTTACAATTATCTCCACTGCACTCATAAACATGAACACAAGCACACACACACATACACACACACACGTATAATATATATATATATATATATAATATATATAATATATAATATATATATATATATATATATATATATATATATATATATATATATATATATATATATATATATATATATATATATACTTAAAATTGTATCAATATAATGATATCAAATGGTATCAAAACATAATATTCAGCAACATCAACAGTCGAGGCGTATGTGTATTATATACTTATACATTCTTCGGTAACTTTGCAACTCCAAACAGAATGTTTAACTAGTCTGACAATACACGGAAGCAGTCCCCAGAAAGAAAAAATATTGTTTTGACCAGAGCTTCATTGAAATACCCCTTTTTTTTAACCTTTTGCTCTGATATGGGGGAACACGTCTGCTATGGATTTTATGGAGCTTCAGAATTGGCAGGTGGATAGGAAAGATGAAACAACAGACAGAGTTAGTTAAAGGAACACACTGGTTCACATAATGATAATTGTCGTATAGCATTAATAAACACCTTTATATTCAAATCAACAAACAGCGAAAGACGCGTTCCGGACTTGTCCGACAGACAACCTTTTCCCCCACCCCGGAAAAACCCCCAGTTGATGGATGTGAATCCGAAATATATAGGGACTATTAAATCTCTCCCAAGGTAACTCTCTCTTGTGTTGTTATTTTTATTTTTATCTTTTATACTCTTCCCTTCATTCTACACATCTCACACATCTTATATACACCATGCATCTCAACGTACACCCACTTACATCTCTCTCTCCACCACCGGATCTTGTTACCCGGAGATTTACCCATTTGCATTGTCGAGGCTTCCAAACGACTTAAAGATATTTACTTATTGTTCCACAATGCTTCAAGCAAACTTCAATACTCTCTTACCTTTATATTTGTTTCATGAGGTTTTCTATATGTGGGGTTAGCAGATAGTGGTCTGTTTGATTTGACTAATCAACACTCAATACTTATGCAATAAGAATTTCATTAAAGAAATGGGCAACTCCCACAACTGGGAACAATCACTGGTCGATGCCATTCACATATGCTTAACCCTTTAGCATTTAAACCGGCTATATCTGTTTAAATTCTCTCACCTCTTTCTGTTCAAACTAGCTGTAACTGGCCGCTCATACTGACATTAAGGTATTGTTCTCAAAATAAACAACACCGAAATCTCGTAGATTCAATATTATGTGAGATAATTATTTAAGATAAAGCTTTTACCACAAAAATACAGTAGTATATATAGAGTAATGTATATGCTAAACATATGCAACAAGCATGATAAAACCAATAGAAATGACAAAATGATCGACTTAAATATTGAATAGCAATAGCTTTTTAATTGCATTAAGATCAAAATTGTGAATAACTAACACTTGTTTTTAGTATTATATTAACAAAGAGCTGAATAGAATGACCGAATATCTTTCAAGCTTGACGTGTGATCTATCCCACGCTATTATTAGGATTTTACACCTGCAAGCATAGATACACACGTATGTACATACAAGATGAATAACCAGCCTCTTACGAATATAAATAAGCTACCTTTCATTAGGCGCAACAATAAGAAATATTGTCTTCCCGTGGTCAGCATACATCTGGCATTGGCAGGATGATACATTTCTCGCGTTTACATGATGTTAAAACGTACATTGGTTTTATCTAAAACCATTCAAACTCGGAAAAATACATATTTCTTAATTTAGAAATAAGGGTAAACGCAATAACACTGCATGCTCAATATTCATCTGTTGCCTGAATGATTTAGGAATAGAGTATCTTAGTTCAGGTGGAGCATTTATGCAAAGGCAAGGATATGCAACACTCGAGATTCCAGCTTCAACTTATCCATGCCACCAAACACTCTAAGCCAGTCATCAGCAACCTGTGGCCCACGAAGCTTTCTGAATGCCTCGCTTAAGTCACCTAAGTGAAATCTTTTTGATTTTTTTACCCCAAATTTTCAGTTGTAATTTATCTTTCTATCATTTTTACGCTCGAGGAAAACAACGTGTACGAATTCTGAAGAAACAAATCAAAACAACTTGAGTTACCACCCTTTTTTTAATGCGGCCCGCTTGATGATGAGTCATATCTCATGCGGCCCGATTCTCAAAAACAGTTGCCAATGCCTGCTCTAACTAATTTGAGGACAACCATCCTTTCATGGTCACATATCGCTGTTCTGGACACATACCACCAGCAGTCTGGTTAACCTCCTACTCGCTCTTCCACCTCCTACTTCCCCCCTATTTATTTACTCCCCCCTACTTTCACATGCTTTCCCTCACTACGCTTCCTTCCACTTTCTCACTTCCCACGCAGGAAGAACAATCAGGCATCTCGGAACCTCCGACAAATTTAACACTCATTTCATTGCAACACACTATACTTTCCCGCCTCCATATCCTAAGTCCTATACTAATAATTATAACCTTGAATGTTTTCCAAATCTCCATCTTCAGTCGACTTCTTACTCTCTTAATTTACTTTAACCTCGTTATTCTTCTAACGAAGGACATCTCAGGTTACACACGCGGAATAACCATTAGGAGGCAATTCCTAACCCAATCATCCGATGATCATACTTAATACAAAATGAGCCATAAAGTGTTATGAACTATGACATACAGAATACATGTCGTAATGTATTATAGCTCCACACGGTTATTCTATTTGTCTTAATATTTTCATTAT
>OZ024745.1:95114463-95159463 GCA_964016885.1 Eledone cirrhosa
TTATACATTCTTAAGAAGCAATTAAATCACACTGGTGGATTATAACATAGATTATTTCTTGTACTTATACATATAATCTGCATTAGAATTATTAACGCCGCAGATTCAATTATAAAAGGACATTTTATTTCACGTCATGATCTTAAATATATTATGTGAACACAACTTTCAGGACAGGCATTCACACACAGAGGTATATATATCATGTTTAATCGAGTTTCCCCTCCCCTTCAAATTACTGGCCTTGTGCCTAAAGTAGAGACTGCGTGTGTATACAATTTAAATATAGTTTCGTTAACGGATGTTTTGGGCATTAATTAACAAGAACGTTTCTCATTAAAATGAAACAACTATTCAATTCAGTTTCTACCGCGGTCTCAACATGCTTTCACGCCAATATTGGAAAAGGTATTAGTTTGATTAAACGTCTACATACAACTGTTCAGGCTCATATAACCCTTATTAAATATTAGCCGATGTGTTGTTTGTTTGCTGGTCTAAACATATAGCTAAAAGGGCATAAGGAGAAAAGAGAGAAAGAGAGAATTAACACATGGGATGAAGGAGGACTATTAATACTGAACAGAGTTTTAGGTAGGGAGCAAAGAACGCTATAATATAGAGTCTATATTAAGAAAAATTGTGTGCATGGTCTATATTTTAGGACATATTCACAGATGCACACGAATGCACACAACTTTTCTTTCTTCTTTCTGACGAATGGAATATACATATATGAAAATATATGTTTCTTTTCTCAATTCATTTCCTTCTTTTCTCAAATTACTGCTTTCTTTAATACTAATAGTCTTTAATAAATAATAGTCTTTAATACTAATAGTCTTTAATAAATAATAGTCTTTGAGTGTGGGAAATATTTTGTATCGTTGAGCCAAATGCAAGTGTAGAGAATTCATTTATTTATTAATATTTGTTTATATATTTATACAATCATTTACATATGTACTATTACCCACAGTGGCAGACGTACACGCTCGAAATTACCCATTATGTAATGGGTACAGCCGTAGCATAATCTATCATATTTTATGTTCATAGAATAATATACATTTAAACATAGGTGAGGAAACAGAAAACGCTCTCCTTTATAAACGAAGTTCCTTTAGTTATTTGCATTCTTTTGTCACTACTGACATAAAAATGCAATAAATTACTGTTGAGTTGTAAACCTGTAATCAATGGATGTTTTTTGTAAATAATTGTGAATATAGAATTAAATACCTTCAAATGTGATTTGTAGCAAATGAATGAGGATGGAAATACTCGAGACATACTCGAGTATATGAATCTCTTACTAGCAAGTGTTTTTCCGAAAGTTTATAATGATTTGATATCTGCATGCACTTTATTTTCGGGTGCTATTTCTGATATATTTAAATCTGTCTTTTATCATATCAATGAGATCCACTTCGAATGTTTACAAGCGTTTAAGCATTGTTTGGCAATTGCTCTAATGCCAGATTTTTCTTCGATGTGTCTGTCATTGCTGTCTTTTTCTTAGAAGGACACTTTCCATTATATTCGTTAAATTTCGTCAAAGTGTGTAGGAGTGTATGTCTATATGTAATTTACACACGTTTGAATTCAATTATTCATTATCAATCAAATTGCATCATTGTAACAGTAAAACCGATAAAACTAATTTCTTCGGCTATATTAAGGCCATTTCTTATTATTATTCTAATATGTTCAACAAAACTATATTCAAACATTTCGACAAGCTGCAAGCAAAAGTATTGGGTATTTCAGATTAAACGTTTCATTGTTACTTCAGGGATAGAAAGAACACTCGATATTAAGGAGACGAATTTGATGTTTCTCAATGACTTTATTTCGTTGTGAATATATTGTCTAATCATACGCCTATTGTAGCTTTTAGACCTCCTCTTAAGGATTTATATTGTCTAATCCTATACATCTGTCAAAATTAGGCATTTTTGAATTGGACAGCAACAGTTAACAATCTACTTACGTATGCCTTTCAAATTGTCGATATGATTCTCCCACCCCCTGCCTTCTCAGTACACGCACACACACGCACACGCATGCACACACACGCACACACGCACACACACACATACACATACACACACACACTTCTCTCTCTCTCTCTCTCTCTCTATATATATATATATATATATATATATATATATATATATATATATATATATATATATATATATATATATATATATATATGTGTGTGTGTGTGTGTGTGCGCGCATGTGTGTGTGTGTGTATATAAATGAAATGTATATGTATATATATATATATATATATATATATATAAAGAAAAAGAGATGAAATCGAAAATGCAACTGAAGTCTTATTTTTTTTTAAAATATATATATTTATTTGGTTCCTTTACCGGTTTCGCAGTTCTTCTGCTTTTCAAAGGGTGAGTTGAGATGGAGGGTCTGTGGTTTTTCTCACATCTGGTTGGTCTCTAAATGTTACTTGTTTTATATGGAAAAAGTAAAACAAGTAACATTTAGAGACCAACCAGATGTGAGAAAAACGACAGACCCTCCATCTCAACTCACCTTTTGAAAAGCAGAAGAACTGCGAAACCGGTAAAGGAACCAAATAAATATATATATTTTTTAAAAAAATAAGACTTCAGTTGCATTTTCGATTTCATCTCTTTTTCGTTATACTTCCACTCGTGTAGGACACCTCGGTTATTTTTCATTTTGTAAAAAAAATCTCACTTTCTAATATATATATATATATATATATATATATATCATATATATATGTATGCATATATACATACACATATATATATATATGTATGTGTATGTATATATGCATTTGTCCACAATTATTTATCATACATACATACATGCATACGTACATACATGTATACATACGTACCTATTGTGTACATATAGATGGACCATCTTAATATTGAATCTATTTTCTGAAAATAACTGATAACCAACATATGTGAAAGTATGTTGCTGCAAGTTCTTGAGTGTCACACCCACCATCTAACCTGAAATCATATTTCGGGCTTTCACATAAGTATTGCTAAGCATATCAAGTATCATATAATTGTTTCTACATTTGGTACAAGGCCAGCAATTACCCAGTGCATTACTGGTACTTTATTTTATCGACCCCATAAGGATGAAAGGCAACATAGTAAAATTGCACAAATGTCAATCAAAAATATAGTTTTGCAATTCTTTGTTTCTTTCACAGCTTCATTTTGTCTAGCTGTAAAAAGGAGTTAGCAAACATGAGAATATAAAAGAGTAAATAACTGTGTCTACTTTGTGCATAAGGCCAGAAACTACCCCAGTAAGGATGAAAGGAAAAGTTAACCGCGGCGGGATTTGGACTCAGACCATAAAGGGCCGTAACTCTATGCTTCAAAGCATGGTGTCTGACGATCTACCTATACTGCCAATTCACTGCCCTATAAAAGAGTAAATAATGTGTTAAAAAAATAATTATCACCACAACCGGTATGAGAGAGTATATCATTTCTAAATGTTTATACATTAAAATATTCAATAGAGATTATATTTTCTGTGTTACTGGTCAACGTGCAGATTAGTGGTTTAATCAATAAAGTGCCGGATTACTACAAACGAAAGATCGATGTTTTTTTTCAGGTCAGGAGACATAATTAACACTGCATACTCTTTAGATTCATGACATTTACCTTTTCCCTTATATATTTTTCCTGTACCACCTAATCAGTGACAGAAGAGTAACATACATTAACTTTTATGGCCTCAAAGATCGGTGAGAGGAAGGTTGTTATTCTGAGATATGTCAGCGTGTTCTTAGCCAGACGACAGATGAAGTTTATCACACAAGAAAAGTAAATCTCACATCAATATGCTTCCAAGCAGATTCCATCTTCATTAATCTATCTAGTTTTTTAATAGATATCAGGAGATTGACAAATTTACTGGAAGCAATATATACTCCATTTTCAAATATATAGAATATATATAATACTAGTAGCAGTACCCGACATTGCTTAGGGTAATGACGACTCAGTCAGCGGATAATAAGCTGGAAAAAATAACTGCAACCCTGCATAAATATATATTTAGAAAGGTGGTTATAATCAGAATCTTTGTTGATATGTGATTGTGAGTGTGTGTGTGGGTATGAGTGAGTATGTGTGTGTGTGTGTGTGTGATTGTGGGTGTATATGATACAAAGCATGTGCGGACTAGTTTCATTTTATTCAGCTTGTAGCTTTCTATCTATCAATCAATCAATCTAGCTATGTCTTCTTCTTCTTCTTCTTCTTCTTATTATTATTATTATTATTATTATTATTATTATTATTATTATTATTATTATTATTATTATTATTGGCGACCTACGTAGTAAATCGTGAGCTCCGCAAAGGTTTGTTATTTTCAGTTGTTTAAAATTGCCGTTTATGGAAAACATTTTATTGTTAACTGTATATGAGTGCATATACGTTGTTATCTGAAAAGGACACCGAAAAAGATTGGGGCCTTGAGCCCAAAATTTAAACTTGTATAATTATCAAACAAAATTTTTCTTTGAAAAATCATGGATGACTCAGAGTCACTCCTTCCTCACAAAATAACACCTCACACCGACACCACCATTGTAAATATTGCTATGTTTGCCAACACTAAAAATATAAGCAGTAGCAATATTTTAAATTTGTCTCAGGCATACATTCATTCCCGCCATTACCAGCCCCACCACCACCGCGACAACAGAAACAAAAGAAAAAAATAAATTAACTCGTGATATCAAAATGAATTCAACCAAAATGAACTCTTCCACACTGAACACCACTGACACCACCACCACCACAACTGAAACTAAAATAAACAATAACAAAAATAACGATAACAACAACAACAACAATGAAATTAAGAAAACCACCCTGAGTTTTGCCAGAGTAGCAAAACAGTGCGAAGAATTTCAGGTAACTCAGGAGGAATTAGAAGAAGCCAAAAGAATGGTAAAGAAAGATGGGTACAAGGTCAGCAACCCCCCCCCCCCCACACACACACACACCTAATAAAATGGACCATCGGCGCCTATGCACCGTGTTTTATAGAACAATTAACATAAAATCGCGCCGAGTGGAACGGGCATCCGAGTCCCAAATACAAAAAGCTTTGGGACATGTGTGGGCGAAAAAAACCCACCTCAGACGTGGGCAGAAATATGGAACCGTGGACGTGTTCTTTGAAACACCACAGGAGGCTAGAGAACACTCCATGGACCCATTAAGAAGTGACGACATCACACTCGTACCAAGCTATTGTGGTCAGAGACTCGTAAAGATCAGGGTGACTCACGTTCCACCGGCCATCGAAATTCCCTGGCTAATAGATGCCGTCCTCGCTGGCATCGAAGCCAAAACCAAGATAAT
This sequence comes from Eledone cirrhosa, assembly GCA_964016885.1. NCBI lineage: Eukaryota > Metazoa > Mollusca > Cephalopoda > Octopoda > Eledonidae > Eledone > Eledone cirrhosa. Next base: position 95,119,874 of record OZ024745.1, read on the forward strand.
CTAAATAGCGAAAGAAAATCAGGAGAACTGGTCCGGATCTGGGATGGAGCTCCTGATCCAAGCGGACCAAAAAAGCATTGAGGAGATCCCAGAGGTAATAGACCTCACTGACGGCAGCCACCTCACCGTAATCGTCGAGAGCAGGAGGCCTAGGTGTGTCGTTTGTGGTGAAGGAACCCACCTAAGGGCTTTCTACCCTCAGGCTAAAAGGTTGAGGCCACCTCTCTTACCCACCCCAGTGACTCAACCATCAACACCACCAGTAGCAGAGATGGCAGTAACAACTGTAACAGCAACAACCACAGCAACAGTAGCAAAACCAACACCACCACCACCCAACGCGCCAGAACTAGCACCAGCGCCTACACCATCCACCTGCCACAACCAAAACTGACGCCAGTGGAGGATTCTCCACTCCCCGGCCTATCACAACTGGAGACAGATTGTGGCGACGAGGAGTGGGAAACGGTATCAGGAAAAAAGAAAAGAAAGAAACCCAAAAAGAAAAATTCTCTTCCTTCCCCCTCCAAAAACAAAATACAGAGGGAAACAAATAAACTATCAAACAAAAAAGTTAGGACAGACATGCCACCATCCATACCAGCATCACCAACTCCATCACCCCAAACACCAACACCATCACCATCATTAACCCCAACACCACCATCACCTTTACCACAAAAGTCACCAAAATGCGAAACAGAAACAAACCCACAACAAACGCAAACAAAACAAAACAACCAAAACGATACACACTACACAGCATTAAATTTGAACAACCAATTATTACATTACATCCAACACAACCCCAGCATCACAGAAAAAGACTACACAACAACCCAAAAATTCACACCACCTCCACACATACAAATCACTCGCATCACACAGAAAACGTACATGACACTGAAACAAAAATTCCCCAAATACATCGGAGAATTCCGACAAGCACTCTCCAGGAGGATTTATAAGGACATCCTTCCTGAGGAGGTGACAAGCAGTGAAAAGGATGGAGAAACCGTCCTTCCTCTACGAGAAGTAAGGTAAGTGGTCTTTCCCATCTTTCCCACTCCATTTCAACATGACCTCACTCAGAATAGGCAGCATAAATGCGCGTGGCTTGGGGTCGTCATGGAAGCAGCGCCACCTGCTCAACGACCTCGGGTCACTAAACATAGATGTAGTGGCCATCAGCGAGACCAGAATCACCGAAGCACGGGCCTTCGCACCGATCTTCGGCGGCTACGATGTGTACGCATCTCCCAGCCGTCCGGGATCGGGGGGTGGAGTTGCTGTGCTTTTTCGGAGAGGTTTGGATCTTGCCATACGGGCCATCTTCCTGGACCCAGAAGGTAAATTGGTGGTGCTGGACGTGACCAGCGGAGACGGGCAAGCTTTCAGGTTAGTGGCCGTCTATGCCCCGACAGGAGCAGGGCGGCCTGATTTCTTCCGGCGTCTGGAAACCTTTCTTGGAACGTCCCGCTCTTTAGTGTTAGTGGGCGACTGGAAGGGGATCTTAGCTGCACGATGGGACTTTGTGGGATTAGTGGATAGGGGAGGAGGGTCAAGAGTCTCACCAACCTGCTCAGGCGTTTTGAACTGTCTGACAGGTACCGATTGGATTTCCCGAATGTGCCAATGTGGACTTGGACAAATCGCATAAGGTCATCCAGATCATATCTAGATAGAGTATTTTGTAGGGAAATAGATAGGTCTAGCATAGGCTGTCCACAATTCAAGATAGTCAGCTACACGGACCACAAATTCGTGATCTGTGTGCTTGACTTAGAAAGGCTTCATAGACGAGGACCCGGCTACTGGAAGCTAAACTTGTCCTTACCAGCGCGCATGGCCTACAGAGACCGTATTAGCGAACTAGATAAGCGGGCGTTGACGGGTGCCATCGTCAACAACAAGTGGTGGTTTGCTCTGAAAAGAGCAATTAAAATAGAGTCCATTAGGTTTACTAAGGCTTTAGCAATAGAGAAAAATAGAGCAGAGGGAGAATTAGTTAGAAAATTAGACGAAGCGCTTTGCAAAGGCATCGGGACCGACGTACTTGCGGCGAAATTGGCTCTTGACCAATTCTTCAATGCAAAGTACGAAGGCTGCGTTGTCAGAGCTAGGGTGCGTGCTCTCAGACACGAGAGGACGAAAGCCGTTCAATGGGCCCGAGTTGCGGAGGCGCGTCGTGGCAACAAAGCCACGATCCGGTCTTTGGTGGACCACGACGGGCGCATGCTACTCGATCCCGGCCAAATGTGTGAACCTTTTCAGCGACACTTCGCTCAACTGTTCGGGGGCAGCGGCGCGCCGGATCGAGGGATGGACTTTAGTGTCTACCTCGACGGGCTGCCGCGGCTCTCGGCCACTGAGGCGGAGTGTTGCGAAAAGCCGATAACAGCCGCTGAAGTACGGGAGGCAATGACTGGCTTCACAAGGGGTAAATCGCCTGGTTTGGATGGTCTGCCCTATGAACTTTACGTACAAATGCCAGACTTATTCGGAGGCCTCTTGGCGGACGTCTACTGCAATTGGCAACAGAACGGGAGAATTCCCAGCTCTGTGAGCAGAGGAGCGGTGGCGCTGCTGAGAAAGGATCCGAACAAGGGGGTTAACATAGATAATTTTAGGCCCATAACTTTGCTAAACACAGAGTTCAAGATTTTGGCCAAGGTGCTAGCAAAGAGGTTGGCACTTGTCGTTGGTGGTCTGGTCTGAGAGGCGCAGACATGCGCCATTCCCGACAGATCCATCCACGACAACCTCCACCTCATGCGATACATCGTAGAGAGGGTAGCTAGGGAACCTGGCACGGGTAGGTCTTTGATAAATTTAGATCAGTCGAAAGCCTTCGATAGGGTCGACCATCGTTACCTAACGGCAATCCTGAGGGCGGCTGGCTTTGGGCCCGTCTTCAGAGGCTGGATCGATGCCATGCACAGCGACATCTGCTCTGTGGTGAGAGTGAACGGTCACCTTTCGGAACCGTTCAACATCATGCGCTCGGTCCGCCAAGGATGTCCCCTCTCGTTCCTCTTGTACGTATTGACTCTCGAGCCATTACTGCGCAACCTGGAGACGTTGAGGCGGGTCCCGCGCGAACTAGGATGCGGAAGATCCATGCCGTCCAACAGCGTCGTCGGGTGCTGGACGGACGGACCGGTTAAATTGCTAGGGGTCTGATTCGGTCCGGACCTCCAGACGGACAAAAACTGGGACGAGGTGACGAGCAGGGTGGCTTCTCTCATCCAGAAATGGGCCGAGAGGAAGCTATCCCTGAAAGGTCGAGCGGAGGTGGCTAACGCGTACATCGCGTCCATCATCTACTACCGCCTAACCGTCGTACCTTGTCCTAAGCCCCTCCTGACTGTGCTGGAGCATTTGCTCTTTCGCTTTTTGCGGTCCATCTGCTGTCAACACCCGCTGCGTGGAGGGCTGGGCATGCCGTGGCTGATGATGCGCAGACACGCGTTCAGGCTACGACATCTCCACCTCTTCCTCGACGGTGATCAGGTGTGGTCGCCGTTTGCTAGACACGTCTTTCCCCAGCTCGTCTCCTTGACGGAGCTGCAGTCCTGGGTCAAGCGAAGACCGAGAGGGAGCGCTTGGAGACTGGAATGTTTTCAGGCGATCACAGCCCTCGACCAATCGGGCAATGTGATCGGTGGAAACTCCACCTTTGCGTTCTATAGAGGATTAGTGGAGGGGAAGAGCGACGACGTACTTGGAGAAACTCTAGGCGTCGACGAAAATCAACTAGCCAATCTCTTCGGAAGGACTTTCGAGCCGGGGCCTATGGACAACTTCCAGAAATCCCTGGCCTGGCAGTGCTACCGGCGAGCTTTGCCAGTTCGGGATAAACTCTACAGGCATGGAGGTGCCGTTAGCTGGGCATGTCCGAGATGCGCGCAGGGCGACGAAACCGTCCTGCACGCACTCGTCCAGTGTCCGAGCATTGCTGACTTGTGGGTTTATGTCGAACACCTGCTGTCACGTGTAGGACCGATCCAGCTATCAGCTGAGTCCATCGTGAGGATTGCCCCGCCCTCTTCCTTTAGCCGGGAAGGGCAGGCAGTTTTTATCTGTCTGGTGGCCATGGCGAAAGAGATAGTATGGTGGACACGTTTGAAAGGGCTGAAGACGAGCACTTACCTCTTCGGTGATGCCCTGATTAACTTTTTCAAATTTCATTTGAAAAGGAAAATCAGGGTAGAGAGGTATGTGCTCTCTTCTCAGCATTTTGTTGAAAGATGGGTGAGAGAAGCAAGTATGGCCCGAGTGAATGGGCCTACTCTGAGTATGTGTCTGTAAATTAAAGGCGGAAAACTGGGAGAGGGCACTTGCCCTGGTGGTCAGGGTCACTGTGGTCTTTTAATGGGCTTTCTCCACAAATGTCCCTCGGAAGTCTCCCCCCTATTGGGGAATTTTTCTTTGTTATTTTATTACATCCTCTGTTTTTTTTTTACACGCAGAAATGCCCATTTGTACCGTACTGTATTGTCCTGTACTGTCCTTAATGTCTACTTTATGTAAACCCTTGTGGTTAATAAACAAATCATTATTATTATTATTATTATTATTATTATTATTATTATTATTATTATTATAGTTGCATTTATCTTGCTTTATGTTCATACGAGTTATCACCAAGTCACAACCAGTGACCTTAAGAGACAACAAGGTCCGCTATGTTCAAGAAAGAACATACATACACACACATGCATCTTTAGGTGTTTAGGCTTGTGATGTACTTATATTGACAGAATCTTCCTTAGTATATGGGCAGTTCCCATTAGTACTATCTTTTGTATTTCTCCTATACGCGGGTTTCCTGGGATTTGCGATAAGTAATCATTAGACCCCTTAGGTATCATTCCCAGAGCGCCTACAACCACTGGTATTGTTTTAGTTCTCAATTTCCACATTTTTCCAATTTCTATCTCCAGGTCCTTATACTTGCTCAATTTTTCAAATGGTTTTATAGATACATTCTTGTCTATTGGAACGGACATATCAATTATCAGGCATACCCTCTTTTTAAAGTCCTTCAGTATTATATCAGGTCTATTTGAATCTATTTTTCGGTCTGTTTGGATGCTAAAGTTCCACAAGATTGAGATGTGATCTTTTTCAAGTATGGGAGGTGGTTGATGCTCCCACTAATTCTTTTGATGGGGCAGGTCAAAATGCTTACACATTATCCAATGTATGTATTGTGCAGCTCTATCATGTCTGTTTAGGTATTCGGTTGGAGCTATAGGACTGCACATTGAAATTATATGGTCAATGGTCTCTGGTTGTTTTTTGCATACACGGCATAATGGGCTGCATCCATTTTTTATTATGTTGGCTTGGTAATTTTTTGTTGGCAGACAATGATCTTGTGCCGATATAATCAGTCCTTTAGTCTCCGATTTCAGTCCAGAGGATGCCAACCCCTGATGGGTTAAAGTTTTGTCAACATCAGGATTGTTAGCTCGCTCCGGGTATTTTCCATACAGAGGCTTTTCTTGCCATTTCTTAGCCAGTTTCTGTAGCAGTTCTTTCTTTGCAGTTACTTTTACCTGCTTTGCTTTTTCTGTGTTTTCCATTTCAGCAGTAAATGGGACTTCTGTAATTTGTAGTCCATTACTGTATCTTTGTGCATCTTTTGTAATGGAGTATGATCTTTTGATGCTTTCGTGTTTCAAAACGAGTTTGATCATCTAATCATGTGATTCCCTTAGATATGTAGATAATCCAATCGTTGCAGTTTTCAACGCAATATCTAACTGGATTAACCCACGTCCTCCTCCTATCCTAGGGAGATATATTCTATCTGTATCTGCCTTAGGGTGATGCATTCTGTGCATGCTTGACCAGTTGATGACATAGTAACTGTAGGTTACTACTCGTATGGCAAGCGTGTTTATGGCATCGATCCTATTCCTTGCATTCAATTCCGTTCTTAAGATTGCTCTGACTCTGCGGTAACATTCCTTCCTTATCCTTTCCCTCATTGTTGAGTGCTTGATTCCGTCTCCTTCACAAACACCTAGATATTTGTAAGTTTCCTCTTGATCAAGTTCTCTTATCACATTCCCCCGATCAAGATTAATGTCTGAAATTTTCAGCAGCTTACCTCTGGTGAACGTTGCTTTGGCGCATTTATCTAGTCCAAACTCCATTTTAATGTCATCACTGAACTGCTCCACAGTGGATAATAGCCCTTGCAATTGTTCATCATTTTTTGCAAATAGTTTCAGGTCATCCATGTAGAACAAGTGATTAATGGTTTTGTCATAGACTTTATATTCATGTTTTGTTTCATTGAGCATTTTACTTAATGGTATAAGTACGATGCAGAATAAAAGCGGTGATAAAGAGTCACCCTGAAAAATTCCACAATTAATATTAATTCTCCCGCTCCCAGTGATTTTTTTCACTATTCAAAAGGAGTGTCGTTTTCCATGTCTTCATACTGAATGACAGGAACCTCCTGACAAAGGGAGATATTTTGAAAATCTCTAAACATTTTTCAATCCAACTGTGTGGCAAACTATCGAATGCTTTTTTATAATATATCCAAGCAATTGATAGATTTTTGTGTCTATTATGACAATCTTCCAGTATCATTTTGTTAACCAAAAGCTGATCCTTACAGCCATATGAGCCTCGTTTACACCTTTTCTGCTCATTGGGAAATAGATCCTTTGTTATCAGGTGGTCATATGTGTATTCAGTTAGGACTGATGTTAAAACTTTATACATTGTGGTCAAGCAAGTTATCGATCTGTAATTTTTGGGATTGTTTGTCTCATCATTCTTCGGAAGCAGGAATGTAATGCCGTTAACTAGCCATGGTGGTATCTTTTCTGGCTCCTTAACTATTTCATTGTAAAGTTGGGCTAACAGCTCATGAGACTCTGTGAAGGCATTTATCCAAAAATTTGGTTAGTTGTCTTTTCCTGGGGATTTCCATTTGTTGGTTTTTCTAGGAGCCAAACGCAACTGTTCAACTGTTATATTTTCCCATATTTGTTCCTCAAGGTGAGCTGTATCTTTTATTTGTCTGTCTATCCATGGGGCATGTATATTATGAACTTTTTCTTCGGCCCAGATCTTTTCCCAGAATTCTTGCACTTCCTCCTTGAGTGGTATTGATTTAGCAGTTATTGTTGACATGCCATATTTTCTGTAGAAGTTTCTTTGGTTGTTTTTGAACATATTATTGTCCTTATAGAATCTAGATCGTTTTTCAAAGCGCCTTATACGAGCAGCTTTGGCCGACACTTTTTGCTTGATTATTTCTATCAGCATGTCTATGTCACATGTTGATTTTATACTGTATTTCCTTTTCAATTTCCTAAGTTTAGTTTGTTCACCTACTTTGTAGTTTGTTAAAATTTCTATGTCAGATCGAAGAAGGTTTATTTAGCGATTGATGTTCTCTTGCCAAGTAGATTTCTTGTGGGAATTCCTTTGTTTTGTCATTTTCACTCCACATAAGTGAGTGGTGACTTTAGCCGATGCATAATAGAGATGATTTAAATCAGTAATGTTTAGTTTGTTTGTGATGATAATGTTTTTGAGAATTATGTTCTTGTGTATTATCTTTTGGTTCTGTTTGGAGTTTTGGGTCTTAGGGAGAGTGTCTCGTTCCCCCATGTCAGATTCTTTCATTTTCATCCATTCGATCATAATTTCATCCTTCAAGTTGGCAAACTCATTCTCATTCATTTCTCTATCATTTACGATCTCATTGTTTTCATTTTGAGTTTCATCATGAGCATGCACTCCCTCCACTTTTTCGATCCTTTCTTTAATTTGTTCTGTTGTCAGTGATTCCGCCCCAACCCTGGGATTCGAAGTGTTACAGTTTACCTCGTTTTCACTGACACATGTTTCATTTTCCCTTCGCTGACTTTGTGCTAATAGCTTGATCTGATCAATTTCTATATTAGTTAGTAACTTTTTTTTAACAATATTTCTTCGTATATTGGCTAGTTTGTTACTGTCAATATAGCCTCTATTTTCGGGATGGTTCTTTTTGATGGGTAGTACATGGCAGTGTAGAAAGCCTCAAGACCTTCTTTATTGTCTTTCCTTGACCATTTTTCTCTCTTTTTCTTTGGATTTCTTGGTGGTGAGCATCGAGGGCCAAGAGTAGGAGTATTCCGGTTGTGGGAGGTCTCCAGCTCCGAAGTGATGGGAAGGTTTGAACCATTAGCTGATTTTTCGACCCCAGTCTGGTTCCTCTCTGAGGGACGCGGCCCTTTTTGACCCGGGTGACGGCCGATCCGGTATGAGATTTTATCATTTGACATTTACTTTATTTTGTCGCGTTTTATCCTTAACCGCCAAGGGGTAATCATTTCGTGTTACCACTTCTAGGACGAGTGTCAACCAAGACTAGAGGGGTCGTCCTCCCCTAGAGACACGGCTATTCCCCGCCGGCCGCCATCCCGGTATTTCTTGGTCACGGGGTTTTCTTTTTTGTTGTTTTTTTAAATTGTTATTATCATGCGTGGTTCCTTAATGTGAGCATTGCGTGGCTTAAGAATGAAATTATTATTAATAATATATTATACTTTTTGTTGAAGTTGCCTGTTATTGGTGTTGGCTAGGTCGGAGGTAGTGCTGTGGCTTTTTATATTGTTGGTGGGGAAGGGGAGAGCCAGCAGTGCCATAGTCGTTGACGTTTGACCGGGTCACTAAGTCAGTCTATTTATATCTTTTACTAGCCTCTCCCTTGTCTAGTGATACCGCCACCTTCCCCTTTATTAATATAAATAAGAAGTGACTTTTGGCCCACCCTGTATATGACCCTTATTTGTCAAAAACGGATATATCGTTTTGCATCACGACTCTATCATTCCCTGTTGTCCAACCAGTGTTATTTATGTTATTCAAGTGGTTTGACAGTAACGGTAGAGCGTCAGACACCATGTTTTGCAGCATAAAGTTATGGCCCTTTACGTTCAAATCTCGCTGAGTTTAACTTTGCCTTTAATCCTTACGGGGTCGATAAAATAAAGCACCAGTAATGCACTGGGGTAATTTTGTGCCAAAAGTAGAAACAATTATTTTACTTGATAAAAGGATGAAAGGATGTTCAATTTTCATCTAATACCCATTATTTTTACAAACCCTGCCCCCGAATCTCCTGTAACTTATATGTGTAGAGTTGATTGATGCAACGAAGAGAATCGAATCTAAATACTAAAATCTGTTTATGTCATCCCTTTTCCCATTAAAATCAGTGTTCTCTTAATACTTACAGCTTTTTCCCAAGCAATTAATATATTGTTGACATTGTGTTCTGTTTACAAGGTTGGTCTCCATCGACATTTACTTGAAGGTACTTATGTCAGCATAGACGTTCTGAATATAATTGTATAACCTGAAGTGCATTGTATATAAGTCACGGATATTTGCTTACGTAATAGAGAAACTTGTCATATCCTCTCAGTAAGACGGAAGTAATCGTGTGTTTGACATTTTCAACTTTTATAAGAGACCTGCATACCTCAATATGTTAAGTACATCATTTTAACAAAAGAGTTAGGTCCTTGAATTACATAGAAAAATGAGGAGGAAAATCGGGTTGTCTTCATGAGTTGTCGTTTAGGGAGAATGATTTATTTACGATAAAATAAAGTACCAGGCGTCGATTTAATCGACTTTCCCCTCCCCCCAAATTATTGGCCTTGTGCCTATACTAGAAATCATTAATGTATACACTTGAGGGTGGTGGATTGGCAGTATCAGTAGAGGGTCGGACGCCATGCTTTGCAGCATAGAGTTACGGCTCTTTATGGTCTGAGTTCAAATCCCGCCGAGGTTAACTTTGTCTTTCATCCTACGGGGTCGATAAAATAAAGTACCAGTCACGCACTGGTGTCGATTTAATCGACTTTCTCCTTTCCCAAAATTGCTGGCCTTGTGCATATATAAGAAACCATTATTACTAGCTGGGCCCGTACCGTCAAAAATGACGGCTAATTGTAATATCTATACATAATATAAAAGAGAGATGTTTGTTTGTTGGTTGGTTCCTTCGCGCTCACTCACACAAGTGATACAAACCATTAATGTATACACTTGAATGCCTGCTTGAACGTTTGGTTAAAAAAATTAGTTCGCCCCTATATGATTTCAGGTTTCATCCAACTACGTGGTGCTTTGTGCATGAGTGTTCTACCATCACCTCGTCGACCGTGTGAGGGATATTTGTTTGACTGAAACTCTTTAGAATCCAGTTCAGGTGGAATGACCCTGATATTTTGTTGTGTGCCCCTGGCTTTTATTTAATCAATCTTTCAGTTTAACACCACCCTCTGACACTTAAATGCTTTTGCTGATGTCCAGTATGTTGTAAACAATTGCATCTGGTTACCATTTTATGGACTTTGTCCTCCGACCAGTATCGGATTTTTTAAAAGAATATTAGAGGCGCCCCCTTCCCATCTCACTAAGCCATTAAAGAGAGAGACACACACACACACACACACACACACACACACACACACACACACACACACACACACACACACACACACACACACACACACACACACACACACACACATACACACACACACACATAATTATTATTAATCCTTTTATGTCTGTTCACAACTTATATCAACACCACTGATATTCTAGACCAATGAATATTAATCCCAAAATGAAAATTATCAATTAAAAATTCATAGCCGAAACCATCGTATGATTCGCATACTCGATTTAATTCAGTGACAATAAGAGTTTGATTTTACCAATTAATTATATTCAATTAATTATTCTTCATTAAATTATATATCAATTGTAAGGAGATTGATTAATGGCAGGAGTAATTTCCGCACATGTAATTAGTTTTACATGAAATTATACTCTAATGCTTATTTTTTTTAGCGTGAGAGTATTTGATTTATAATTTATCTTTTTGGTGCAAAAAGAAAGGCAGTGTATAATGGTAGTGTTTTTGTTTAATAGTTTGATTTTATTTTAGCAATTTACATTATAAACTTCTCGAATTTCGTTATAAATACGGCTAAATTGTTGCTTGCATAACAGAAAAATTGGTTTCCTCTATCCCAGCTGTTATTACTCGCTTAATTTACACCAAGAAAATATAACTACTATTTAAATTTATTTCAAAGTTTCAGCTATCAATTTTCGAGCATGAAATTATAAAAGGGATGCGTAAACAGTGATGTGATAGGTGATGTCTATAATTATTCTTTGGCTTTTGTCCAAAAAACATTGGAAGATGAACTAAAATCCATTGAAATATTTGCCTTTTACAAAACAAATCACCGTTCTCTATAATTGAACACCACATATCATAAATCTCGAATCTAAAACAAAAACATTCTAAATATACTGTACTTTGTGGTAATAACCTGTTCATTAGTTATATCGAATAAGGTGGTATCTCTTATACTTCTGTAACAAAATTTAAACTCGACACTGACTATGCGTATATAATAACCAAAATTGAAATTTAAAAGTCAAAGAGAAAATTAGTAGTTTGCATTAGCTCGGGAAAATACAGCTCAATAAAGTTTAAAAGAATGTCTGTGAGGTTAAGAAGTTCGCTTCATCTTATGTGTGCTTGAAATTTGGTAAACGGAAATTCTGTGGAAACTCATCAGAGAAACCGTTCCTCTTCTTAATTGGTAGATTTTATCCGTTGTCCGATTTGACACTAATTCATGACACTTGGGTACATATTTCAGAGTCCATTCTCTTGCCTGCATTCCGATCTACGAATAACTCCCTCTTATTACTTGGGGGCACCTGGGACCTGTAAAAGTCATTAGTGCTGGTCTTCCTCCACTGACAAAGTCATAACAAATAATGCTTTCTTATATAGGCACAAGGCCATCAATTTTGGGGATGGGAAATTCGATTAAATCGACCCCAGTGCGTGACTGGTACTTTATTTTATCGACTCCGTAAGGGTGAAAGGCAAAGTTAACCTCGGCGGGATTTGAACTCAGATCATAAAGGGATGAAACTCTATGCTGCAAAGCATGGCGTCCGACCCTCTACCGATACTGCCAATCCACCGCCCTAGTCATAACAAATAATAATATATAAATAAAATATTTAGTAAAACTGAATTATTCACAGAAAACTAATATCAACGAAGTTTTTATTGTACACTTCAAACGCTATTAAAATGTAATGAACTGTATAGACCCCGAGCAAGGTGTTTGGATAACATCCGTGTGTTTGGTCGGTCATGCTGGATCAATTGGAGACAGTTGTTTTTGATATGAGCCACTGGAAGGAGCACTTAAGGACTCTGCCTGTACGAGAAGAAGAAGAAGAAGAAGAAGAAGAAGAAGAAGAAGAAGAAGAAGAAGTTTAAAGTATTATGTACAATATGGAATACAATGTGTCATTGATATATACATATATGTAGTTAGACATATAACAGAGTTGTCTGTCATTCCTAATCAAGCCATACGGGGTCGATAAAATAAAGTACCAGTAATGCACTGGGTATTTGCTGGCCTTGTGCCCAAAGTAGAAACAATTATCATATGGCAAATATTTTCTTTAATCATTAATATTCTTCAATTTTACTAATTGCCTTACGCAACTAATAGTTATACTGTAAACATTTATTATGTGGAAGGAGACGTAAAATAAATATTAGTGATGTTACGTAATATGTTAAATATGGAGTCATTCTTTGGAATTGGTGTGTATTGTTGAAGTAATTGGAACATTTTATCACATTTCTTTTAATAAGAATTTTTTTCTGCTAATCAGTTAAAATAAATGTATTTGATCTCTTCTCGTCTGGCTCGAAATATGACAATATGAGACATTATTAGCAATATGACACAAAGGGAGCTTTCAATAGTTAATTGACTCTTGTTACGCCTCTACTTGGCGGAGGTTACGCCTATACCGCTGGTGGAGATGCTGGGACAATAACGTAGGGCATTCCAATTTTTATAATATTTACAGTTCCTCTCGTGAGTCTGATTTCAACTCATATCAGGATTAACTTTCCCTTTTTGTCCTCCAGGGGATTGATTTTGGAAACAGTTCTTGAAAAAGAAAATGTACTTTAGTGCGAGCAATAAATTATAAAAAGATACCTCCAAGGAAAAGGGTTATTTAAAACATTTATAAATGTTTTATAGAAATACCTCCTTTATACTGCTAATATACTCGGTGACTGGTTAGATAATGCTGCCTATATAATAAAGAACCGCTTTTGTTGGTATACGATTTTTCTGCGTTCAAAATACTTACGGAAGCAGTGCTAAGATTCCTCCATGATTCATTACAAAGACAAAACGATTTTTAAGATGAAATACATAACTCGTATGTTTAAAGAAGTGCGTTTTAGATGAGATTGAAATAATTATTTTGAGCATCTAACAAAAGAATAGTTGAGGTGAACAGGGATGGGGTGTATATTTCAGGTAAGGTAAGGGCTCTGTGTGTAACGTTTAGTGTAAGGAGCAGCGTGAAGAGAACAGGAATTCAATTGTATTGTAAAGGGAATTCAATTGTATTGTAAAGGGGAATTCAATTGTATTGTAAAGGGGAATGAATGAAATAATGAGAATAAGTGAACGGAAGAGAAAGATGGTTGGTCGGTCGGGGTATTTATAAACAATGTATATGATATTCCAAAACAAATTTGCAAATTAATTAAATTATCTAAATCGAAAAAGAAAGATATATTGATATTTCATAGTTGAATTGGGGTAGGGCATAAAAGGCGACAATATACATGAGAGTTCAAATTTAAAATGATGCTTCATATAGGCTTGATTGTTGATATATTTTAATTAGTTAAATTTCTTTCTTCAAGTTGTCTTGGTATACTTTAGCCACAAATAGTGTTAAATGAAACAAAAATGTTATCTTTGATCAAGACGAAGCGGGGGGTATATTTTAAATATACATAAAAATAAGAAACATCATTGGTAGAACAGCCGTTAAAACAGCTAAATGCTGTCAAAGAGAGCGATGGGAAAAATGCCTCAGAAGAAAGAGACCAATCAACTGAGAGACAATCCACAAAGTGGGTGACACGTAGATGAAATATAGAAAAGATTGAAAGAGGAAGATGACAAGGTGAAGTGTGTTGGTTCATCGATGTGACTGGAAGAAGCAAATAAAGAAAGGCAGTGTACAAGAGAAATCTACATACACACATCTTCAGAATCATCAGTTCTCAAACCAGAAAAATGGCTTCGCACGATTTAATTGAGACTACCATTTTAAAACGCTGGATCGTTCAACAGAAAAAGACGACTAGGTCTCGATGGTGACAAAAACATTCTAAATATATCTAAATCAGCTTTCATTTTTGCATTGCCGCTGTGATAGTGTACTAAATGCCTTTTAGTAAATTTTATTGTGTTTTATTGTGTTTTATTTTAAATATAAGCATAGAACAAAAGACGTTTACGGAATGAATATGGTCGTTTATATCGATCGCAGTATATTTGTGCTATTTATTGTATCACATCATTAACCCTGAAGTAGGCATTTGACAATATAAAAACACAAAGGAATAAAACCATAGAACCGAACGTTGTAACCTGTTCAACTTTTTACTTTTCCATTTCGCAACATTCATACTTTCGCCATTAATATCATTCAAATTCACGTTAGGTGCCTTTTAAAACGAATATATTGTGATTGTAATATATATATATATATATATATATATATATATATATATATATATATATATATATATATATAAATAAATATATATAAATAAACACACGTATATATATATATATATATATATATATATACTACATATATATATATATATATACATACACTCATACATTCATACATACATACATGGTGGCTGCCAACTCGTTTTCGAGTACGGCCACTACTTTATATCCACGTAGGAGAACCCCTACCGATGTGCTGAACAAGTGGGACTTTTTAGTCCAGCCAGCGACTTGAAAACTCTGGTACAAACACTACACTTGTGACAATTATTGACACCTAGTGCTGGGCCCATGGCACCATGTGACCCAAGGTGTCGTGTGAGATCACTACTCGACTTGCATACCCTTCCAAAAACATCACATGTCGTCGTCTGATGAACACTTATAGCTCCACAGGTGCCTGCTTCCCTGTTCTTGTGCACACTCATGTGACTCTTTAGACCTGCGATGCTCAGACAAACCCTATTACAGGTCTCATGTAATAGGGTTTGTCTCATGTAATATGTATGTATGTATGTAGAAGATTATACATTGCCTTAACGTCCTTCAAATACAACATGCGTCGGATGTGAAGGACGTTAAAGCAATGTATAATCTTCTACATACATACATACATAATACATACATACATACATACATACATACATACATACATACATACATACATACATACATACATACATAAATACATACATACATAAATACATACATACATACATACATACATACATACATACATACATACATACATACACACATACATACATACATACATACATACATACATACATACATACATACATACATACATACACACATACATACATACATACATACATACATACATACATACATACATACATAATACATACATACACACATGATGGCTGCAACTCGATTTCGAGTAATGCCATCGCTTTAAACTTAAGCATGAGCATCACAGACATAGCTGTTTATTCCTGCTAGGGACTTGCCTATGGCCAGCAATGCCATGTAGTGCAAAAAAGGTCACATATCAAGCAATTACTGTGTTTGAAGATTTTTTAAGTGAGGAAAGGCTTTGCACGGGGCCAGTCCCACTCTCTGTACATCGAATGTATTTACCCAAAAAGAATAACTGGTCTACAACATTGGATGCAAACGAAGTCTCAGGTTTTATATCAGAGGTGTCTTTCGTTCCACAGATCAAAATACTTTACTGGATGGCCGTTGACACTCCTGAAATCCTCTGCCCTTTGACATACATACATACATAGATACATACAAAGATACATACATGCATACATATATACATACATAGATACATACATAATGGCTGTCCCCTTGTTATCGAGTATGGCCATTGCACGAAAAAAAAAAATAATAATAACAACAATAATAACAACAATAATAACAATAATAATAATAACGACAATAAAAAAAACAACAACAACAATAATAATATATATATATAAACACACACACACACACATAAACATATCTACACACGCACACACACACACACTCACACACACACACACGCGCGATAGCAATTAACAGCACTGCGATGAAATGTCGCTTTTTAGCCCAGCCAATGATCTAAAATGTCTTGCATAGAGTCGGCAACCAAAACATTCACTGGGAATAGTCGGCTGTGGTTGGAGATCATGTACTTTTGCATGTCGTTTGAGCCCTCCTGCTGATTTCCATTCTCTACCACATGCTTGGGAAGCATGATGAGTAGCATCTCCAACTGCAGCCTGGTAGTCAACCAATGGTCTTACTCTATGACTGCGAAGATGACTTTCGAGTCCAGCTTTGCTTAGGCAGAGTCTCGCACAGACGCTGCATGTCAGCACCATAGGAGGACCTTCGCCGTCTGGAAATGCAACAGCAATGCCCTTCCTCACATTCCTCTTTACTTTCTCGTATGCGATTGGAGATACCTCAAAGGCAACTTTCACTCATATACAGTCTTTCTCCATTTATTACGATCAGCAGCAACATTTTCCCATGTATCAGCAGAGATGTTAGCGTCTTTCAAGGAATCCTTATACCTCTTTTTTGGTTTATGTGGAGGGCGTTTTCCTTTAACTAACTCCCCATAAAAGAGTTGCTTTAGTATTCTAGAATCCTTCATCCTGACAAGGTGACCACTCCAAAACGGAGTCTTTGCTTAAGCACAAGAGCTTCTATACTGTCACACAGAGAGCTTTCCAAAATCTTGACATCACTGATGTGGTCCCTCCAGTGAACGCCATGGATCCGTATGAGACACATCTGATAGAAACGCTCCAATTGTTTAAGGTGGTGTCGATATGTGACCCAGGTCTCGCAGACATAAAGAAGAGAAGAGAGCACACATGCCTTGTACACCTTTATCTTTGTCTTCTTGCATATGTCTCGCCGACCCCAGAGCCGCCTTTCTAGCTTTCCGAAAGCATCACTTGCTTTCCTAATCCTGAGTGGAATTTCATTATCAAGGTTGCTGTGTCGATTGACAGTGCTTCCCAGGTAGACAAACTGATCAACCACTCCAAGTCGTTTACCATACACATAGATGTTTGGCTCACTGTACTGCTTACCAGGGTCTGGTTGGTACATGACGACGGTTTTCTTGAGCTAGGGCAGTGCAAGCATCAGAAAATGCATTTTCAAAATGTGCTGCATATCACTCTCTGTGTGCGCTACAAGATCGCAATCATCTACATACAAGAGGTTTCTTATGATTGATGTAAATACCTTTGTTTTTGCAGCAAAGCGCCTCATGTTGAATATGCTGCCTGAGGTTCGATATTGGATGTAAACACCATGCTCGCAATTCCTGAATGCAATATAGAAAACCATAGCAAAGTATATGGCAAACAGGGTCGGTGCTGGAATATCCCTCTGTTTCAGTCCATTGTTTACTGAAATAGACTCCGACATGTTACCTCCGACATTAACCCATGCCTTCATGTCGTCATGGAAAGACCTAACTAAAGCAAGGAACTTATGAGGTCAACCAAGTTTCTGGAGAACCTTCCATAATGCATTTCTGTTAACAGTATCGAAAGCTTTTGTCAAATCGACAAAAACCTGATACAGATCTGTCTAGCTGAGAAGATCATATCAGTAGTGCCGCGTCCAGCACGAAAACCAGATTGACTTTCAGCAAGAACACAATCGGCAATGTGTGTCAGCAGACGGTCGAGAAGCATCCTACATAAAAATTTTCCTACGACAGAAAGCAATGATATACCTCTGTAGTTTCCACAATCATTCTTGATACCCTTTCCCTTGTACAAGACCACCATTACTGCATCTCTTCATTCCTCAGGTACGGATTCATTAGCCCATATCCTGCCAAACAAAGAGTGAAGATGTTGCAGAAGTCTCTCACCATATTATAGGAGCTCTGCATGTATGCCATCCATACCTGGACACCTTCCAATGCTCAGAATTGTACTGAAGGAGAGGACAATAGACCAGGGGATGTCCAAGAAGGAAATAACAACAAGGAGAAAGAACAGCCTTCATGAAATATCCCTTCATAGTACCTTCTTTGAGAAAACTGAATTCAGAGATCCACAGACATGGAACTGGTTGCAAAGAGGAGACCTTAAAAAGTCTACAGAAGGAATGCTAATGGCTGCGCAAGAGCAGGCCCTCAAAACGAAGTGGTTGAAACACCATATTTACAAGGAGGAGGCTAGCCCACTGTCCAGGATCTGTGGAGAGAGGAGACTGTGGCTCACATTGTATCCGAGTGTAAACACCTAGCCCAGACTCACTATAAGGGCTGGAGACATGATCTGATGGGCAGGGTGATCCACTGGCACCTATGCAAAGTAAACAATTTACCACATTCTGAGAAGTGGTATGAGCATAAGCCAGAGGCGCTGATAGAAAACGATCATGTGAAGGTGCTGTGGGATTTTAGGATACAGACGGATAAGAAACTGAAACACAATAGACCTGACCTGGTGGTTTTGGACAAGGAAAGAAGATCGTGCCTGATTGTTGATGTGGCCTGCCCATTCGACACGAGAGTGCAAGAGAAGGAGAGGGAGAAAATTAACCGATACCAGGACTTAAAGTGGGGGGGTAAAAAAGGATTTGGAACTGCCATGAAGTCAAAGTTGTCCCGATTGTCATAGGCGCACTAGGTACTATCTCAAAATGTTTCCAGGGATGGTTAAAAAAATTGGCCCCGCCACACTTTTTGGAACGCTTCAAAAGGCAGGCTTGCTGGGTACAGCAAGAACCCTCCGATACGTCCTGAATATCTGAGGCTGCAGGTAGTGGCTTGATATTCATTTCAACAAACTTTCCAGTTAACTAACATCAATGACTGAGACTCAAAGAACAATAATAATAATAATAATAAAGCCCACTGTGCAGGATCTGTGGCATATTTACAAGGAGGAGGCTAGCCCACTGTGCAGGATCTGTGGAAACACCATATTTACAAGGAGGAGGCTAGCCCACTGTGCAGGATCTGTGGAAACACCATATTTACAAGGAGGAGGCTAGCCCACTGTGCAGGATCTGTGGAGAGAGAGAGGAGACTGTGGCCGAACAGACTAGTGATCCCTGTGGCGGAACAGACTAGGACATTCTGGAGAGGAATATGGGAGCAGGATGTTGAACATAATAGTCCGGCAGTGTGGATTGAGACAGTTCAAAAGGAGATTAGTGAACAAGCACACCAACAACCTGATTTGAGTATCACTGTTGAAACTCTTAAGGGGCAGGCCAAAAAACTAACCAGCTGGAAATCACCAGGCCCAGATGGTGTGCAAGGGTATTGGATTAAAAATATAACATCGCTCCACCCGAAGCTCACAACCATGTTCCATGACTGCTTGATGTAGGGTGAAGTACCAGAGTGGTTGACAGTTCTGGTAATGAAAGACCGAATCAAGAATAATGATGTTACCAACTATAGGCTTATCACATGTCTGTCCGTAATATGGAAACTTTTAACAAGCATTGTGTCTGAGGAAATCTACCATCACCTCCACATAAACAACTTGTTACCGGACGAACAGAAAGGATACCGAAAGAAGTCCCGTGGTACAAAGGACCAGTTACTTATTGATAATATGGTAATGAGGAATTGCCATGGGATGGATAGATTACAAACAAAGCATTCGACATGGTACCTCATTCTTGGATAACCAAATGCCTAGAGATCTTCACAGTGACAGATAACATCAGATAGTTGTTGAGCAAAAGTATGAAGTCCTGGGAAACAGAGTTAACATTAGGTAGAGAATCCTTGGGAGGAGTGAAGATCATGAGAGGTGTCTTCCAGGGAGTAGTTTTTCCCCTCTGCTGTTTGTCCTTGCCCTAATACCCTGTCCGTTATATTGCGAAAAGTGAGAGCAGGATACAAGTTAGGAAAAGGAGAGCTTACCATTAACCACCTCCTCTTCATGAACGATCTTAAATTCTTTGGGAGGAGTGTGAAGGAGTTGGATGTACTTGTTGACACTGTCCGTATTTTCTGCAATGATATATGTATGGAATTTGATATTAATAAGTGTGGAGTCCTAGTGATGAAGAGGGGGTATATTGAGCAAAAACAACGGAATCCAGGTACCAACAGGTGAGATGATAAAGGAAATTGACACTGAAGAAAGATACAAATATTTAGGTATTCTGGAGGCAGATGACATCAAGAACAAAAAATGAAGGAATTGATAAGATCTGAGTACATAAGGAGAGTAAGGAGCGTATTAATATCACATCTAAACAGTAGGAATGCCATAAGTGCAGTAAATTCCCGAGTTGTGTCTATTATTAGGTACAGTGCGGGAATTCTGAAATGGAATGTTGCTGAACAAAAAGAAATGGATAGGAAGACTAGGAGGCTATAGACTATCTACAACATGTTCCACAAGAGGAGTGATGTCGATAGACTCTACTTAAGGAGATTTGAAGGTGGAAGAGGTCTTATCAGCATAGAGGACTGTGTTCAGATGGAGAAAAACAATCTGCACCCAGGGGATGTCCAAGGAGAAAATAACAACAAGGAGGAAGAGCAACCTTCATGAAAAATCTCTTCATAGCACCTTTAAGAAAATGGAATTTAGAGATCCACAGACATGGAACTGGTTAAAAAGAGGAGACCTTAAAAAACTACAGAAGGAATGCTAATGGCTGCGCAAGAGCAAGCCCTCAGAACGAAGTGGGTGAAACACCATATTGACTAGGAGGAGGCTAGCTCACTGTGTAGGATCTGTGGAGAGAGAGAGGAGACTGTGGCTCACATTGTATGCGAGTGTAAACACCTAGCCCAGACTCACTATGAAGGCTGTAAACATGATGTGATAGGCAGGGTGATCCACTGGCACCTACGCAAAGTAAACAATTTACCACATTCTGAGAAGTGGTATGAGCATAAGCCAGAGTCGGTGATAGAAAACGATCAGATGAAGGTGCTATGGGATTTTAGGATACAGACGGACAAGAAATTAGAACACAATAAGCCTGACCTGGTGGTTTTGGACAAGCAAAAAAGATCGTGCCTGATTGTAGATGTGGCCTGCCAATTTGACACGATAGTGAAAGGAAAGGAGAGGGAGAAAATTAACCGATACCAGGATTTAAAGTGGGAGTTCAAAAGGATTTGGAACTGCCATGAAATCAAGGTCGTCCCGATTGTCATAGGGGCACTAGGTACTATCTCAGAGTTTCCAAGAATGGCTAAAGAAGATTAGTCCAGCCCCGCTTTTTGGAACACTTCAAAATGCATGCTTGCTGGGAACAGCAAGAACCCTCCGATACGTCCTGAATGTCTGAGGCTGCAGGTAGCGACTTGATATTCATTTCAACAAACTTTCCAGTTAAATAACATCAATGAATGAGACTCAAAGAACAACAATAATAATAATAATAACACTATTAATAATTATTAATTAATGTAATCGTTCAATGCCTGTGCGTGAAGAATATTTTTAAAGTGAGGAAAGATTGTACACTGAGCCAATCCCAGTAGCTATAACCAGACAGTAGCTATAACCAGAAAAGAAAAAAAGATCAACATCATCGGTAACTACTGAGCCGCAGGTTTGATGTCGGAGTTAACGCAGTTTCCTGAGATGCCTTCTCCAAGAAGAATACCCTGACAAGTGCTTGGGGTCCTTCACCCCAGCCCGATTATTTCTATGTCCCGCGCATGAAAAAAAAAAAACTCACTCATTGACACTCATACGTACGACTCACACGTACACACACACACACGCACGCACACATACGCGCACGCACACACCAACACTCATGCATACAAACAAACACACACCTTACTCACTTACACACACACACATATATATATATATATTACCGTCATTACTGATACAAGATTATGTCAACTGTTGACTTTCGAAAGTGTTCGTATAATTGAAGCCGTTAGTGTTACTGTTCAGTATTATTATAATTGCTTTACAGCATAGAACCACGGCCCTCCACGCTCCGAGCTCAAATCCCGCCGCGATCAACCTTGCCTTTCACAGCCACGGAGTCGACAAAAGAGAGCACCAGTAATGCGCTGGGACAATCGCTGGCTCCGTGTCAAAACCAGAAAAATGATTATTATTATAGTCGTTGTTTTCTTAAGGCCCGATCGCTGGTGATGGTAATGGTGGTGGTGGATGGTGGAGGTGATGGTGGTAGCAGTTGATGTGTTTTTTTTTTGTTTTGTTTTTTTATCGTTTGATGCCGCAGTCGTTGTAAATGTTGTTCATTTCATTTCATTCTGATGCTGTTGTTGCTGTAGACATTGGTGCCGGTGTTGTTGTTGTTGTAGATGTTGAGGTTGAAATTTGGTCGTTTTGACTAAGTGATGTATATATATATATATATATATATATATATATATATGTATATATATATACATCACTTAGTCAAAACGACCAAATTTCAACCTCAACATCTACAACAACAACAACATATATATATGTATT
This sequence comes from Eledone cirrhosa, assembly GCA_964016885.1. Taxonomy (NCBI): domain Eukaryota; kingdom Metazoa; phylum Mollusca; class Cephalopoda; order Octopoda; family Eledonidae; genus Eledone; species Eledone cirrhosa. The sequence goes on from OZ024745.1 coordinate 95,142,516, forward strand.
CCTGATTAGTGCTATCGTTGCTCTGGTATACATATTGTGTGTTAGTTTAGCCTACCACAATGTTCGATTTATCAAGCTTTTTAAACGTATATTATTACTCTAAGGACCTATCTTATCGAGTGCTTTGCTAACTCATCATTTCATATAAGTAGGCCGAATTCACTTGCAAACCGCCAGAGATTCGATTTTACTGATTTCCAATTATATATACATATATATATACACATTCAATTCACAGTAGGGAGTTTGGCAACAGGTCAGTCACCTTAGTCTAGATAGGGTAATGACTTGTGTAAATGTAAATGTGGTGGTGGGGAGAGTGCACACGTTATTGTGGTGGCGGGGGGCAGTGAGATGTAATAGTTCATTTGTCCATTTTCTTCTTTTTTCAAAATTTGAATTTGAATTTTAGCCAAGTTATATTGAGATGTAAGTAAATGTAAAATGTAAAATGTAAATAAAGATTACTCTGGCAAAATATATGAAAACTAGCAGTTTAGCCCGGCGTTGCTCGGGTTTGTTCATTTGCTATGAAAAGTTACATACAGGTAAATGTGGCTTGAAAGCGAATAAACTTATCAATTAAGTGCATAAAGCAGTTGAACCAGTTATTAAAAGTTACGAACCAATTAGCATTTTGGACAATCAATGATGGGTTAATAATCTTCCAATAGCGAATTTAGCCGACCAAAGTTGCAAGATGGTGGCCCTGATGCCGCTGGGTGTCAGATCTGCCCGCCATGGGTGACCCTACCAGGAAATAGTTTTCCAGACGGCATAGCTCCAACACCTCCAACACCTGCACCAACATCTATAGCACCTCTTTGTAGATGATATTGCGTGTCATCCCTTGAGGCGTGTAAGTAAACAGTCCATTCCTGCTCCCTACGCGGGAACAGGCAACATAAAGTTGGCCATGGGAGAAGCATGGCTCCCCCAAATGGATGCCCGCCTCCGGCAATGTTTGCCCTTGTGACTTATTAATCGACATGGCAAGACATGGTCTCACCAGTAATTGGGATCGCCGGAAATCGAACGGGATATCTGACGCCGAGGGGAAAAGGTTCATCCTTGGCAGTGTATTCGGCAGAATTGCCAGAAGTACAACACTATGGGTGTTGTCATATTAATATTTAACCAATGAAAGACGTAAAAAATAAATAATTTAAACATTCCGATTCATATCTCTATAGCATTAATCTGTTATATAAAGTGTTATTTTGCGGGTTGTTATTTGCAATAAGCTGATTTAAAATACCCCAGAAAAGCCGTATGTCAATACGGAACTCCAATGACTCCCCCAGTAGTTAAATTATAGAGAGTGGGAATAATATATTATAGCGAGAGGGCAGAGCGATGGAGAGAGTAAAGCTAAGAAACTATAGGGTGTTGTGTAAAACAGTGTTGCTATATAGAGAGTGAAGAGCGACAGAGAGAGTAAAGCAGTTAAATTATATAGAGGGGGCATAATCAATTATAGAGAGAGGGAAGGGCGACGGAGAGAGTAAAGCTGAGAAACTATAGGGAGGTGTGTCAAACCTCAAAGCATGAAGAGAGTAAAGTAGTTAGATTATAGAGAGCGGGAATGATCTATTATAGAGAGAGGGAAGAGCGACGGAGAGAGCGTCATGACTATGTTTGTTGTTGTATAAAATAATGTGTTGCTTAGTTTTCAAAGTTTATGTCGCGTTCCTGAACGAAGTTTTACGGCTGTTGGGTAGTAGAGAGAGTGAATAAGCGTGTAAGAGAGAAGGTTACAGCATGTATTTAGTTTTATCGATTTTTTTCATAGAAGCAGGAAATTTTTGGCAAAGTTTATTACGCGTTGACCATCGTTGGTAAATTTGGAGCACATTGGAAAAAAATCCTCAAAATCGGTAATGAGGAAATGCATAAAAATCATACACACGCACAGACAGACATCCTCCATTTTATATATAGAGAGAGATATTTGTACTTCCACAAACTTCTGTCAGGATATTTCCCGAGTCCAGTGAGCAAAAATTTGTTGTTTCAGAATACAAAAATTAATCAAAACTTACCCCACGAAAAGAGAGCGTGTGCTGTCCGATCTATAAGCTCCCTATACATACATACATACATACATACATACATACATACATACATACATACATACATACATACATGGTGGCTGCCAACTCGTTTTCGAATACGGCCATTACTTTATATCCATGTAGGAGAACCGCTACCGATGCGCTGAACGAGTGTGACTTTTTAGTCCAGCCAGCGACTTGAAAACTCTGGTACAAACACTACACTTGTGACAATTATTGACACATAGTGCTGGGCCCATGATACCATGTGACAAGTGCAGAGAGATCAGAGATCTCCAGATATAAAGAAATGCATATATGATGTTTCTCTCGAACATCAGCAAGAACATGGACGCGGACTTTTAGAATATTGCCGTTCTGATTGGAAGGATCCAAAAGGGATAAACGCGAGGCATTAGGCTAACCATTTCCACGAAGCAGAGATCACTGATAGACATGGCAGAATAAGGAGCTAACACATTAGTGCCCAGAGTCTGGAGTCTCTGTTTGTGAACGGTGGTAACTTTACCATTGTACATAGTCTGCACCGCAAATTTAATTTCTGATCGTAATTATTTTATTTGCTCGTATGCGTATAACATAGGAAAGACCTGAATATTATAGAAACATTTTTCATCACCTAAAATCAATTGGAACCATAACAGGTTGAAAGATATTTTTGATCGCATAAGGTAAAAGACTGACTATGTTTATCACACTAGATTTTAGAATCATTATCACCATCGTCATCATCATCATTTTACGTCCGCCTTTCCATGCTTGCAAGGGTTGAACGGTCCTATTCAGCACAGCAAAATGAGTTTTTTTTACAAAATGAAACAAAAAACGAGGTGTCCTACACGAGTGAAAGTATAAGGAAAAAAGATGATATCGGAAATGCAACTGGAGTCTTTTTTTTTTAAATATATTTATTTGGTTCCTTTACCGGTTTCGCAGTTTTTGTGCTCTTCAAAAGTAGTATTGAAATGGAGCGTTTGTGGTTTTTCTCACATCTGGTTGGTGTTCAAATGTTACTCCTGTTTTATATGGAAAAAAGTGGCTCGAAATGCTAGGTTTTTAGTGAAGTAATTCGGTTGGTTGATGACTGTCATGTGAATAAGTATAATAAATTTCGCGCCAGTTCGAGTTACAAAGTTTTATTATATTTGCCGTCAAAAGAAAGGGCGGGGGGTGCTCTGATTGTTTTTTCATATATGAGTGAAGTTTGGTTGGTTAATGCAGTCACGTGAATAAGCACATCAGCTTTCGCGCCAGTTTGTGTTTAAATTTCTTTTTACTTAAAAGAAAGTGGCTCGTGAAGGCTTTTTATTATAACTGAAATTATACTGTCACGTGAACAAGTACATTAAATTTCACACCCGTATTTGGGAATTTCTTTTGTAGCGATTTAGAGAAAGTTGTGCCAAATAAAATATAATGATCAAGAAAAGCGGGATGGGGAGAATTGTTCTGGTTCAGTGAATATGGCTGGTGTGCTGGGGTGTCAAAATTCAGACTTTCTATTGAAATAAAGAAAGTAGAGATATGTATGTTTATTTGTGTGCTGGTGTGTGTGTGTGTGTGTAAGAAGATGATTCTATTAGTAGAAAATAGGTGAGGGAGTTGTGTGTGTGTGTAAGGGTGTTATATGTGTGTGTGTGTATGTGTGTGTGGGAGTATGGTTAGCCTGTTAAGATGGAGAGAATGTATATATTTTTTGTGTGTGTGCGTGTAGGAAAATGATTCCGTTAGTAGAAGTGGGGACAGGCTATGTGTGTGTGTGGGGGGGGGGGTAAGCCTGTTAAGGTGTTAGAGTATTAACGTATGTTAAGGTTTATTTAGCTCTGGTTTTCATTTTCGAAAATAGGTGTTATGTGTGAGTGTATGTATGTGTCTATTTGGATGTTTAGCATGTTATGGTGTTGACAAAATGTATATTAAACTATATTTAATGCTGGTCTATATTTTTGAATAAACATATTTTCCTTATTTATTTGTATTTGTTCTGTTGTATTGTCAGCGCAAAGATAAAATGGTAAGACTTGGAATTTGGGTGTCTTATTACTTGCGCATATGTCTAGATGTGCATTGAGTGGTATGTCTTGTGGTAGGGTTTCGTAATTGTTGGCGATGAATTGTCATTCTGTTTCTGAGTGTGAGTTTAGTTTGTCCTATATAATCTTCATTGTATCCTTTACATTTATGGCATGAAATAAATTTTTTTGATGAGCAAGTGAAGTGATTTTTTACAGCAAAAATTTGTCCTGATTCAAATGTATACCTGTTGCCTTCAATGAGGTGAGTGCAGGTTCCACAATTACAGCGGCCACATTTTTTGACAGTTGGTTGTGGGTTTATGGTAGGTAATTTGGCATTGGTGAGTAATGTTTTTAGTGATTTCGGTTGTCTTTTGCTTTTGTGTTTCAAGGGCTTTTTTCATTCTTGGGTCTTGTTTCAATAGTGGGATGTTCTTGTGAATAATGTTGTAAGCTTCCGCATTTCTTGGGTTGTGTGTTGAGATGTATGATAGAATATTGGACGTAATTTGAATTTGTTTCTGTTTTCGTAATTCATCAATGCCTATTGCTTTAGCCCTTTCTATTCCATTATTTATTAGTAATGGTGTGTACTGTCTTTCGAGCAGAATTTCCTTTAATTCTTGAAATTCTTTTATTTCGCGTTTCATAATTGGAGACAATTGTGCAAATTCTTCTTGCTAGGTTAAAAAGGATGTTCGTCTTCGTGTGCTTTGGATGGTTGGAGGTGAACAGCAGGTATTGTTTGGAATCTGTTGATTTGTAGTGTATGTCAGTTTCAATATTTGTATCTTTTTTTATGATTAAGTTGTCCGGAAATGGGAGTTGATCTTGGCTGTATTCAATTGTGAATTGAATGTGGTTATTGATGCCGTTAATTAAATATTTGAAATCATTTAGTTGGTCGAGTGTGTGGGACCAAAGAATGAGACAATCATACAAGTGGCGTTTCCAATTCTCTGATAAATATTTGTGGAAGTTCAATCCGTATTTTGATTTGAACTGTTCATATATATGGACTTCCAAGTATTCCATGCCTAAGTTGGCATAAGTTGGAGCGGCCTTTGTAGCCATCGCAGTCCCCGATATAAATATATATATTCTCTCCATCTTAACATGCTAACCATACTCCCACACACACATACACACACACATATAACACCCATACACACACACACACACAACTCTCTCCCACATTTCTACTAATAGAATCATCTTCCTACACACACACACCAGCACACAAATAAATATACATATCTCTACTTTCTTTATTTCAATAGAAAGTCTGAATTTTTACACCTCAGCACACCAGCCATATTCACTGAACCAGAACAATTCTCCCCATCCCGTTTTTCTTGACCATTATCTTTTGTTTGGCACAAAATTCTCTAAATGGCTACAAAGAAATTCCAAAATACGGGAGCGAAATTTAATGTACTTGTTCACGTGACAGTCATAATTTCATTTATAACCAATGAAATTACATTTATAAAAAAATCCTTCGTGAGCCACTTTTTTTTAAGTAAAACGAAATTCAAACACAAAGTGGCGCGACAGCTGATGTGCTTATTCGCGTGACTGCATCAGCCAACCAAACTTCACTCATATATGAAAAACAATCTGATCCCCGCACCCTTTTTTTGAAGGCAAATATAATAAGAACTTTGTAACGCGAACTGGCACAACAGTTATTATAATTATTCACATGACAGTCATCAACCAACCAAATTACTTCTCTAAAAACCTAGCATTTCGAACCACTTTTTCCATATGAAACAGAAGTAACATTCGAACACCCACCAGATGTGAGAAAAACCACAAACCCTCCATCTCAATTCTACTTTTGAAAAGCACAAGAACTGCGAAACCGGTAAAGGAACCAAATAAATATATTTAAAAGAAAAAAGACTCCAGTTGCATTTTCGATTTCATATTTTTTCCTTATATATATATATATATATATATATATATATATATGTATAAACGAAATTTCATTTCTCACTCTTAGTACGGCTGTTACTTAAATATAAGTATGTATACGTACATACATACATGTATACAGACGTACAGTAGTATGTATATATATATTTATATATATATATATATATATATATATATATATATATATATATATATATATATATATATATATATAAATATATATATATATATATATACATGCCTACATGTATATATATGTACGTATGGATTCACCGAACATTTATTATAATGCTCAGTGTGTTTGTAAACAAACATTCCAAATTAAGCCGTACAGTGTCTAGCAACCATCGTTGCTCATTTGTTCAACACTAACAAAGGAACGCTGTACTAGTTTCAAGCTTATTAGCTATCGTCAGCAACCTATACCTTCCTGCCAGATGGTTGAACGTCTGAAAGTATATACTTTCCTTATGCATATTAACGGCTGAGCAGCCTAATTTGCATATCGAGTGAGTTTATCGGCTGGAGTACCAAAAACGATAAACGGAAAAAATGAAACGAAATTTCATTTCTCACTCTTAATACAGCTGTTACTTAAATATATGTATGTATACGTACATACATACATGTATACAGACGTACAGTAGTATGTATATATATACATATATATATATATATATATATATATATATATATATATATATATATATATATATATATATATATATATATATATATATATATATACATGTCCACATATATATATATGTATGTATGGATTCACCGAACATTCATTATAATGCTCGGTGTGTTTGTAAACAAACATCCCAAATTAAGCCGTACAGTGTCTAGCAACCATCGTTGCTCATTTGTTCAACACTGACAAAGGAACGCTGTACTAGTTTCAAGCTTATTAGCTATCGTCAGCAACGTATACCTTCCTGCCAGATGGTTGAACGTCTGAAAGTATATACTTTCCTTATGCATATTAACGGCTGAGCAGCCTAATTTGCATATCGAGTGAGTTAATCGGCCGGGGTCCCGAAAACGATAAACGGAAAAAATGAAACGAAATTTCATTTCTCACTCTGTATACATGTATGTATGTACGTATACATACTTATATATATGTGTGTGTGTGTGTGTGTGTGTGTGTGTGTGTGTGTGTGTGTGTGTGTGTGTGTGTGTGTGTGTGTGTTGTGTGTGTGTGTGTGTGTGTGTGTGTGTGTGTGTGTGTGTGTGTGTGTGTGTGTGTGTGTGTGTGTGTGTGTGTGTGTGTCTGACATTTAATAATCAAATCTTATACGAAAATAAAACGTGTTTTTGTTAGAATTCTTACAACAATAAATGGAACTGAAATGCTGGCTTACAATAACAAATTTGATCATATCTTCATAAAAAATATCTCATAAACGTTGTTGCTTTTCTTTACTCTGTGAGAAAATTGATTACAGTTTCTGCATATATGCATGAATACAGAAATAACTACGGATGTGAATTCAGAATTATAATCGAGTTATGATATTTTCATTGTTTCTATAAATGTTTTTCTTATTTTTATTTTCACAACGTGATATTAAATCATCTTAGACCAGATAAGTATGCACAACGAGTTTTTATAACGTAGAAATACAAGCAGAATTTCACTTTTATATACACGGGATCCCACACATATATAAATTCTAGAAATATCTCAACGCATCATTTTCAAGCTGTTACGTACCCCCATTATTAATAAGTGGATTAATAATATCAAGGCGGTGGATTGGCAGTATCGGTAGAGGCTCGGACGCCATGCTTTGACGTATAGAGTTACGGCCCTTGCCATTCTGAGTTCAAATCCCGCCGAGGTTAACTTTGCCTTTCATCCTTACGGGGTCGATAAAATAAAGTACCAGTAATGCACTGGGTAATTGCTGGCCTTGTGCCTAACGTAGAAACAATTATTAATAAGTGGATTGACAGTATCGGTAGAGGGTCGGACGCCATCGTTTGCAATATAGAGTTACGGCCCTTTATGGTCTAAGTTCAAATCCCGCCGAGGTTAACTTTGCTTTTTATCCTAACGGGGTCGATAAAATAAAGCACCAGTATTGCACTGGGATAATTGCTGGCCTTGTACCAAAAGAAAAAACAATTATTAACAAGTTTAAATATTTGTTGTATAACCCTTGAATATTCTAGAATAAGAATGAAGTTCCCGGTGAGCCGAATGTACAGTTATAGTGAAATACTTTTCATTTGTGATGACTGTCAAAAAGAAATTAAAAGTATGCTGCAAAGTTTATGTTGAGGGTGGCAGAATCATTACAGAATTTGATCTAATGATTTTTTCTGATAATAATCATATTCTGTTAGGTTTTGAGCGCAAATCATATCATAGTAACAGAACCAATTTCAATGAACGTGTTTCTTTCTGAAAATTTATAGCTTGATGTCTATGATAGAAATTATTATTTTTTATAACAATTAAGACACTATATAAATTTTATTAATTTAGCAATACACATCAAAGCTAAATATACTTTTAATTAAATTTTAGAAAGGAATTCTGGTGTGAATAATTAACATCAAACCGATAACACCACTATTCTTCATCTTTTGTATTTCAGTTTGAACATCGACAAATATTTAATATATTTATAAATTGACTAAAATGTTTGAACACAAAGAACACTAATATCCATTGCAAGTTAATATTTGTGGTGATGTAATTTAATTTAGAAGTCGGTTCGAAGCATATCCTCGTACACGTTGTATTGATGAATATCAATTTCTAGCATAGATAAAGATCACAAGTATAGTGATGATGGTAATTTAGTGATGATCTAAATCGATTACAGTTCAAAAAGGGGCTCAATACGTCGTTAGTGTATAGGAATCTATATTATATACTAGCTGGCCCGTCCGGCTGGCACCCGGCTAGGTATACCGGCATTTTATCTTTTCAGGACCCCCCCCCCCGTCCACTCCAGTGCAAAGATACCGCACGCCCTCTCAAGTCTGCGAGGTTGGAGGAGGGGGGGGGGGGGGGGGGGTAAAGTGCTCTTATGTTGGGTTTGAATAGTTTTTAGGATTCCCCAGTTCAGTAGCCAGTACGTTAAAGAAAATTGATAGTTACAACAATAAAGGCTGAACAAAGAACACATTTTTAACAAACAATAATTTGTACAACCATAATGGAAATTCCAAGTAACAGAAAATATTTAAATTACATTGTTAGAGCCTCAGAGTATACAATATTTTTTGTTCGGCACTCCGGAGCAAAGATGAAGAGATTGTTTGGCGAGAGTATCTTACATACAATTGACCATGGGAGAAGCATTGATCTCGTAGCTCATCTCGCGGAGAAGCTCTGTAGACGTTGATCTCAGGACACTCCTGTCACGAGCAGGTAAGCTGTAGTGACTTAGAAGCCTACCACCAATCTCCAGGACACTGTTTTCAAGACAAATGAGCGCCTCATTGAAAACGACAACGTATATTACGTTCGGATTGTGTCTGCGTGTGCGGTGGAGAATGTCCTCAGCTAGACTTTTGCGGTGATTGTGCCACAGGGCGAGAGGGTCAGCGAGATCGCAGTTGTGCAGCATAATAGTAAAAAGTTTTCGCAGCTGAGAAGGGACTTTAGCAGTTGCTGCTTCTTGCAGGGTCAGGTGCCAATGGCTGTCATCGTGTAACATACCACGCATCTGGCAAGCCAAACGGTAAGTGGAACATTGATGGCCATTGATGGTTCTCAGATCTCGAACAGTAACAATGACGATAAGCCGCCTGTTCTTTCGTGAAATAAATAGGTTTTTGTTTTTGTGTATGCAAAAATATCTGTACACGAATATATATATATTAAAATAACAGATTAAAGTTTAAGCAAAGGCTTATACCCTTAACGGGATCTTCTGAAACTAAAAAAATCAATCTGTGAACACAGAAGTAAATATTTCGAAAAACGTTATCTAATGCAGACAGTCAGACATACAGAGACATATTATAAGGGCGCTACGTTATAGTTATGTATCTATCTAAAAAGATAGACTAAGAAAAAGTGAGGAATGTCGTATAACAGGAAGTGTTGACATTTGAAATTTTAAAGAAGTGAATATTTAAATAGTGTCTTTAATCTTTTAACAAAATTCAGTAGAAAAAAATACCCTCACTTTTTTACTTGGAAAAGGTTACATCTATGGTGCAAATTTGGTGCTGTTTGGTCCAACGGTTTGGCGAAAAGTTTGTTACATACATACGGCCGTCAGCTTTATATTATAGATAGAAATGACGTTTACAAGATTAGAACTGTTTCATTCGCATGAAATGATTTCTACTAGTCCTGTAGAAGAAATTTCAACATACAATAAAAATATGTACGTATACACACACACACATAATATATATATATATAGAGAGAGAGATCGACAGACAAATATAGAAGAGAGAGAGAGAAATGAAGAAAATCTGAAACGCTGGGGAATACTTCGAAACAAACTTTAAAAAGTCGCATACAAATGCCCATATAGACGGAAAAAGAGGGAAGCAGATACTACAGATGTACAGAGGTCGTTTCTCGATAACGACTGATGGCCTCGTTTTCCGTCTACAGGACTTTTATCTGGTTTTCTAAAGTTGTTTTCACAGTTCAACATTTTCCACATTTCTGAAGATATTTGAACTTATTTGGCGCTACAATGTTTATTTACAAAGATGTGCTCATGTAGTTTCTTGTATAATGACCTGGTGATAAGAGTAACAAGACTCACTACTTAGCCTTAATAAAACGAATACACACAGATACACAGACGCACACACACACACACATACGCACACACACACAGACACACACACTCACACACATATATATAAATATAGATGGATATATAGTTGATAAATGAAACAAAACAAAAGGATGCAAAAGTACGTAGTTATATGAGGTTGACACTTGGCGGAAATGGAGGATATTTATATATAAACGGAAAAAATGAAACGAAATTTCATTTCTCACCCTTAGTACGGCTGTTACTTAAATATAAGTATGTATACGTACATACATATATGTATACAGACGTACAGTAGTATGTATATATATATATATATATATGCATACACATATATATATATATATATATATATATATATATATATATATATATATATATATATATATATATATATATATATATATATATATATATATATATGTACGTATGGATTCACCGAACATTTATTATAATGCTCGGTGTGTTTGTAAACAAACATCCCCAATTAAGCCGTACAGTGTCTAGCAACCATCGTTACTCATTTGTTCAACACTGATAAAGGAACGCTGTACTAGTTTCAAGCTTATTAGCTATCGTCAGCAACGTACATTCCTGCCAGATGGTTGAACGTCTGAAAGTATATACTTTCCTTATGCATATTAACGGCTGAGCAGCCTAATTTGCATATCGAGTGAGCTAATCGGTCGGGGTACCGAAAACGATAAACGGAAAAAATGAAACGAATGTTCGGTGAATCCATACGTACATATATATATGTGTGCATGTGTATATATATATATATATATATATATATATATATATATATATATATATATATATATATATATATATATACATACTACTGTACGTCTGTATACATATGTGTATGTACGTATACATAATTATATTTAAGTAACAGCCGTACTAAGGGTGAGAAATGAAATTTCGTTTCATTTTTTCCGTTTATCGTTTTCGGTACGCCCGGCCGATTAACTCACTCGATATACAAATTAGGCTGCTCAGCCGTTAATATGCATAAGGAAAGTATATACTTTCAGACGTTCAACTATCTGGCAGGAAAGTATACGTTGCTGACGATAACTAATAAGCTTGAAACTAGTACAGCGTTCCTTTGTCAGTGTTGAACAAATGAGTAACGATGGTTGCTAGACACTGTACGGCTTAATTCGGGATGTTTGTTTACAAACACACCGAGCATTATAATAAATGTTCGGTGAATCCATAAGTACATATATATATATATATATATATGTACTTATGGATTCACCGAAAGAAAATTTTTTTTAAATTTTTTTTAAAAAAATATTTTCTTATTTTACGTCCTTTATATTATTGTTCTGCATTCTCCTGCATTGAACCACCTAGGTACTATGACATAACCTGTGTATTTGCTGGCATGGGCGTGCATCTGTGCGCTTATGTTAGTTGATATATTAAATTATCTATATTTATCTCCAAATCACTGATTTGTCGAGCAAACTTGTCAAAACCACTTCTAAAAAAATTTTTTTTTTTTTTTTTTGGGGGTGTTAGTAGGCGTCAGTCATCTTACCATCCCATTCCTTCTAACTAGCCTCTGTGTCACGTGATTGATTCTTTAGAATCGGCCATTTGACTTGAAGCAGTGAGAATTTCGGTACATAGAATCCAGTCCTCGCAAGCTGTTCGATCTACCGAATTATTATTATTTTTATATGAGCCGCCAGTGTCCGCGCATTGCCTGGAGACTTAACTGAGAATAGACTTCCTGATGACGCAATGAATTCTCGACAGTTGGATTACGTAACTGTCTTTATCCCATTGCAGAAACTAATTAGTTGGAGTGAAAATTTAAGTAAGAAAAAAGTTTTTTTTTAATTTTTTTTAAAAAAATATTTTCTTATTTTACGTCCTTTATATTATTGTTCTGCATTCTCCTGCATTGAACCACCTAGGTACTATGACATAACCTGTGTATTTGCTGGCATGGGCGTGCATCTGTGCGCTTATGTTAGTTGATATATTAAATTATCTATATTTATCTCCAAATCACTGATTTGTCGAGCAAACTTGTCAAAACCACTTCTAAAAAAATTTTTTTTTTGGGGGTGTTAGTAGGCGTCAGTCATCTTACCATCCCATTCCTTCTAACTAGCCTCTGTGTCACGTGATTGATTCTTTAGAATCGGCCATTTGACTTGAAGCAGTGAGAATTTCGGTACATAGAATCCAGTCCTCGCAAGCTGTTCGATCTACCGAATTATTATTATTTTTATATGAGCCGCCAGTGTCCGCGCATTGCCTGGAGACTTAACTGAGAATAGACTTCCTGATGACGCAATGAATTCTCGACAGTTGGATTACGTAACTGTCTTTATCCCATTGCAGAAACTAATTAGTTGGAGTGAAAATTTAAGTAAGAAAAAAATTTTTTTTAAATTTTTTTTAAAAAAATATTTTCTTATTTTACGTCCTTTATATTATTGTTCTGCATTCTCCTGCATTGAACCACCTAGGTACTATGACATAACCTGTGTATTTGCTGGCATGGGCGTGCATCTGTGCGCTTATGTTAGTTGATATATTAAATTATCTATATATATATATATATATATATATATATATATATATATATGTGCATGTATGTATATATATATATATATATATATATATATATATATGTGTGTGTGTGCATGTATATATATATACATACTACTGTACGTCTGTATACATATATGTATGTATGTATACATACTTATATATATATATATATATATATATATATATATATATATATATATATATATATATATATATATATATATATATATATTAAAATAACAGATTAACGTTTAACCAAAGAATCGCTGCTTTCACCCTTAACGGGATTGTTATTTTAATAAATATTTGCTGTATGGTTTTTATATATTTGATATATATTTCCCTTAGTGAGCCCTCTTTGGATTTTAGTCTTCACATTTATTATTGTGGATTGGCAGTATCGGTAGAGGGTCGGACGCCATGCTTTGCAGCATAGCGTTACGGCCCTTTATGATCTGAGATCAAATCCCGCCGAGATTACCTTTGCCTTTCATCCCTACGGGGTCAATAAAATAAAGTACCACTAATGCACTGGGATAATTTCTGGCCTTTTGCCGAAAACAGAAATAATTATTATTACTATATATATATATGTGTGTGTGTGTGTGTGTGTGTGTGTGTGTGCGTGCGTGTGTGTGTGTGTGTGTGTGTGTGTGTGTGAGTGTAATAATATGTAATGCAAGTACAAAAATGGAAAACAGAGAATACTAACTACTGAAAGGCTAAATATTTACAAATCACTGCTCGGGGTTTTACGTTGCATATCTTCAGATAAATACGGAAAATTGAGTATGAATATTGGTATATACAGTAATAGTTGTTTCTACTTTAGGCACAAAGCCAGCAATTTGAGGCGGAAGGGAAAGTCGATGAAATCGATCCCAGTACGTACTGGTAATTTATTTTATACAGTAATAATGTATGAATAACATAAATAACACTGGTTGGACAACAGGGAATGATAGAGTCGTGATGCAAAACGATATATCCGTTTTTGACAAATAAGGGTCATATACAGGGTGGGCCAAAATTCACTTATTATTTATATTAATAAAATATTACAAATTAATTCAAAACTAATTTTTTTTATCTTTAAATTAAATTTCATAATTGGATCTTGTTTTTATTCATCTTTAAACTGAAAGAAAAAAATATATTTTAATAATAAGACAAATTATGAATTATTTTAATATGAAGTCACCTTTGGTCCACCCTGTATTTGTAGAGAGAGCAATAAATCTACAAATCAATAAAGTGGTCGTAAGGAAATGAAAAGAGCATTCAAATTGTAATCTGGAAGTTGAGAGTATTTTTTATTAACAGTTTTACTTATTTCATCATAACCAGTTGTAACGTAAAAATGTTTACCTCCTTCAGCTTTCAGAAGTTTGAAAATAAACATACAATAAAACAAAATGGAGAAAACAGTTTAGGGATATGTTGTTAGGGATCATCATTAACTTGTTCATGTTACATGGTGATGTTAGTAAAGCAGCAACACTAGTTGAATACAAAAACGGTTGGGAAAATTGATAACTTAGTGGCGGCCTTAATTTGGGAATATTTTCCTGTCACTAAATACATTCACAGGCGCCCGGGTGACATCATTTAGAGTGGTTTATCTTTTCCTTTGTACATCGATGTCTGCTGAAATCAATGTTCCATTAGCTAAGTCGACTATCCAAACATTACACTGGGCTTTAAAACAGGTTATCACTATCTATACAATAAGCCTATTGAATTACCAATGTATATCAGTGTATATTTTGCTTGCATCCCAATCTCTTTTGTGAATCAGGTATTTCGTGTTAATCTCCTGTTCTTGGATTGCAAAAGCGTATCCTTGAAAGTGAGAGCCAATATAGCGATTGTTGGTTCAAGATAGACTAGTTTCCTTATATATATTACTCTCACTCTGGAGATTCCTGGCAACATATCCATGCATGATCTTTTGCCGATAAGCATACAGTTTTTCATCCATGGATTCACTGCAATACTGCTGAGCGACTTCCATGGGTGTGAGATTTTAATTATCACACAGGCAATATCTCTCGAGGAGTTCTTTCCCAACTCTCATGATCTTATCTGTTTCATGCAGATAGACTTGCTCGAGAGACAGGCTCCTACGCTTCGAGGTTCGTAGATGTTGTCGGAGGGATATGATGCGACATTCAAATGCTGTCTGGACTGATGTTAGGCCTCTGCCTCCCTGCTTACGTTTCAGGTAAAGGCGGTCTATGTCACTGTTGATGTGGCAGTTTCCTGTGTTGTTTAGTATTTTTCGAGTTCCAACATCAACTGCTCGGATTTCGTCTATCGTCCAATTGAGTATTCCAAACGTTGGTGTTAGGACAGACACAGCAAACACATTGTGAGCCACTGTTTTGCTTTCCTTATTACAGATACCATTATAGGATATGTTCTCATCTATCCCCAGGTATCTGTAGCAGTCCTCATCAGATATCGGTGAAACAGTTAGGCCATTGATGACAATGTTGCTAGAATTGGGTTCTTGTTTTTCCCAGCTTTACAGTCATGTATGAGAATTTATCTTGGCCAAACTCCATTCCTATATCCTTTGAGAACGTTGTAACCCAGTCAATATTTTTCTTCATCCCATCCATGTTCTAGGCATAGAGTTTCAGATCGTCCACAAAGAAATTATGGGTTAGGTTCGTATTTCTGTCCTCCTGTGAGCCAATGATGTATCCCTCACATATCTTGAGCAGAAAGGAGAAAGGATTTAATGACAAGATGAATAATATTATAGAGAGACTGTCCGCCTGAAATATACCCCTGCAATATTTTATTTTATCAGTGAAAATAGAGTCCTCCCTCTCTGTCTTTAACCTTAGGATAGTAGCCCAAGAAGAAAACAGCCTCTCTATGGCTCTGACAATAATGTCTGGAACTTTAGCAAGCTGGAGGGCCTCTATCATCCAAGAGTGGGGAACAGAATCGAAAGCTTTCCTCTAGTCCAGCCAGACTGTAGTCATATTCCTCCTAAGTTGTCGCACCTCCGACATCGCAGTTTTATTGATTAGGAGTTGTTCAGCACATCCCCAAAGCCCTTTCTTTCCAGCTGCTTGTTCATCTGTGATGATGTTATTATTTTCACAGTGATCTTGGAGGAATGGGTTCAGGAAGGCTGTATACATATTATACATCAGGTTCTGGCATGCAATGGGTCGGTAGTTTTTTGCCAAGTGGGTGTCTTTGTTCTTGGGGACCAGCAATGTTTGTGCTAATGTCAACCATTCTGGTATAAGTGTATCTCCCTTAAGAACTTGTTGGTAGAGGTCAGTAAGATACCTCCGATAGAATGTCAGTTTTTTGTACCAGTAGCCGACAATCACGTCTCTTCTTGGTGTTTTCTATCTTGCAGTTTTCCTATCACAGTCTAAAGGGTACCCTCACTTATTTGGTATGTTTTTGTTGTAGTGTAGGAGCAAAAGTTCTTTCGGATTTCTCTTAGCCACACTGCATCTTGGTTGAAATTCTTCTTTTCACCCCATATTTTGCTCCAAAAGGAATCTATGTCTTTCTGGGATGGGGCATCAGTGAC
>OZ024745.1:95166963-95189463 GCA_964016885.1 Eledone cirrhosa
TTGTACCCTGTGATGACAAGTGCAGAGAGATCTCCAGATATAAAGCAATGCCTGTGCCATGAAGCTTTTATAGTGAGCAAAGGCACTGCACAAAGCCAGTCCCACTCGCTTAATCAAGATGATATTTACCAAAAAGAAGAACAAGTCAACATCATTGGATACCATCAGGGTTGCAGGTGCTATATCAGAGTTTTCCTTCTCCTAGAATTCTGCCTTGACAAAGCCTAAGGGGTCATCTCTCCCAGTGATTTTGGATGGCCATTGACTCTTAAGAGCTCCTTTGCCCTTTGACAGGTTTTGCTTTTAGTCCTGCAGGATGTCCAAAGTCACCCTCCTCACCAACAAACCTTGGTGGGGTTGCCAGTTTAGTCGCCAACGATCCGACCATGAGACAGGTTGCACTGGGATACATGTTACCAGTAGCACCAACTGGTGACCTGACATACATACATACATACATGGTGGCTGCCAACTCGTTTTCGAGTACGGCCACTACTTTATATCCATGTAGGAGAACCCCTACCGATGCGCTGAACGAGTGTGACTTTTTAGTCCAGCCAGCGACTTGACAACTCTGGTACAAACACTACACTTGTGACAATTATTGACACATAGTGCTGGGCCCATGGTACCATGTGACGACAAGTGCAGAGAGATCTCCAGATATAAAGCAATGCCTGTGCCATGAAGCTTTTATAGTGAGCAAAGGCACTGCACAAAGCCAGTCCCACTCTCTTAACCAAGATGATATTTACCAAAAAGAAGAACAAGTGAACATCATTGGATACCATCAGGGTTGCAGGTGTTATATCAGAGTTGTCCTTCTCCTAGAATTCTGCCTTGACAAAGGCTAAGGGATCATCTCTCCCGGTGATTTTGGATGGCCATTGACTCTTACGAGCTCCTTTGCCCTTTGACAGGTTTTGTTTTTAGTCCTGCAGGATGTCCAAAGTCACCCTCCTCACCAAGAAACATTGGTGGGGTTGCCAGTTTAGTCGCCAACGACCCTACCATGAGACAGGTTGTACTGGGATACATGTTACCAGTATCACCAACTGGTGACCTACATACATACATACATATATAGGGAGATAAAGCCGACAGAGCCTTGATAAGCATCAACAAATGCGAAACACGGCTCTGTCGGCTTTATCTCCCCTGTTTACTGAAAATTAAAGTAAGTGAGACTATCACTACTCTAAAGCAATAGCATAAGGTCTTCGAAATGCTTTTAATTAAGCATACAGTGTATTGCAAAATACACTATATATACATACATATATATATATAGCTATTTCAGAGCACCAATTCTAATTTTCAATTTCTGCTTGACCGGCAACCGCTCTGTATAATCAGTTCCTGATTATTTACTAGAATTCTATAAGAATCAAACATCCATGATTTTCGGCAAACAGGGGGAGTAGTTAGCCTTGATAAGCATCAACAAATGCGAAACATGGCTCTGTCGGCTTTATCTCCCCTGTTTGCTGAAAATTAAAGTAACTGAGACTATCACTACTCTAAAACAATAGCATAAGGTCTTCGAAATGCTTTTAATTAAGCATACAGTGTATTGCAAAATACACTATATATACATTCATATATATATTGCTATTTCAGAGCACCAATTCTAATATATATATATATATATGAAAACAGGGAGAAAAAGACGATTATCAGGAAGAAAAATATTTTTTTTCCTTTTTATTTTTTCTTTATTTTTTCTGAGTTAGAAAATGATTAAACCGAAATATTTTACTTTATGTGAGGTGTTAAGGTTAAAAAACACACTTATCAGCAGAACTACCCACCATACCTAATCAACAATGGATTCCAACGTGCCCTACAACTCGACATCTAGGAACTCAGACACCCCAAACCCAGGAATGAACAGCAACAGAAAACTCTACCATACATCTCCACTCACAACCCCCTCAACAATGAGGCATTTGATACCATGCTCCAGAACATTCCTTTACTAAAAAGAGACCCAAGAATGAACAAAATCCTCCAAACACACAACATCATAAAGAGCAAAAGACAACCTAAATCCTTAAAAAACATCCTCACACAAGCCATAATCCAACAAACCCTCACAATGAACCCCACATTAACAAAATGCGGAAGGCCCAACTGTGGTATCTGCATAAATCTAATAGAAGGTTCAACATTCCATTTTAAACAAGGACAACATTTCACAGTTAAACACAACTTTACATGGGCTTCTGAAAACCTAATCTATGTTTTGACCTGCTCAGGTTGTCAAGAGCACTACATAGGACAGACAAAAAACAGCCTCCGACAATATATGACCGTCCATAAATCACAAATCAAAATACAGGAATACAGAAAGATTGCGTTTAGTGAACATATCGCCAATTGTGCACCCGACCAACATCCAAACTTTAAAATTTTCCCCATTTACAAATTCATAGACAACGGTACTTTCATCCATCGTACCAATAAGGAAACGTATTTCATTAACAAATTCCAACCTCTACTTAATGCACTAAACTTCGGACTAAACTAAAACTGGAACGAACAATGAAACATTTACAAATACCTATGTCTCTCTAAAGAGTTACCTCCTTCACACCCTACCTAACCCTTTTTCTTAAATACCATCCGCCATTTCTCTCCCACCCTGAAGTACCCCCCCCCCCTGCATATTAACTCTCTAAAAAGGGAAATCATTTCAAACCCCAGTCCACCATTTGCTTCCATCATGGATCAAATGAGCACTCTTGCTACATTAACACATTCTGATCTGGTTATCTTCAAGAACTATGCCTGTAAATAATATTATTTTTTCTTTTTCTTTCACATTGCCTTATTATGCTCCACATTATGCCCCTTTTTTTCTTTTTTCTTTTCACTTCATAAACCTTGTTTGAAAATAACATTATTCTTTCTACACCATTTTTTGAACATGTCCAACACCACCATTCTACACCAATACATATTATTATCATTTGATAATGCATAAAAATGCTGAAACCGGTAATAGACAATTATTAAATATATAAATAAATAAAGCCATTGTTAGTTAATAAATAAATCAACTAACACCTTAACACCTCACAGAAAGTAACATTTTTCGTTTTAATCATTTTCTAACCCAGATAAAAAGAGAAAAAATAAAAAGGAAAAAATATATCTTTCTTCCTGATAATCGTCTTTTTCTCCCTGTTTTCATATATATATATATATCCTAACTCGTGTGCTTCCTCTCCACATTTTATTATATATATATATATATATATATATAATAATTGTTTCTACTTTAGGCACAAGGCCAGCAATTATCCCAGTGCATTACTGGTACTTTATTTTATCGACCCCGTAAGGATGAAAGGCAAAGTTAACCTCGGCGGGATTTGAACTCAGATCATAAAGGGACGTAACTATGCTGGAAAGCATGGCGTCCGACCCTCTACCGATAGTGCCAATCCGCCGCCCTTATATATATATAATAATAATAATAAATTTGAAGACTAAAATCCAAAGAGGGCTCGATAAGGATAAATATATATCAAATATATAAGAACTGTAGAGCAAATATTTATTAAAATAACAGATTAAAGTTTAAGCAAAGAACCGCTGCTTTCACCCTTAACGGGATCTTCTTCAGCAGATCCCGTTAAGGGTGAAAGCAGCGATTCTTTGCTTAAACTTTAATCTTTTTATATATATATATATATATATATATATATATATATATATATATATATATATATATATATATATATATATATAGGGAAATTTCTATTCTAAATGTATCAGAAAATACAAATAGAACGGGAATGCCAAAACATGGACTGAACACAAATTTGAATCAATATTTAACAATCCAAAACGTGATATAAGTTTCAATAGTACATCTATTGGGTAGATAGGAAAGTTGTCGTAGATATTGTTTACTAAAGAAATTGTCAAACATTATGAATGCTCTTACGATAAATAACTTCATATTTCCAGATAAACTATTTATTATTAATGAAGGTATTCTGGTAAATAATGATAAAAATCATTAAAACCATAAATATATTCATATTACAAGTAGTTTTCATTCTTATTTGATCTGATCGTTTGTGCTTAAGGATATATCAAGAACTACAAACACTTACCTTGCGGTATTACAATTCTAAAAAAATAAATAGCTGTAAAATCCTATCTAATGAGGAATTCGTTTATCAAAGCAACAACTACTAATTAGAAATACACAGAATTCAACACGATAAAAACACTGTGACAAACAAGGTATGACAAATATTTGTTTTCCCACGTACTAATGTAAATAAATGGTTTAATTGATTGACCTTTCGTTGAACAGATGCACTCATCAGCGAATTAACACCTCTCCGTTGGTTTTCAGGTAGGGGAGAAAAGATTCGATGTATATAAACGTGAGTACACGTCTTGTACTCATGAACCGTAAAGTCCACTTCATTTACATTCAAAGAGAGAACGTAAAGATTCATAAACAAATACAGTATGGTATTTTATCCGTACTAACAGTTCCGTATATCAAATGACTATAGAATTACTATGTTTGCAGAATCCAATAATGTTAGAGTAAACAACCTTTTAATACAAAGCATCTTTTTAACTGGATTTCAATAGATAAAATAAAAACAAAACGGACTATTCTTTAAAATAGATATTAAAATAAACTGCAAAACAAAATATCTGATAAATTGTTTAGTCTGTTAAGGCTGCAATAAGAACTATTTTGATCAAACCATTAACTTTTTTGTGAACTAGTCACTGTAATCAAAGAAGAGATGAACAAACACAGTACTAAAACATCCCACAGAAATAAACATTTAGACATTTTCAGTAACAGTAAGTTCAAGATATTTCCTCAAGTTCAAGGAATGATCCAAACACATCAAGAAATTCACTCAGAAAATAAACCATAACGGTTCTGAGATGGAAGGACACGCATATTTACAGAATATTTCCTTTGCCCCCGAAAAACAATTTTGTTCTGTGAAGAAGCACACCTACCATGCTGCTGCTGCTGCTGCTACTATCATGACTGCATCACTTCTCTCTCTGTACACAATAGCTCATTGTCCAGTCTTCTTCTCAGCAAGGAAGATTTTAAAAAACTTACCTCTTAGTTTTAAATCTTTAACTTTTAGTTTTTAATTCTTATTAATTCGTTTTAATTGTAATACTCAACATTTGATAAGATGAATTTTAATAATACACCGAAACCGGTAATACTTTATATACTTTATATTGTCATTTTGACGAATCAAAGAAAGGAAAAAAAAAGAAAAACAGACCCTAAAATATATTTTTCGTGCTATTTCCAACTTCACCGTTTCTCCCCCCCCCCCCAATCTCTCTCTCTCTCTCTATATATATATATATATATATATATATATAATGTAGGAGGTGAGTTTTATTGTAGTACAATAAAGCAATGCAGATATCGGATAAGAAGCACTCTACAGTTTGTGGGACTGGAGTATGCATAATATAAGATCAAAAGATGGTTAAAGGAGTTCCATATATTTTATTATGCGCATTTCAAAAACAAACATCATCAAGCAATAATATTTGTGTTTTCATCAGATAAAACAGGAGAACATGATATGAAGGCTAAAAAAACACTTGTTGATAGTGCAGTTTTAAATCAACATATGAAAAGTGGTTTTAGATTGATGTGTGATATTGGGAAAAATATTTTATTTAGAGAGGGGGGGGGGGGAAGGATGAAAAGGGAAGGAGATGAGAGGGAGAGATGGGTGATAGAGAGAAAGAGATAGTTTTTATAACTGAGAGGAGATATATTTTTTACATAGAGGGGTTGAAAACCGTTGGAAGATACTGTATAAATTAAAAATTTTGAAAATTAACGAAGGGAGGATATGTGCGAGGAAAACATATTTTATTTAGGGAGGGTGGGGTGGAAAGGATGAAAAAAAGGGGGGAGGAGATGAGAGTGAAGGTGGAGAGGGAGAGATGGGTGATAGAGAGAAAGAGATAGTTTTTATAACTGAGAAAAAGATATATTGTTTTAATATAGAGAGGTTGTGAACCGTTGGAAATAATGTATAAATTAAAGGAATTTGAAAATTAACGAAGGGAAATTATGTATGAAGATAGAGAGAAAAAAATAATAATTGTGGGTGAATATTCTAACGTCAAAAGAAGAAATGTATGTATTGTGGCAATTTCAAAATTAGCGAAGAGAAAAATTGTTAAGGTAGAAGGATTTGAGAAGTGTAGAAGGATTTGAGAAAAATAATGTGAAGTTAAAGTTTGTATATTGAATTGATATGTATTAATAATGAGTTCGTTGATGGGGAGAAAAAAATAATAATAAATTAAGGATGAAATTGAGATTAAAAAGATTTATGATAGAGAGAAAAAATAATAATGATTGCGGATGAATATTCAAAATGTCAAAAACAAATGTTATTATTTTACGAGAAGATAGAATGAGGGTAATGAGTAAACAAGTATTATAGAGTGTATAATGCCCTTTAAAGTAAGGTAGATGGGTATATTTTAAAGAGGTGTATGTATATGTGCCTTTGAGAAAAGATTCTAAATTGATAAAGAATTGAATATTAACTGTATACTTTGTGAAAAGTTCTATGGAATTTATGCAGGCAGATAGAAAACAAATCTGAGCGTCTATTTATTATAGATTCTAGGTTAGAGATAATGGTAAATTTTTCATTTAGGCAGAGATTACAGATTTTAGATAGAGAGCTGTTCAAGTATGAGGATGCAGAAGAAATCTTTTTCCAAAAGATGTTATATTTAATGTTTTTGTCTTTTAAGGACCATATGAGTTCTGAGAGAGCAATGTTAGTTCTTTTAAGTTTGTATTTGAAAGATGAATGATGATTATAGAGACGAGCTTTAAAAGAGGTGGAAGTGGAGCCAAAATAGGTGAAGGAATTGGTGCTAGTTATAATTTTACATTCATAAATTAAGTTTTTATCGAGGCAATGGTTGTTGAGAGGACATTTATTTTTAATGCGGCAGTTGCAATTAGAGAGATTATTAATGAGTGATCTAGTGTTATCTATAGAAGGAATTGGATTGGAGAAGTTGTTTGCGATAGGAATAATAGGAATAATAGTTTCTTGATTTAGAGTTGGATTATGAACATTTAGCGAAGTTGTGTTTGACGTTGTATTTGGGTTTACAGAAGTTAGCCTAGGGTTTACAATGACGTCGGGAGTACTATTACTGTTATTATGAAATTCAATATTGGAAGGAAGAGATTTAGTATTTAATATTTTGTTGTTGTGTTTAGAGATGATGTTGGAAATATTGGAGGATGTAGAATACGAAAATTTTATATATATATATATGTATGTATACATATATATATATGTGTGTCTGTGTGTGTGTGTATATATATGTGTGTGTGTTTATGTGTGTATATGTGTGTAAATGTGTATGTATATGTGTATGTGTGTGTGTGTGTGTGAATGTATGCGTGTGTGTGTGTGTGTGTGTGTGTGCTGGTGTGTGTGTGAATTATTAAACGAAAATATACTTAATATTATAAAATATGAAATATGACAAACTGATGTTACATACAACTGTGAATGTACTAAAAAATACATATCCAAATATTTATATATCTACTTAGGTGTACACATAACACATGCATACGTACACATACATATCTATGTAGTTACACACACACAAACTTAAACGCGCACACACCCACACACCTACACACTCACACACCAACACACTCTTACACACAAATGAACACAGGAAAGGAGATATTTGAAATAATCAAAAATGTTTTCAAATAAAATGAAAAATATGAATGATGACTCATGTTTATCAGCGTAACTTTTAATATTTATATTTCTTTTAGTAAGTGTGAGAAATCTAAATTGAAACACTCAAAATTTTAAGCTTACAAAATGATTTTCAATGGTTTCTTTTTTATGTGGTTCACTTACATCGTTCCAGCTTGATGTTAAAACTCATAATATTGCTTCTAAAAGAAATTATCTCCAATCTTTACAATCCTTTTGAGTGTGGTTATATTTTCAAAACCATTCTTTAATTTCTTCATACATTTTTTATGAATGTTTTGAAATTGAAGTATCTTTTAAAGCTCCTCTGTGTCTCTAAAGTCTGGATATTTTGGGGAAATGTTTGCGTATGAAAGAAAATAATTCTATTTTTACATTTTTCTTTCTTATGTACCTTGCAAAATAAATATTTCTGTATTACGATTTATTTATATGGAATTTTTTCATACATAAATTTATTCTGAGAGAAGTTTGAGATATATGCAGGCACGGATTTATGTGGGTCCAGATATATGTAGGGGAGCAGATTTATGTAGGCACAGATATATGTAGGGGCAGATTTGTGTAGGCACAGATATTTGTGGGTCCAGATATATGTAGGGGCAGATTTATGTTGGTGAAGATGTATATGGGCGCAAGTACAGTTGTGTGGTTAAGAAGTTCACATTACAACTACATAGTTCATACCGCGACCCCACTGCTTAGTATATTGAACAAATGCTCTCTACTTTTACCCCCTCACCAGGTTCCGCAGTACTTGTGAGTGGAAGTTCGTAGCTGAAGAGTGTGTACATACATATCTATTTAATTAATCATTTGAGGCGTCCGTGTAGAGTTGGTAAGACATGACATACTAAGAGAGCTGTGCTTACATTATGTTTTCATCTATCTATTTATCTATCTATCTAACTCTCTCTCTCTCTCTCTCTCTCTCTCTCTCTCTCTCTCTCTCTCTCTCTGTATATATATATATATATATATATATATATATATGTGTGTGTGTGTGTGTGTGTATATATGTGTGTGTATATATATATATATATATATATATATATACATATATATATAACCCACACTACTACCCTAAGTATCGAATACTCTGATGCGTTATGGTCCACCTGGTTTCTTACCACACTTTCTTTGTTACATATATATATATATATATATATATATATATATATATATATATATATATATATATATATATATATATATATATACATATATACTAGCAGAGGTACCCGGCGTTGCTCGGGTATTAAATAGCAGTTATGTATATCATTTTTGTCAATATTTCATTGCTGCTTCGAAAACTATACTTTTACAAAATCATCGGCTTTTTCGAAAAAAGGCGGTTCTTGCCCCCCAGTTGTCCCCTACTCAATATGTGCGAATTCACATTCCTCTGTAGAACAAACGTAGCCCATGTGTCGAATTTTGTAAAAATCGGTTGCGAACTCCAGAAGTTATGACGTTTTGTTGCATTGCACTGCAGTGCTTCAGTCGACTCCAAGGAAGCGATTGGAGGGGGTTATCTGCCGGGAGGTCCTATAATCAATATCTGGAAAAATGAAAGTGCCCATAAAAAATTATTATTTATATATATATATTAAAAATGTTCATTTAATAACACAAAGGATGTATAACATTAATAAAAAAAAAATCATTTATGCTTTGTATGTATATATTATATACGGGGGTAGATAAGATGTGTATTTTGTGAGTGTGTGTATATATATATTTATGTGTATTTTTCCGTGTGTGTACGTGTTATATGATATGTAATTTCTCTAGCAATATATAGATTTCTTAATGTTTAAATTCCACTTTTTAATATATTGATCTCAATTTTTAAACTAAATATCTAATCATAGTTAAACAATGATTAATTTCTCATATTATATATGTATATTCCATTCATGAATATTAATATTTCTAATTTTATTTATCCATTTCATCTCAATTGTTAACTTAACTTAATATGACATGACTTAAGGTTTTCGTTCTCTCCCCTCTCTCTATCTCTATATTTCTCTCTCTCGATTTTTTTCTCTCTGTCGGGTGTTTTGATATCTCTCTCTCGTTTTTCTCTTTTTTCTTTTTCTTTCTTTATTTCTCCCTTTTCTCTCTCCGCTTTTCTCTCTCTCCGTCTTTTTCCTTCTCCGTAACACAACGACTTACTAATATAAGTAAACAAATCCACTATCCCGATGTCTTCCAAAAGTAACGGTTGCATTTTGAAAGGGTATGTCAATATTTATTTATAAAACTGGTATATATTGTATTTTGTCTGATGAAAGCATACCATAATTTAACATGGTATCCTTGAAATATGTATAATAAAATAGATATGGTTTTATAAATATAGTTTCCATTTGTTAATATCGTATATATTTATATATATATATATATATATATATATATATATATATATATATATATATATAGGGAGAGAGAGAGAGAGAGAGAGAGAGGGGGGGGGGGGGGTACGGCTTTTGGAGGAAGGGGTGACCAGCAGTACGTTGTTAGGTATTATTACGAAAAGGTGTACCAGAGAATCCTGCTGAACTAACAGCTCGGGAGGAAACTGCTTATCTCGAATATTCATTCGCCATCGTTCTTGTCAACGCTCCGTTTTTTGGTATTTGTTGGTCTACAGTTAGACGAATGGCGCACAAAGGGTTAATGTTTAATGGCAAGAAGTTTTTTGAATAATAAAAGACGGGTTAATGCAACCTACAATGTATCTGTATCTATATATATATATATATATATATATATATATATATATATATATATATATATATATATACAGATATATATATATATATATATATATATATGTGTATATGTATGCATATATATATGTGTGTGTATGTATATATATATATATAAATATATAGGTGTGTGTGTATATATATACATATATTTTTATGTGTATATTTATATGTGTATATGTGTATATGTGTATATCTATACATGTGTATATTGTTTGTATATCTATATATATATATGTATATGTATATATGTATATGTATATATATATATGTATATATATATGTATATGTGTATATATGTGTGTGTGTGTATATATATATATATGTATATATATATATGTATATATAAGAATATATGTATATATATATGTGCGTGTGCACATGTGCGCGCGCACACGCTCGCTGTCTGTGTGTGCGCGCGTGTCTGAGTGTGAATGTAGCAAAAATAATAAGTCAGCAATGACGTTATGCAGACAGCCAAGCATACAGACAGATATTATAAGAGCGCGACGGAGATGGATAACCGGCGCCTAACACCCTTTAACAACAGAAAATTAAAAGAAAAAAGAAAAAACATGGCAGTTAATATCTTTAGACCGCAAGGAATATATAAATGCAAGTTTGAAGTCAATCGGCGTAGAAATGTGGATTTGTATAGACTTTGCAAAAATGAGGACACACAGACAACATCAGTTTTATATATATATATATATATATATATATATATAAAATAAAGTAAAATAAAGGAGCAAAGGACTCTCGTATAATCCTGTAATTAAATGAGCTCAGGAAAGAGTTTTCCTGGGCACTTTAAAATACAATGTGTTTTTCTTTACAGGAATTTCAAACCACCAGCGTGAAGAGAATGTAAGCTAATAGAAATTATTGTAGAGAAAAACACACTCTTCTGTGTCTTTCCCCTCTATATATATATATATAGGAACGAGTAGGATCCCTACGGCTGAGCTCAAGCCGTTTCGACGGCTAATTCTGAACTAAACTAAACTTTTAGTCCAGAATTAGCCGTCGAAACGGCTTGAGCTCAGCCGTCGGGGTCCTACTCGTTCCTATTACCCACTCTACTACCCTAAGTATTGAGTACTTTGGTGCGTTATGGTCCACCTGGTTCCTTCCCACATTTCCTTCGTTATATATATATATATATATATATATATATATATATATATATATATATATAGGTAGGTGTTGTAATACAGATTTAAAAATGCACCGAATGTTTTATTTTTCTATACAACATACAACGAAAAATAAAATAGTCCCTACAATATATATGATAGTTTCTTTATTAAAACATAGGAAGTTTTACAAAAATAGACATGATTAACTAATTAGATAATCGTGGCTATCTCTGAAAACCTACCTATATTTAAAAGAAAATACAATATAATTTGTATGGACTTAATTTCTATTCGCAAAGGTATATGTATATGAAAATCAGTAAGTGTCTCCTTATTATTTTCACTATACACACGTGTGCACATATGCGTGCGCACACGTACCCTTCCCCCCACACACACTCACATATACACACACACATATATATAAATATATATAAATATATATATTTATAGATAGATAGATAGAGAGAGAGAGAGAGAGAGAGAGAGAGAGAGAGAGAGAGAGAGAGAGAGAGAGAGAGAGAGGGAGAGAGAGAGAGAGAATAAAAGAGAAAACACAGGTAAGCATTAAAAAAAGGATTTTATCCAGGTATTTACGACCGTTTCATTGGTAAGCGCAACCTTATATCGCTATACTGCAAATAGCAGCCACTCGATAATAATAACAGTAATTATCGAGTGGCTGCTATTTGCACTATAGCGATATAAGGTTGGGCTTACCAATGAAACGGTTGTAAATACCTGGATAAAATCCTTTTTTTAATGCTTACCTGTGTTTTCTCTTATATTCTTTATACTCCAAGATTATACGTGATGTACTAAGCACATTCTTACAAACTTGTGGAGTTACCCCTGACCGTACGTTGGAAACCGTCAAAGAAACTTAATCACAAACTGGATTACAATAAGCAATTATATATATATATATTAGTGTCGGAGAGGTTTAAATCCCGTACATTTAAATTAAGGGCTTAATTTAAATGTACGGGATTTAAACCTCTCCGACACTAATTTGCAAAATTAGTAACCCCACTATCGGGGAGCTTCCAACCGACATGGTCGCATTCTTTAAGGGTATGTCAATATTTGTTTATAAAACTGATCTATATTATATTTTATCTGATGAAAGCGCACCATAATTTGCTTTGGTGTCTTTGAAATATGTATAATGAAATAAATATGGTTTTATAAATATAGTTTCCATTTGTCAATATATATATAAACGGAAAAAATGAAACGAAATTTCATTTCTCACTCTTAGTACGGCTGTTACTTAAATATAACTATGTACACGTACATACATATATGTATACAGACGTACAGTAGTATGTATATATATATATACATACATGCACACATATATATGTGTACGTATGGATTCACCGAACATTTATTATAATGCCCGGTGTGTCTGTAAACAAACATCCCGAATTAAGCCGTACAGTGTCTAGCAACCATCGTTGCTCAATTGTTCAACACTGACAAAGGAACGCTGTACTAGTTTCAAGCTTATTAGCTATCGTCAGCAACGTATACCTTCCTGCCAGATGATTGAACGTTAATATGCATAAGGAAAGTATATACTTTCAGACGTTCAACCATCTAGCAGGAAGGTATACGTTGCTGTCGATAGCTAATAAGCTTGAAACTAGTACAGCGTTCCTTTGTCAGTGTTGAACAAATGAGCAACGATGGTTGATAGACACTGTACGGCTTAATTCGGGATGTTTGTTTACAGACACACCGGGCATTATAATAAATGTTCGGTGAATCCATACGTACATATATATATGTGTGCATGTATGTATATATATACATACTACTGTACGTCTGTATACATATATGTATGTACGTATACATACTTATAATATATATATATATATTTAAGAGTTAAACAAGATTCAATGAATACGTCAAAGAATTAGTTTTACAATAGATTGGAAGCACTCTACAGTAAATATTTTCAAGAGTTATTAATATTAATTGCAAATATTAACAAAGTATTTCTTAAAATATATTACTCACACTCCCTCTATCGATTGTATTACATTTTCTCATGTTCTCAATATTAGTGTATAAATATTGAGTTTTGTCATAAGTTAATCACTACCTTGATTAAATCTTAACCATCTACCATGTCAGGGTATGTCATGTATCATTTTATTTTATCTGATGAGGACGTACTGTTGAACTTAATTCAGTACCTCTGAAATATGTATAATGAAATAAATATGGTTTTATAAATATAGTTTCCATTTGTTAATATATTGTGTATATATATATATATATATATATATATATATATATACAAAATTAAGATAAATTAAATGAATTTAATCTAAATCGAAATTGTGGGTGTCATGTCATAAACATGCGCCATACATCCTGAAAATTAAGCTCTAAGATAAGTCTGAGCATACAATAATAACTAGAAATTGATTAACATATAAATATACATGAATAATCACAGGAGATAATTTTAGCCCGCGTGTAACCACGCATAGCTAGTATAGGTAATATTTACCTTTAAGTATGATTAACCTTCCTTGTATATATCCCATTAAAGAAATATATTTCACCAATTAATCAGATGGTAAGTCACGGAAAGTGGACATTATTGGATTGTCAACAAGGAAAGTGTAACAATGTTCAGCTATCCGTCCTTACAGGACGAGCCAAAATCTTCAACTAGCCGTCACCACGTGTTGCGTCTACACAAAATAGCGGTTTCGTTTCAGTGGCGTGAATAGGTATTTGCCAACTAGAAATAGCAGTCAAATTGTCTTCAACAGAAATAGCTCTACAGTTAAGGAGCAGTATATATATATCTATATCCAATATTAAGATAAATTAAATGAATTTAATCTAAATCGAAATTGTGGGTGTCATGTCATAAACATGCGCCATACATCCTGGAAATTAAGCTCTAAGATAAGTCTGAGCATACAATAATAACTAGAAATTGATTAACATATAAATATACATGAATAATGGGCTAAAATTATCTCCTGTGATTATTCATGTATATTTATATGTTAATCAATTTCTAGTTATTAAATATATATATATATATATATATATATATATATATATATATATATATATATATATATATATATATATATATATAGAGAGAGAGAGAGAGAGAGAGAGATGTATATATATATATATATATATATATATATATATATATATATATATATATATATAGAGAGAGAGAGAGAGAGAGAGAGAGAGAGAGAGAGATGACTTCTGCAGGACTATAAAATCATCAGACGTATGAGATAGTTTTAGTCATGCGAAAGTCATTTCTATTTATAATAAAGATGCCTATATTCTACCAATGGATTGAGTAACCTATTATATGTGTATATACAAATTACAATTTTCTTTCCTATATGTATATATATATATATATATATATATATATATATATATATATATATATATATATATATATATATATATATATATATATATAGATATATATATATATATTATAAAGAAAACGAAAAATAAGTGATGCATCTGGACTTAATTTATTGCGTGTTACAATTGTTTCTCCGGCAGGTAGCTCGAGACGTGGTCCTTGTATGGATCCGGCTGATTGGCATACCGCCTATAGAAGCGCCTTAGCTACCACTATATACAACTATATATATATATATATATATATATATATATATATATATATATATATATATATAATGTAGGAGGTGAGTTTTATTGTAGTACAATAAAGCAATGCAGATATCGGATAAGATATCTATATATATATATATAAAATTTAGTACAGCATCATCGAAGCTCTGGTTACAGCCAAGCTAACGAATGCAATCTCGGAGTGCAGCTCAGCACTCAATAGGGTATATTACCCTAGTGTTATAACATTACGTTTAGACAGCTTTGCAAATTGAAGACAGCGACCGATAGACGGGCGGCAGTGGCCATAGCGACGAAAAAAACTGAACTCAGGATAAAATTTGACGAATCTGGACGGTCGCGTCGACATCATACACAACACATGATATATACCATATAATATACATCACATATAATATATAATATCTCCGCTAGGTTTCTGTAAATCCGAAATCGACAAAATCCACCTGCAGGGGTTTGCAAGTTAATGGTTATATATATATATATATATATATATATATATATATATATATATATATGTGTGTGTGTGTGTGTGTAGGTAGTGAG
Source organism: Eledone cirrhosa (assembly GCA_964016885.1). Taxonomy (NCBI): domain Eukaryota; kingdom Metazoa; phylum Mollusca; class Cephalopoda; order Octopoda; family Eledonidae; genus Eledone; species Eledone cirrhosa. Next base: position 95,182,897 of record OZ024745.1, read on the forward strand.
TAATATTGTAGAACAATAAAACTATGCATATTTCAGATAAGTAGCACTCAACAGTTGGTAGAATTAAAAGATGGTTAAAAAAGTTCCATATATTTTATTATGCGCATTTCGAAAACAACATCAGCCTGGGACAAAAATTGTGTTCTCATCAGACAAAATAAGGTAACATGATATGAGGCCTAAAAACACTTGTGAACAAGAAAGTGTCCAACTACATATGACAAAAATATAAGAGAAGAGAAAAAAAAAGTAGGAAAAATCAAGGCGTATAAAATGCGCATAATAAAATATATGGAACTTGTTTAACCATCTTTTAATTTCTTCTTTATATATATATATAGGAAAGACAGTTTGTAATTTCACACAGTTAGATATATTAAAAGAAGAAATTTGAAAATGAACTTTAGAGTTTGAGGAAAATATATTTAGAATAATTCACTTTACCGGTTCCACGATTTTTGACGATTTTTAAAAGTGACAAGGAAAGAAATTACGTCTTTCCTTGTCACTTTTAAAAACCGTCAAAAATCGTGAAATGGATAGTTATTCTAAATAAATCTTCTTCAAAGATCTAAATTTTATTTTCAAATTCTTTATATATATATATATATCAAAGAGAGTGAGAGAGAGACAGACAGAGAGAGAGAGAAGTGGGGGAGATTCATATCTATCTATCTATCTATCTATCTATATAAATAAAATAAAGAAACATATCTAACTATATAAATAAAACTGAGGATGTCTGTCTGTGTGTGTGTGAGTTCGAATCCCTAAAACTCGAGAACCACCCAACCGACAGTTTTCAAACTTTACACATGTAATACTTATCTTTCAGGGAGTGTTCTGAGCAAAACAAATTACAAATTTTCCATGCCCTAGGGACCGCATTAGGCGATTTAGCGATCTCGCTCTATAATTCTTAGTCTTTCTCTTTTTAAATAGATACATACATATAATGTCGCGCCCTTATAATATCTGTCTGTATGTCTGACTGTCTGCATTACGTCACTTCCCTGAGGATGTCCGTCTGTGTGTGTGTGTGTGTGTATGTGTGTGTGTGTGTATGTGTGTGTGTGTGTATGTGTGTGTGTGTGTGTATGTGTGTGTTTGTATGTGTGTGTGCCTGTGAGTTTGAATCCCTAAAACTCAAGAAGTACCCAACCGATTTTTTTCAAACTTTATATGTGTATTACTTATGTTTCAGGGAGTGTTATACACATGAAAAATTCAACTTTTTTATCTTCTAGGGCCCGCATTAGGTGAAGAACTTCATTTTTTCAGCTTCTTAGAGCTTTTTGGAGGCCTTACGTCTAGCCGATTTTCCTGAAATTTAAAGGCAGATTAAGCACATAAAAAAAATTCATTTTCTTGATCCCCTAGGGCCCGCATTAAGTGAAAACCTGCATTTTTCCTGTTTCATCGAGGAAAATCTTAAAGATTATCCAGCCATCAGAGAATTCTGTTTATTTTCTTTACATATTGTCCAGGCATGCAGTTTTTCCACGATTAGGTCTGTTGGCGGCCCGCATTCCAAAATACCTTATCCCGTGCAACACCGGGTACCACTGCTAGCACATAATAAATGTAATTTGAGTTTTTTCGAATATTAATAATAACAGTCGATTCGTTTGCAATTATGAAAACAAGCCTCAATTATATAGCCATGTCAGTAGAATGAACATTTCATTCTTGCTCTTATGTTGGCATATGAACAGAACTGCAGACACTAATGTTTCTGGGTAACACCCTTCATCAGTACAGCTCACTGTTCACCCGCCAAACTGTCAGAGCTAGTGAAAATATATGCGCCTGACAGTTTGGCAGGTGAACAGTGAGCTGTACTGATGAAGGGTGATACCCAGAAACATTAGTGTCTGCAGTTCTGTTCGCATAAGAGAAAGAATGAAGTGTTTATTCTACTGACATGGCTATAAAATTGAGGCTTGTTTGCATAATTGCAAACGAATCGAATGTTATTATTAATATTCGAAAAACTCAGATTATATTTATTGTATTCAGCCATGTAGAGCGAAACTTTCTTTTACATATATATATATATATACAATAAAGTATGTCCATAGAATCATTTGATAAAATATATACACCATTTCCTCTCCCAATCAGCATAATCAACCACACAAAAAACCAATTAAACCAGGCTATAAGATTAAAAGACACCTATGAAGAAATAATAGATGAATAAACAACAGCTATATATTCGCGATCAACAACTATAGAATATTTATCCAGTATTTCTAAAAGCACGTGGAAATCAATTAAATATATCGTCAACCATACACAATTAGGTATAAAATCAAAGTTAGAAGAAAATATATATATATATTAGAAAAGTTCGGGCTCGACGGTTGAGCACTTGCCGTTTTGACAGCTAGTACCAGACTGTTCGGTTATCGTGCTGGGTGGTGCCGGGATAGAAGTGTGATATAGGTAGAAGTGTGCTCTAGTACTATAGTTGAGGCTATCTATATCACGATTAAACCAAAGTCAAACTAGATAGACCATTATTCAACAGAATACTTGATACTTGATACCCAGAAAAAATCTGGGCCCAACGGTTGAGCTCTTGCCGCTTCGACAGCTTGTTCATACTCTACTATCTCAAGTATCGAGTACGCTGTTCAATAATGGTCTAATTTATTTAATACTGGTTTAATCATGCTATATGTATGTTTGTATATATATATATATAAGCAACCGTCTCCAACTGATCCAGCCAGATCAGTTGGAGACGGTTGCTTCCAATGGGACCCGCTGGAAGGACTGTTTGAGGACTCTTCTACCACGATTCTCTCAAGAAGAAGAAGAAGAAGAAGAAGAAGAAGAAGAAGAAGAAGAAGAAGAAGAAGAAGAAGAAGAAGAAGATATGATATATGGGAATGAGTAAAGAATATAAGACGATGCAGTTTAAAATTAAAATATAAAGAATTAAATACGATGAAGATTATGGGAATGTAAAATTCTAGAATATGGGGTTATGAAGTATAGAGCTGTGATATGTAGTGGAATGTATGATAGTGGTGATGGTGGAAGCTATGGCGGATGAGTGAGTAAGTGGTGGCGGAGATATTGGTGTTAATAAATGTATGAAATATATAAAATATATGAGGTATGAATATATCTTCTGGATATATAATGTCTGTGTGTATCATTGACTACACATGACAGCAGATTACCAGCTCTGACCGAATTCTAAGAAATATTATCAGATACTTAGCAAACTTGCTTGTATTTGCTTTCAAAGGAAGTGTTTAAGTACATATCCGGTCCTTATTCTTTTTAAACCGTTCGTTCCTCAGCAACTACATAAATAAACTTGCCCCAAAATATTTGCACACACACACAAACTCACATAGTATAAACCTTCTGGGGATCATTCGACCTATAGGAAATAGCAACGGAATCTTGCTCAAATTACATCCTGAAGTCTTGAACAAGAAACAACACATTCAATAATATGGTCCTGGTTAAACTCTGTGAAGAATGATTATGAGATTATGGCGACTGGATTGAATCTGATCACAGATCAACTTGATCGAACATATTTGGTATGAACACCAGCGAGTATGAACCTCTGCGGGTTACGATGATTAGTGTTATGGTTGTTTGATGAACCGAACAGCCAGCTCTTGATATTAAGGTGTAAATGTCTAAACAGTCCACAAACACGTGTACCCTTGAGGTAAGTCTCGGAAAATTGAGCGTGACATAGTGGCAAGGCTGGTCATATGAACTACTGGTATAATCCGATGGGATTTCAAACAGTTTCCATCGACAGAATTTCGGTCACAAGTCGTGGGTCAATGCGAGGCTAATGTAAAGTATTTGCACAAGAGTTACGCTGGGAAATCCGGGACCTAATAAAATTAGGTTTGTAATTTCAACCCATAGAGTTTATATTTAAATCATAAACTTCGCCATTCTCGTTTTCATACTCACTACATTGACACGATATTTTTAATTCCCAAGAGATGAACCGAGTTTCATGCAATATTAATAAATATGGTATTAGGTGTGGAGAATACGAAAATACCGAACTAGAGTGCTTAGAATGACAAAATAAAAGAAGCAGGGAGATAGAAATAGCTACCATTGTTGAATATGACAATAGATGAAAAATAAAACCGTGTTCTGTAACTCCACAGAAAGAGTTACGCTGCCTATGCTTGTAAATCACGAGAATTATCAAAATACATCGTTGAAATGAAAGATTAACAATATAACCTATGGATACACAGTAATATTATCTCTTAGTCTTCATCATCATCATCAACATCAGCTGTGGCGACGTCTAGTTGACTCAATTAAAGTTTAATCTATTCAGTAGACTTAACAAATGAATACAACAATAGGCAGGTTCATTGTAAACCTCACTAATGATAATGCTATTTCATCAAGGATCGACTAGACATGAAAATGGGCGGTTGTCACACATATTTATTTTCTCTTTCCAGCGTTGCTCTTTTGCACAACTAAAACTTATTTTCTCTTCTCTCTTTTCAGACGTCAGCATTATATTTCTGCTTGTTTCTATGTTGTCATATTGCCTCACATGAATCTCTCCAGTGTGTCAGTCGTCCAATGTATTATGCAAATTGGTATTATTCTGCAATCCAGTCGTTATGCACGAAAGTGAATTCCAAAGGGTGTGTTAAAAACGAAGCTGGGTGCTTTTGTTTAGTTGTCATATGAATCCTTATATATATATATATATATATATATATATATATATATATATATATATATATATATATATATATATATACAAAAGTTAGTAGAGGATAAACGAAGCTCTGGTTGCAGCTAAGCTAACGAATGCAATCGGGATGTGCAGCTAAGCACTCAATAAGGTATATTACCTTAGAGTTATAACATTACGTTTAGACAGCTTTGCAAATTGAAAACAGCGACCGATAAGCGAGCCGCAGTGACCAAAGCAACGAAAAAAACTGACTCAGGAAAATATGACAAACCTGGACCATCGCGTTGATATTATATAATATCTCCGCTAGGTTTCTGTAAATCCCAGATTAACAAAATCTACTTGCATGGGCCTGCAAGTTATTGCTTTTGAAACATAGAACAGTGGAATTTACTTCATCAACAAGTTTTCGTTCTAGTCCGCTCTTGTTGTGAATATTAGCAGTAATCACGGCCAGTAGTCACGTGGTTTTCCCGAAGGGAGGTAACCTCCGGTTTTGGCGGTCAAATTCAAAATTTGAACAAAGGAATAAATTCCTTTACACAAACCGAATATATATATATATATATATATATATATAGCGGCGATGAATTTGTTTTGCGTGTGTCGAAACAAATATTGTTATGCTTGGAGAGGGTCCTATTGTTGTAATAATATTGCCAGAATTAATAACAGAACACACTCACTGTTTGGTTGCTTTTCGCTTCTGTATCTTTTATATCAGTTAATTCATTCGGTCCTCAATGTTTACCATTCACTGAGAAACGGTCAAAAATACAGATATAATATAGATATAAACACATATATATAGTCTAACAAAGTTCTTTCGTTGCACATCTCCAACATCGTCAGTGGTGCTATTATGTTCCTCCTGTTGTATTGTATATTTACGCCATCTTTATTTAATCTCTTTATTTATTTATTTTTGTATTCTTCTATGCGCATGCGTTTGCGTGTGTGTATAGTGTTTGCTGTGTGTTCGCGTTTGGGTGACTGTGTTTTGGTTATTGTATTCTATCTTAGTTTACTAGTGTGTGCTTATAGGTGTTTGTTGTTATTGTGCTTGTGTATATATTTATTTATTTATTTATTTATTTATATTTCTCTTAGGTCAATATTGTTTGTTTGGGTGTTGTTATTCCATTCATTTTTTCTGTTTAGCTTTGGCCTTCTAAGTTCTATTTCACTTGCCTCTCTGATTTGCCTATCTGCTGGGTCATTTCTATGTTTAGATATTATTTTAATTTCTATGTTGTCTATGTTACCGTCATGTTGTTATCTGGCGTGTTCGTATAGTACTGAACTGTTTTTTTTTCCTTTTAGTTCCCCTCAGTGTTGGTCTATCCTTTCAGCTATGCTACGAGCTGTCTCGCCTATGTATGTTGTTGTCATGTTTCTGCAAGTACCCTCTGAACATCTTATGGTATAGACTACGTTTCTAGTTTTACAGTTTATCCGGGGGTTTACTTTACATATAATACATTTCCTATTAGTACAGTGGGTTTTCTTAAATGGGTATGTTTTGCTGAATCAAAGATTTTATGGTAGTTCCTGGCTTTTCTACCACCTTAATATTTAAGTGGGTCTTTCTCAGGGCCTTTCTACATTGGTTAGCTAATTTCCCTCCAGGGGTAGCGTCGATGAACATGACGCTCTGGTATCTCTGGTTGTCGTACCATGAGGTGGCTTCCTCTATCTTATGTTTACTCCTATCTAAGCTATTCCATAATTTGCTCCTCTATAATGGGCAAATTCCTTTCATGTCCAGTTCTATGAGGGTCTTATACTTCTCCGTGGCTCCTTCGTATACTCTGATTCTGTCTCTTTGGTTGTAGCCAGAGAACTGC
>OZ024745.1:95199463-95224463 GCA_964016885.1 Eledone cirrhosa
GATTCACCGCCTTGGGTCCTATTCCCCTCTTGGACTCAACTCACCTCCCCAATTTCTCTAATACCCCGTCCATTATCACACCCCTAGATTCCTATCACTTTCTCTTGATCATTAGCAGCTTCTCTTACCACTAACATATGCCGACTATACATGTTCACACCACTTTTTCCTTCACTGCTCTGTATACACACATACACACCCTTATATTAACATACTTTTGCTCATAGCTTCGTACTTACATGCACACACACTCTTTTACTTACATATATACACACACTTTTCTTCTTAGCTTCGTACGGACGTATAATAACACACACACACACACACACACACACACACACACACACACACACACACACACACACACACACACACACACACACACACACACACACACACACACACACACACACACACACACATGCTTACGCACGTGCACAAGTATAGCCCCTTTTACAAAACGTTTTTTTTCCTTTTCAGGTAGACGCACTCCAACATCCACTTTTCTAAAAGTTAAATCATACACAAAACGCCAGCACGAGATGTAAACATGAATGGACCTGTTATTTTTATCTAAAGACATTTTTCCAATTCCATCCCGTCCGTCCCCTCAATCTATCTTATTTCTCATTCTTTCTTGTGATAAAGGACTAGCGTCCGAAACGTTAAGACCCTCTTCCTGCTATATGAAGCGTTAACCTAATATATCCCTTCCATATACTGTACCGATTGTGTTGTTATTTCTGTTTACCTTTTACATATATATATATATATATATATGTGTATCTATGTTTGTATGTGTGTATGTATATATATGTATGTATATATGTGTATATCTATATATCTATGTGTATATATGTATATATAAATTTGTATATATATACATATGTGTATGTGTGTGTATATGTGTTTATGTGTTTATATATATATATATGTATGTATATATGTGTGTATGTGTGTATGTGTGTATGTGTGTATGTGTATATATGTGTATGTATATATAAATATATATATATATATATATGTATATACATATATATATATATATTTATATATATGTATATATATGTATATGTATGTGTGTGTATATATATGTGTGTGTGCATGTGTGTATATATGTATATATATATATATATATAAATATATATTAATTCAAAATATTAACAAAAATAGATATTCATGTGATCAAATATATTTTATTATACATATTTCAGAGGTACTGAGCTATCTTCAACAGTACGTCCTCATCAGATAAAATAAGATGATGCATGACATACCCTGACTAAGTAGATGGTTAAAATTCAGTCATGACAGTGAATAAGATATGACAAAACTCAATATTTATATACCTTAAGATTGAGACATGAAAAATTACATATAATACAGAGGATGCGTGTGAGAAAGCTTATAAAAATACATAATAATAACCAGCTACTAATATAATAGAAATTTACATAACTGTTAGAGATTCAAATAATTTAAATTATTGAAGGAAGAAGAAAGACAGAGAGAAACAGATGAGGAAAAAGATAGTTACTAGAAGTATAGAAATATCTTATGCACTGAAGCAAAAGAAAATTTATTAAGGATAGAGAGAGACAAGGAAGAATAATTTTTATAGTATAAAGCATACGGAGGGAGATTTGTATTGTCGTGGATAAATAGCGTATAATTAGATGATGCAAAAGTATATATATAAATAAATAAATAAATATACATTTGGGCATAGCTTTGTGAAGGTAATCCATATTAAATTATATTTAAAAAAAATTTATATTAAAGAGATTTTATATTAAAAAATAATCATTATATAATTTAGAAGGTAATTACAATTATAACTTTAAAAATTTAAAATTAACAATTAGAATTCCCTAACGTATCCAAAGGCCTTATAATTATACTTAAAAAGGATATTATTAAACTAGATATACGCATTTGTCTAGATTTATACAAAGAGTATATAGTTTAAGACGATATTAGTCAGTTATATATAATATAATATAATATAATAAATAAGTTACTGTTAATATTGTTAAAAGTAAGGTTTTACGTCAATTATTATATTAGGATCATGTAATACATATATACTATAAATATACAAATCAAACTTCATGAATCATAACAGATGATACACAGATTCTAAATAAATGGTTTCCGATCCTAAGTGTCAAATATCTAAGCTATATAAATTAAAAATACAAGAAAATTTGTAAGGATCTATATTATAGTATATCATATTTAAAGTGTCTGCAAACATGAGAAAGAAAAGACTTAAGATTTTCATCAACCCGAAGGTAACCCAAATTTAATTATATTAAAAAAAATTTAAATAAAAAAATAATTATTATATAATTTAGAAAATATTTAACAATTATAACACCAGAATGTATCTAAGGCACTTATAAATGTACCTAGACGGTTGTTATTAAACTAGATATACACATTTGTCTAAATACATACAGAGTATTCTGTTTAAAACTTAAGACGATATTAATGATTTATATACATATAATAAATAATAACTACAATTACTGTTAATAATGTTATAATTGAAGTTTTACATCAAGCTAAGTGGAAAAAGTTTGTCGACTATGATCGTGTACGACACATATACCATAAATACATAAATCAAACATCTTGAATCTTAAAAACAACATATTCAAAATAAATAAATGAATGGTCTACGATTCCTTATAACTGTTAACCATATAAGCTATATATTTAAAAAAATACAAAAATCCCGACAAAATTAAATGTATTTACACAATCAAATGATATGCATATTCATCAAGAGATCATGTTAACAGTCTATATGTTTATATATTTATATGGCACCCTTAATCTAAGATTAATCATATCGTAAATGAAAAAAAAATATTATAAGGTTTTATAATCTGTTATAGTATCATTTTACGCACTCAGTTGATAAGAAACGTCGAAAATTAGAACTTATTTACTCAATGTTTTTTCCTGACTTTTTGCGAGGCTTGGAATGTAGAAGAAGCTTTATGTAGGTAATTTGAGAATAATTCACTTTTTCTGTTAATTCAATGTTCATAATTAGTAATTATTAATAGGGTCTCCATAGTACAAAGATTGCAATTAGGTTATATTGAAGAATTCAAGTAGATTCGACTATTACACAGCTTTGACCAAGAGATAGAGTATTTTAAATTTTTGTCTTTTAATGACCATATATGTTGTGATAAAGAAGTCGAGGATTTCCTATTAGGATTCGAAAAAGAACATTTGTAATCTAAAAATTTTGTTAATATTATTTAATATGGATTACCTTCGGGATGAAGAAAATACTAAGTCTCTTCTTTCTCATGTTAGCAAATAATTTAAATATGATATTATACTATAATATAAATACTTATACATTTTATAGCCTGAAATATTATACCTTTAGATTAATTCACTATTTTGAACTAACATAAATGATTCGAAATTTAACGGTATCCGGATACGTTTGGATATATATAATTGATTAATAGTCTATTTCTAATTAACTTAAGGACTCGAAATTAAACCCTCATATAACTACATCCAGATATATTTGATATTTTGATTAATTGGTTATTTCTAGATAATTCAACGATTCGAAATTATTCATTCACAAAGCTATGCCCACATGTATATTTATTTATTTATTTATATATATACTTTTGCATCATCTATTTATTTGCATACACTATTTATCCACGACAATACAAATCTCCCTCCCTATGCTTTATACTATAAAAATTATTCTTCCTGTCTCTCTATCCTTAATCAATTTTCTTTTGCTTCAGTGCATAAGATATTTCTATACTTCTAGTAACTATCTTTTTCCTCATCTGTTTCTCTCTGTCTTTCTTCTTAATAATTTAAATTATTTGAATCTCTAACAGTTATGTAAATTTCTATTATATTTGTAGCTGGTTATTATTATGTATTTTATAAGCTTTCTGACACGCACTCTCTGTATTATATGTAATTTTTTCATGTCTCAATCTTAAGGTATATAAATATTGAGTTTTGTCATATCTTATTCACTGCCATGACTGAATTTTAACCATCTACTTAGTCAGGGTATGTCATGCATCATCTTATTTTATCTGATGAGGACGTACTGTTGAAGATAGCTCAGTACCTCTGAAATATGTATAATAAAATATATTTGATCACATGAATATCTATTTTTGTTAATATTTTGAATTAATATTAATAACTCCGGAAAACCCAAACTGTGGAGTACTTCTAATCTATTGTAAAACTTTATTCTTTGATTTATTCATTGAACCTTGTTTAACCTTTAAATATATATATAAATATATATATAGAATAGAATGAAACGAAAATTCATTTCTCACTCTTAGTACGGCACTTATTTAAATGTAAGTATGTATGTATGTATGTATACGTACATACATATATGTATATAGACGTACAGTAGTATGTACATATATACATACATGCACACATATATATATATATGCACGTATCTGTTTACCGAACATATATTATAATGCTCGGTGTGTTTGTTTGTAAACAAACAAACAGCCCGAATTACGCCGTACAGTGTTTAGGCAACCACGTCACCTGTTTGTTCAACACTGACACAGGAACGATGTACTAGTTTCAAGCTTATTAGCTATCGTCAGCATCGTATACCTTCCTGCCAGATGGTTGAACGTCTGAAAGTATATACTTTCCTTATGCATATTAACGGATGAGCAGCCTAATTTGCATATCGAGTGAGTTCAGTGGGTAGAGCACACCGAAAACGATAAATAGAATAGAATGAAACGAAATTTCATTTCTCACTCTTAGTACGGCACTTACTTAAATGTAAGTATCTATGTATGTATACGTACATACATATATGTATACAGACGTACAGTAGTATGTATATATATACATACATTCACACACATATATATGCACGTATCGGTTTACCGAACATTTATTATAATGCTCGGTTTGTTTGTTTGTAAATAAACAAACAGCCCGAATTACGCCGTACAGTGTTTAGGCAACCACGTCACCTTTTTGTTATATAAATGCAAGTTTGAAGTCAATCGGAGTAGAAATATAGATTTGTATAGAATTTGCAAAAATGAGGACACACACAGACAACTACAGATTTATATATATACTAGCAGAGGTACCCGGCGTTGCTCTGTTATTAAATAGCAGTTATGTATACCATTTATGTCAATACTTCAGTGCTGCTTCGAAAACTATACTTTTACAAAATCATCGGCTTTTTCCCAAAGGGCGTTCCTTCCCCCCAGGAGTCCCTACTCAATATGCGCCAATTCACATTCATCTGTAGAACAAACGTAGCACATGTGTCAAGTTTTGTGAAAATTGGTTGCGAACTACAGAAGCTATGACATTTTGTTGCATTGCACTGCAGTGCTTCAGTCGACTCCAAGGAAGTGGTTAGAGGGGGTTATCTGCCGGGAGGTCCTATAATAAATATCTGGAAAAATGAAAGTACCCATGACCATCCGGAGTACATAAGTAACCTATGTCTTAAGTTTGGTGAAAATACTGTAGAAATGCATAAGGCTTACACACACACGCACGTGCGTGCGTGCGTGCATGCGTGTGTGTGTGTGTGTGTGTGTGTGTGTGTGTGTGTGTGTGTGTATTTGTGTGTGTGTATGTATTTGTGTATGCGTATATGTATATGTATGTCCGTCGGAGCATACGTATGTACTGGTCTAAATCTTCACTATTTACTTTTACTATTTTAATAACCTCTGTCATTTTCGTTTTCAATTTTATTTACATCATTCTTAAACACCGGGGCTGGAAATCATTCGGTTATTTTAAATAGAATATTAGTCTAACGACTCCATTTATACAGTAAACTTGGTCTTGTCCTTGCATGAAATTGTTCTTCTCAGTCCACATAACGACGTATTATCCTCGCTTTTTTTCCGTTCATTGCTAGGGAACGTCTTCACGAACCAAAATATCGTCTGCAGTTAAAATATAAACTGCAGTTAATATCTTTAGACCGCAAGGAATATATAAATGCAAGTTTGAAGTCAATCGGAGTAGAAATGTGGATTTGTATAGACTTCGCAAAAATGAGGACACACACACAGAGACAACATGAGTTTTATATATAAATATATATATATATATATGTATATATATATATATATATATATATATATATATACATATATAACGAAGGAAATGTGGTAAGGAACCAGGTGGACCATAACGCACCAAACTACTCAATACTTAGGGTAGTAGAGTGGGTAATAGGAACAAGTAAGACCCCGACGGCTGAGTACAGAATTAGCCGTCGGGGTCTTACTTGTTCCTATACACACATATATATATATATATATATATATATATATATATATATATATATATATATATATATATTTATTAAAATAACAGATTAAAGTTTAAGCAAAGAATCGCTGCGTTTACAGATTGACTTTGTTAGTTTCAGAAGATCCCGTTAAGGGTGAAAGCAGCGATTCTTTGCTTAAACTTTAATCTGTTATTTTAATAAATATTTGCTCTACGGTTCTTATATATTTGATATATATTTTCCTTATCGAGCCCTCTTTGGATTTTAGTCTTCAATTTTATTATTATTACTATATATATATATATATATATATATATATAGTAATAATAGTAATAATAATAAAATTGAAGACTAAAATATCAAATATATAAGAACCGTAGAGCAAATATTTATTAAAATAACAGATTAAAGTTTAAGCAAAGAATCGCTGCTTTCACCCTTAACGGGATCTTCTGAAACTAACAAAGTCAATCTGTAAACGCAGAAGTGAATATTGCAAAAAACGTTGCAACCGAAGGAAGACAGGAAGACGATAAAGCAGCGATTCTTTGCTTAAACTTTAATCTGTTATTTTAATAAATATATATAAATATATATATATATATATATATATATATATATATATATATATATATATATATAAATATATACATATATATCTAGTAAAATAGAGGAGGGGTGAACCACAATTAAAAAGATTCTCAATTAGTAGAGTATAAGCATCTTTATCTAATATATATATTATATATATAGACCACTTGCTTGATGAGAGTTTTATCCTCTGAAGATCTTCCTGCTGTCCACTCACCGCGTTTTTCGCCTAGTAACATTTCTTCTACGTATGTGGTTATTCCGTATCTTTCATCATCCTCCCTACGGCCATTCACTGAACATTCTGTACATTTGCACAAAGTTCCCATTTCTAAGGTTTTTCAACCATCCACTCTGCTTTTCCAACGAACCATCCATCGCAAACTTAATTTATTTTCCTTTAAGCCTTCAACAATCCCACCTTTACTGATCACGTTCTCTCTTTCAAATGAAACGAAAACCTTCCAAGATCTTATCCCTCCCTCCCTGTAAACTACAGTCCAGTGTCATCAACAACATGCCCATAACTGATCCCCAAACCTCAATTTCATATCACTGACCAATCTGATTGTATCTTTACCACTTTCGTGTATTTTATCGAGTGTAAACTATTAATTCCTATATACTAATGAAATCGGATTTTAGAAAGAAAATCTTCCCTGCACGGAGAATAAATACAAAATATACGTTTGTTTTTTAGTAATTTTAAATATATTTTTTACAGCGTGTGTGAAATTTATAAATAGTTTATAAACATGCATTTCGATTAGAGGAAGAACAATGAGAAGAATATTACTTTTCATTAGAGTAATGAGAAGAATATTACTTTTCATTAGAGTAATGAGAAAGATTCAGTTGACACTGTTTAACAACTCCATTAACTGCTCATATATCATTCTCTTTTTAACTTCAAGCAAGACAATGAATCTGACAGCCCTGCAGCTACCGTTGATGTTGCTGTTACTGATGATGACAATGGGGATGATTATCATCATGATCATGATCATTGCGCCAACGAAATGGTTTACAGCAAACACAAATTTATTTGTCTATAAGACATAACTTTCTATATACATTGCATTGAAATACGAGTGCATATTTAATGTTTTCCTAACACATTATCTACGTAACAAATACTACATAATTAACACCAAATCATGTCACTTTGGCATGTCATATAAAGCAGCGTTCATTCCCTTCTTAGCTTCTTATTCATCAATATGGTTTTTACATTTTCTTGTTGTAGACGTGACTATACGTGCTATTATGTAGTAATAAATATCATCATTACATCGTTCCCCTATAGATTGTGTTGACTTTTCTTTTATATATATAAATATATATATATATATATATACATGGAAAGTTATATTTAAATTGTTGGGTTACAACTAGTAAATATTTATAACTGATATAAAAGCACTCAACAAGTATTTGGAGTATATTTACGATATTAAATAAATGGAAACTATATTTATAAAACCATATTTATTTCATTATATATATTTCAGGGATATCATATTAACAATATGTTATGCCTTCCTCAGACAAAATACAATATAGACAGTTTTATAGATAAATAGATTTGACATACCGTTCAACATCGACTTGTATTTGAAAAAGTTGATTTGGCAGTGAAAAATTGTAAACAGAAAGTGGTTTCTTTCCTAACCACATATATCTCCCTTACATTAATACTAGAGCTAAATAAATAAATAAATAAATAAATAAATGTATCATTGATACGTTCATTCAACGGATGTCCAACTACCTACTTTTCTCTATATATATCTATCTCTATCTATTTCCTCTCTCTATATATATCTCTCTCTGTTTCTTTACATGAAGTTCTTCTCTTTATCTATCTTTCCATCTCTCTATTTTGTTGCATGCATTTCTTCTTTTTCTTCTTTTTCTTCGTTTTCTTTCTTTCTTTCCTTCTTTCTCTCTTTCTTTCTTTCTGTTTACAATTTTTCACTGCCAAATCAACTTTTTCAAATACAAGTCGATGTTGAACGGTATGTCAAATCTATTTATCTATAAAACTGTCTATATTGTATTTTGTCTGAGGAAGGCATAACATATTGTTAATATGATATCCCTGAAATATATATAATGAAATAAATATGGTTTTATAAATATAGTTTCCATTTATTTAATATCGTAAATATACTCCAAATACTTGTTGAGTGCTTTTATATCAGTTATAAATATTTACTAGTTGTAACCCAACAATTTAAATATAACTTTCCATGTATCTTGCTCCAATACTGTTGAGCGCTTTATATTATAACTGAAAAAATGGAATTCTTTAAGATTACTTCCTCTTTAAAAGACATACCTCTACCTAGAAACAAAGACTTTATAAAACAATTAATAGATAAATCTGACTCTTTTATAAGGAGAATCAGGTGGCGAGCATTCCACTTTGATAAATCTAATATAAATGAAAATGTCTCGGACTTAAACAAAGTTTTCAAATCTAAAAGAAATCCACCCCTAACAAACTTTTATCTGACTTTGAAAACGATATAATTTCTATCATACAAGGGGTCAAATTCAAGAGAAACTTCAAAGGCCAGGAATATCTGAAAGGCATTAAGGATAATGTTGAGAGCTTAGAGAAAACTGAGAAGATCTTGGTGAAATCTGACAAGACCAACAACCTCTATGGAGTGCAGAAAGACATGTATAATGGCCTCATACTGAAGGAACTGAGGAAAAAGTACAAGGTAGCAGATAAGGCCGAGCTTGAGAAAATGAATGTCGAAGCATCTTGTATAATGCACGAGTTGGAAATTGAGAACAGAACTCAACCTTTCGTGCCCAGGAAACCGAAGATCAATATGAAAGATCACAAAAGGAATTTTGAAAATGACTTGCCAGTTAAATTGATCGCACCATCAAAATCGAACCTGGGCAAATTAAGCAAAAACATTCTTGACAGGGTGATACAGCAAATTAAAAACTTGGATTGTTTACCTAACCTGAGCTTGTGGAAGGGAACTGGAGAGGTTGTTGAGTGGTTTAAGCAAATTAAATATAACAATAATAATAAGTTTATTCAACTTGATATTGCTAACTATTATTCTTCTATTACCCCTAATCTACCAAATAAGGCACTAAATTACGCATTCAAACATACAGACCTAACTAGCAATGAAATGCACATTATATTATCGGCTAGGAAAACATTGATAGAATTTAATGACCAACTATGGACCAGAGCAGATAGAGATAGCAATTTTGACATTACTATGGGATCATCCGACTCAGCTCAGGTAACTGACCTTGTGGGCTTATTTTTAATCAATTCACTACATAGGAAAATACCTGGTACTACCGGAGGTTTATATAGAGATGACATGCTTTTACTTATTGATAATAATAACTCTGAACTAAATAGAAAAAGAAAACAAATTACACAATTTTTAATTACTTTAATCTAAAAATAGAAATTGAGAACAACCATAGAATAGTCAATTTCCTAGATATAACATTAAATCTCAACACATGTCTTCACTATCCTTTTCACAAGTTGAATGAAAACTTAAACTATGTCAGCTTTAACTCTAACCACCCCAGATCTGTCAAAAACACTATAGTAAACTCTGTTCAAAAACGTATCTCTAGAATCTCGTCTAATAGAAAGATTTTCGACGAAAAAGCCCAGTACTACAATGAAGCGTTAGCTAGAGCAGGATATAGTGATAAGATTATATACATAGATAATGATAGACAAACTAAACAAAATAACAACTATTTTAATTACGGCCACAACCTTAACAACTATAATAGAAAGCATTACAATAATTCCAAAAGCCAAAAAAGAAATAGAACTAGGAACATAATATGGTTTGCCCCCCCTTTCTCACTAAACATTAAAACCCACATCGCTAAGCTATTTTTTAAAGCTCTTGATAATCGCTTCCCTAGAACACATAGGTATCACTCAATTTTCAATAGACATACTATAAAATTAACCTACTCATCCACCAAAAATTTAGCACAAAATATTAATAGAATAAATAATAGGAACTTAAAACCTAGCGATAATAGCATAAATAATATACAAGTTAACAAATGTAACTGTAGAGATAGATCTAAATGTCCGTTAAATAACAACTGCTTAGTTAAAAATATAATATACAACTGTAATGTTAAAACGGACTCTAATTCTTTTAACTATGTCGGTTCCACATCGACGGAATTTAAACTACGCTATAATAACCACAAGAATTCTATCACAGATCCAAGCAAAAAATCTTCAACAGCACTATCAGGCGTACTCTGGCAACTTAGGCAAGATAATGTTAGATATTCAACGGCTTGGAATATAGTCTCAAGAGGGATTCCTTTTAATTCATCTTCTGAGACATGAGACCTCTGCGCGGAGGAGATATTCTTTATACTAAAATCTAAAAATTCCCTTAATCTACGGACAAATTTATTCAGTTGCTGCAAACATAGATTGAACTCAACTTTTAAATATAAATTTAAATTTAAAATGTAGTATATTTAGTTTGATTTATAATTATTTGGGAAACTAGCCGATAAATCTTTCGATTTCTTCTTTTTATTCTTCTTTTTATTCTTCTTTTTATTTAAACATTCTTCATGAAAAATTAAACTACCCTAAAAGTTGATGCTCCAAATATTTCGAATAAACGTTACACTAGATAAACTTCTATATTAAATATAAGAACATATGTAGACCAAATGGGCATCCTAAACTTTTTTTTGAAATGATTTCTGCTAGACGCGATTTGGTAAATAATTTTTTAGCTTTATCTGTTTTCGACTCTGATGCTTATAATGAACTTGGCAATATATTGTCAATTAATTTTGAAGGGTTGATCTTTGTGGTCGATTTGCGTGGCATATTATGTTTCTATTATGTTTTTATTTTTATTATTTTAATATTTTTTAATAATATTTTTTAATATTTTTAATATTTGTAATATTTTTATTTTTAATATGTAATATTTTTTAGTTTTCTATTTTATTTATTTGTTTATTTATTATTATTTTTATTTATTATTATTATTATTATTATTATTTTTTTGTTTTTGTTTCTGATATTTTTTTAATATATTGAAATCTGTTCTCTATTTCTGCTTGATAGATAATCATGTAGAGTAAAGACGAGAATAGTATTGTTAAAATTAATATAGACTCTATATATATGTGTATATATACACATATATGTATACTTAAATTTTTATAGTACAATGACAATGTTCTCCGTGTGAAATAGGGGTTTGCAGAGTTGATCACGTAAATTCACATCGATGTCTGTAGTTATCATATAAACATATGAATTTTTAAAACTAGACATAAGATCATTACTTTTCACACATTATGGATACGTGTCTCATTCAGGAATACTGATATTTACATTATAGTGCCTGGTTTTTATACGAACTAATATTTCTACATTAAAACATAGGGTTTAAATTTTGCCTCGCCTATGTCTGGTTACTTTTCATTTTTCTCTATATATAACGGCTGGTTTCTTTCCTAACCACATATATCTCCCTTACATTAATACTAGAGCTAAATAAATAAATAAATAAATAAATGTATCATTGATACGTTCATTCAACGGATGTCCAACTACCTACTTTTCTCTATATATATCTACCTCTATCTATTTCCTCTCTCTATATATATCTCGCTCTGTTTCTTTACATGAAGTTCTTCTCTTTATCTATCTTTCCATCTCTCTATTTTGTTGCATGCATTTCTTCTTTTTCTTCTTTTTCTTCGTTTTCTTTCTTTCTTTCCTTCGTTCTCTCTTTCTTTCTTTCTGTTTACAATTTTTCACTGCCAAATCAACTTTTTCAAATACAAGTCGATGTTGAACGGTATGTCAAATCTATTTATCTATAAAACTGTCTATATTGTATTTTGTCTGAGGAAGGCATAACATATTGTTAATATGATATCCCTGAAATATATATAATGAAATAAATATGGTTTTATAAATATAGTTTCCATTTATTTAATATCGTATATATATATATATATATATATATATATATATATATATATATATATATATATATATATATATATATATATATATATATATATAAAGAAAAAGAGATGAAATCGAAAATGCAACTGGAGTCTTATTTTTTTTTAAAATATATATATTTATTTGGTTCCTTTACCGGTTTCGCAGTTCTTCTGCTTTTCAAAAGGTGAGTTGAGATGGAGGGTCTGTGCTTTTTCTCACATCTCGTTGGTCTCTGAATGTTACTTGTTTTATATGGAAAAAGTGGCTTGAAATGCCAGGTTTTTCGAGAAGTAATTTGATTGGTTTGTCAATAATTATAATAAATTTCGCGCCAGTTCGCGTTACAATAGTTCTTCAAATAAGAGGGGGGGGGGGGTGTTTTTTCATATATGAGTGTTTGAATTTCTTTTTACTTGAAAAAAGGAGGCTCACGAAGGCTTTTTTTTGGTTGGTTATAAATGAAATTTGGCTGTCACGTGAACAAGTTTTCATTACATTTTTGCGCCCTTATTTGGAAAACTATTCTGTAGTCTTTATAGTGAATGTTATGACAATGGAAAGATAGTGGTCAAGAGAAAAGGGATTGGGAGAATTGTTCTGGTTCAGTGAATATGGTTAGTTCGCTGGGGTGTCAGAGTTCAGATTTTCTATTGAAGTGAAGATATGTATGTTTATTTGTGTGCTTGTGTGTGTGTGTGTGTGTGTGTGTGTGTGTGTGTGTGTGTGTGTGTGTGTATTGGAAGATGATTCTATTAGTAGAGATGGGGGAGGGAGTTGTGTGTGTGTGTATATGGGTGTTATGTGTGTGTGTGCGAGTATGTTAAGATGGAGAGAATATATATTTTGTATGTGTGTATATATATATGTGTGTAGGAAAGTGGTTCTATTAGTAGAAATGGGGAGGGAGTTGTAGGTGTGGGGGTTGTTATGTGTGTGTATGGGTGTTATGTGTGTGGGAGTATGGTTAGCATGTTAAGATGAAGAGAATATATATATATATTGTGTGTGTGTGTATGTGTGTCTGTAGGAAAGTGATTCCTTTAGTAGGAATATTTTTGAATGAACATATTTTCCTTACTTATTCGTGTTTGCTGTTGTATTGTCAGTGCAAACGTATGTTAAGGTTTATTTAGTTCGGGTTTTTATTTTCTAAAGTAGAAGGTGTTATGTGTGTGTGTGTATGTCATATTATGGTGTTGACATAATGTATATTAAACCTTATTTAATGTTGGTCTATATTTTTGAATAAACATATTTTCCGTATTTATTCGCATTTGTTCTGTTGTATTGTTAGCGCAAAGGTAAAATGGGAAGACTTGGAATTTGGGTGTCTTATTACTTGCGCAAATGTCTAGATGTGCACTTAGTGGTATCTGTCTCGTGGTTGGATCTCGTAATTGTTGGCGATGAACTGTCATTCTGTTTCTGAGTGTGAGTTTAGTTTGTCCTATATAATCTTCATTGCATCCTTTACATTTAATGGCATAAATTAGATTGTTTGATGAGCAAGTGAAGTGATTTTTTACAGTAAAATTTTGTCCTGATTTAAATGTATACGTGTTGCCTTCAATGGGGTGAGTGCAGGTTCCACAATTAGAGCGACCACATTTTTTGATACTTGGTTGTGGGTTTGTGGTAGGTAATTTGGCATTGGTGAGTAATGTTTTCAGTGATTTTGGTTGTCTTTTGCTTTTGATTATTTTGTGTGTTTCAAGGGCTTTTTTCATCCTTGGGTTTTGTTTTAGTAGTGGGATGTTATTGTGAATAGTGTTGTAAGCTTCCACATTTCTTGGGTTGTGTGTTGAGATATATGATAGAATATTGGACGTACCTTGAATTTGTTTCTGTTTCCGTAATTCATCAATGCCTATTGCTTTAGCCCTTTCTATTCCATTATTTATTAGTAATAGTGGGTACTCTCTCTCGAGTAGAATTTCCTTTAATTCTTGAAGTCTTTTATTTCGCGTTTCATAATTGGAGACAATTGTGCAAATTCTTCTTGCTAGGTTAAAAGGAATGTTCGTCTTCGTGTGCTTTGGATGGTTGGAGGTGAATAGCAGATATTGTTTGGAATCTGTTGGTTTGTAGTGTATGTCAGTTTCGATATTTGTGTCTTTTTTTAAGATTAAGATGTCCAGAAATGGGAGTTGATCTTGGCTGTATTCCATTGTGAATTGGATGTGGTTATTGATGCCGTTTATTAAGTTTTTGAAATCCTTCAGTTGGTCGAGTGTGTGGGACCAAAGAATGAGGCAATCATCCAAGTAGCGTTTCCAATTCTCTGATAAATATTTGTGGAAGTTCAATCCGTATTTTGATTTGGACTGTTCATATATCTGGACTTCTAAGTATGCCATGACTAAGTTGGCATTAGTTGGAGCGGCTTTTGTACCCATCGCAGTCCCCGATATTTGCTTGTAAGTATTGCCATCGAAATCAAAAAAGTTGTTCTGTAGGATGAATTTTAATCCCTCGGTGATGAAGCTTTTTTCTATTCTGTCAGGTATCTCATTGGGATATTTCTCTAGCCAGAATCCTATTGCTTCTAGTCCGTATTGGTGTGGGAACGTTGTGTAGAGATTCACTACATCGAAAGACACAATAATAGTGTCGTTGTTGACATGTTTGGGGAGGTGGTTTAAGAGGTCCAGATCGTCTCTTACAAGGCTTGGTATGTGTTTCAGTATTGGTTTCAGTAGTATGTCTATAAAGTTGCTCAATCTGTGTGTTTCACATTGTGGGCTCGCTACAATTGGTCTTAATTTAAGGTCTGTGGGGTATTGTGTGTTTACGCAGGCTGAGGTGGATTGTTTCCAGGCATCGTTGATTATTTTACACTTGTTGATCTTCGGAAGTCCGTAAAGGTTTCTGGTTTTGTATTCAAAATTTGTTAAATAATCGCGTTCCTTTTTATTTAGGTCTTCCTGGTATCGATAAATCAGTGTGTTTAATTTGGTCATTATTTTTGATTGCTGGTAGTTTTTTACTCTTTCATAGTAATTAGTATTTTGTAAGACAGAGAACATAGAATTTTTATATTTTTCAGCCTCCATAATGACAACAGTACTTCCCTTGTCCGCTTCCTTAATTATAATGTCCGTATTGTTTTTTAGTTCATGGATAATCTCCCATTCCCTTCGACTTGTGTTGGGTTTGGGTTTAGGTTGCGGTAGTTCATGGTATGGGAAGGTAGCTATGTGGTCACAAAATTTGTCCAGAACTCTGTTTCTACATTTTGTTGGGTTGTAGCTGCTTTTATTCCGTACAATTGATTCGTCGTTATTCTCCTTGTCAAAGAATTCCTCTGTGAGCCGTAATTTTCTACAGAAGTGTAAGATATCGTCATTTATCTCGTTGGGGTTAGGGTATTGTGGTGTTGGTGTGAATTTCAGACCTTTGGAGAGAATTTTTAATTGTTGGGCTGAGAGGTTTGTATTTGAAATGTTAATTATTTTCGGTTTTTCAAAATCGGTTTGTGCCACCGGGTGTCGTGAGTCCTGTAGCCTTGGTCTAAAAAATGATTTTTCTGGAATGTTTTTTCATTGGTATTATTATATCTAATGGTATTTCCCCTGTTGTTGTGTGGTCTTGTATAGAAGTTTCGGACGTATCGAGGTTCAGTTTGTTGATAGTCTGGGTTGTAGATTTGGTTCCTTTGTGTGGGTTGGGATCTACGGTTTTGGAACAGGCTCTGTGTGGGCAGGGGTCTACGGTTTTGGAATAGGTTTTGTGTGGGTTGTGATCTGCGGATCAGGTCCTGCCTTGTGTTCGGGGATATTTGGTTTTTGTTAGTAGGGTTATAGTTTTGTCTATGGTTTCTGGGATTATCGTTATAGTTTTGCTGGGGGTATGTTGGACGTTTTGTTACTTTTTTTGTTATTTGTTGTGCATGTGGTGTGTATATATATATATATATATATATTGTTATATTTGGGAAAGGTCGTGCTACCAGTATTGCCAATAAAAAAAACACACACACCATATGATTTTCACTTAATCTTTATTACTAATTATTTGTTAGTTCGTAAAATTTCTTTCATCATACATTGTGTGACCTCTTGAATGACTATTTGTTCTCTTTAGAGCTTTCTCTTCTCTCTAATTTTAATCTGGAACTCCATCTTGTCATGTTGCCAATATTGGCACATGACCACCCCCAAATATAACAATATCGGTTTCAACACAGGATTCCATATCAAGAATCTTGCAAAACAAATACATAAACGCACACACACAGCACACACACACACACACACACACACACACACACACACACACACACATATATATATATATATATATATATATATGTATATATATATATATATATATATATATATATATATATATATATATATATATATATAATAATAATAATAAAATGTGGAGAGGAAGCACACGAGTTAGGATATATATATATATGAAAACAGGGAGAAAGAGACGGTTATTAGGAAGAAAAATATCTTTTTTTCCTTTTTTATTTATTTCTCTCTTTTTTCTGGGTTAGAAAATGATTAAAACGAAATGTTTTACTTTGTGTGAAGTGTTAAGGTAGTAGTTGATTTATTTATTAATTAACAATGACATTTATTTATCTATTTATATATTTAATAATTGTCTGTTACCGGTTTCAGCATTTTTATGCATTATCAAATGATAGTGATATGTATTAGTGTAGTATGGTGGTGTCGCACATGTTAAAGAAATGGTGCAGAAAGAATAATGTTACTTACAAACGAGGTTTATGAAGTGAAAAGAAAAAAGAAAAAAGAAAAAAGAAAAAAGAAAAAAGAAAAAAGAAAAAAGAAAAAAGAAAAAAGAAAAAAGAAAAAAGAAAAAAGAAAAAAGAAAAAAGAAAAAAGAAAAAAGAAAAAAGAAAAAAATGGGAGTAATGTAGAGCATAAAAAGTCAATGTGAAAGGGAAATATAACGTTATTTACAGGCATAGTTCTTGAAGTTAAGCAGATCAAAATGTGTTAATATAGTAAAATGTGTTAATGCTGAAACCAGTAATAGACAATTATTAAATATATAAATAGATAAATAAATGCCATTGTTAATTAATAAATAAATCAACTAATACCTTAACACTTCACACAAAGTAAAACATTTCGTTTTAATTATTTTCTAACCCAGAAAAAAGAGCGAAAGAAATAAAAAAGGAAAAAAAAAAATGTTTCTTCCTAATAACTGTCTCTTTCTCCCTGTTTTCATATATATATATATAAATATATATATATATATATATATATATATATATATATATATATATATATATATATATATATATATATATATATATATATATATATATATATATATACTTGTGATGTATGTATGTATGTATGTAGTATGTATGTATCTATGTGGGCCTTTACCCACATTAAAACCTTCAAAGCACATGCACTGCTTGTTCAGGTTATGTTACAGGTTCGTGTGGCTGGCCATAGCCTAAAAGTGCACCATTTTCTGTAATCTGATAAGCGATTGCAATACTCTTAGCATAGTTTGCAGCTATCATACATATATATATATATATATATATATGTATATATATATATATATATATATATATATATATATATATATATATATATATATATATATATATATATATATATATATATATATATATATATATATATTGTGCTGTATTGTTCACGCCCTTTTTCAAAAAGGGCGTGAACAATACAACACAATAGAAGGGAACATGATAATAGTATCACTGATGATGTTGCAGATGTGCAACGAAAGAACTTTGTTAGACTATATATATATATATTTATATCTGTATAGCCGGGTCTTGAAGTCACATGCGGTTAATCCGGGGGGGGGGGGGGGGGTAGACAAGGGCTATAACACCCCACTTGCCGACTTTGTAATGGGTAACCCCTGCTTGCAAAGGTAGACGTAAGACCTTCTTTTATATCTTTTTATCGCAGACATACCTTCCGAAACCCGGCCCGGCGTCACACCATTACACTTTCGGGCCACATATGGGACCTCAAGGATAACAATAATACCTATGATCTCACTTGGAGCTTACTGTCCAGAGCCAACTCTTACACGGGAGGACGCCGTCCGTGCAATTTATGCTCGGAGGAAACTTTACAAATGCTGTTTTCGACGGACCAACTCCTAAACAAGAAAGATGAACTGGTAACTGCATGTAAACACAGATTGCGTAGGACTTACCTCGCCCTCAAACCCCATAATGACCCGGGGGGCTAGACAAGGGCTATAACACCCCACTTGCCGACTTTGTAATGGGTAACCCCTGCTTGCAAAGGTAGACGTAAGACCTTCTTTTATATCTTTTTATTATTCTTTCGTGGTAGTTTCTTTAGTATTTTGGCCCCCCACTTGTTGACCCGTCACCGTAAGATATACTCGGTTGATTACTAATACCTCTTAAAAGGATCTCATTATAATTCCGTCCCACCTAGTAAACCTTTCTTTAGTCTAGCAGTACCAGTGAGAGACTTGATAGCTGTCCTTAGGTTATAGTTACAAGAAATTGTTTTTTTTTACATTTAATTGTTTTTTAACATTCTCGGTATTTTTCTATATATTTCCCCCTTATTGTTTTACTTATTGTTTCGACCTCCTCCTCCCCCTCCCTAGTATACTTCCTTGACCTCCTGCCCAGCTGTAGTTAACACTATCAATGCACGACTGGGTTTCCTCCATCCCCTCTCCCTCTTTCTTCTACTGGCAGGTTCAGCTACCCCTTCCCTCCACAAATTGCCATGATAGAATTATGTGTCTCAACAACAAACTTTTGACCAATCCTTGTGACAATCACTTTTACCATATATGGAATTACCCCTGAGAAGCTCGGCTATTCATATACCAGGATAAAAATGTTCATTTAGTCCAGAATTAGCCATCGAAACGGCTTGAGCACAGCCGTCGGGGTCCTACTTGTTCCTATATATATATATATATATATATATATATATATATATATATATATATATATATATATATATATATATTAGAAAGTGAGGTTTTTTTTACAAAATGAAAAATAACCGAGGTGTCCTACACGAGTGGAAGTATAAACAAAAAGAGATGAAATCGAAAATGTAACTGAAGTCTTATTTTTTTTTAAAATATATATATTTATTTGGTTCCTTTACCGGTTTCGCAGTTCTTCTGCTTTTCAAAAGGTGAGTTGAGATGGAGGGTCTGTGGTTTTTCTCACATCTGGTTGGTCTCTAAATGTTACTTGTTTTATATGGAAAAAGTGGCTCGAAAGCCAGGTTTTTCGAGAAGTAATTTGATTGGTTTGTCAATAATTATAATAAATTTCGCGCCAGTTCGCGTTACAATAGTTCTTCAAATAAGAGAGGGGGGGTTGTCACAGGTTGTTTTTTCATATATGAGTGTTTGAATTTCTTTTTACTTTGAAAAAAGAGGCTCACGAAGGCTTTTTTTTTTCGTTGGTTATAAATGAAATTTGGCTGTCACGTGAACAAGTTTTCATTACATTTTTGTGCCCTTATTTGGAAAACAATTCTGTAGTCTTTATAGTGAATGTTATGACAATGGAGAGATAGTGGTCAAGGGAAAAGGGATTGGGAGAAATGTTCTGGTTCAGTGAATATGGCCAGCTGTCAGAGTTCAGGTGTCAGAGTTCAGATTTTCTATTGAGACTGAAGATATGTGTTTATTTGTGTGCTTGTGTGTGTGTATATGTGTGTGTGTGTGTGTGTGTGTGTGTGTATGTGTGTGTGTGTGTGTGTATTGGAAGATGATTGTATTAGTAGAGATGGGGGAGGGAGTTGTGTGTGTGTGTATATGGGTGTTATGTGTGTGTGTGCGAGTATGTTAAGATGGAGAGAATATATATTTTGTGTGTGTGTATATATATATGTGTGTAGGAAAGTGGTTCTATTAGTAGAAATGGGGAGGGAGGTGTAGGTGTGGGGGTTGTTATGTGTGTGTATGGGTGTTATGTGTGTGGGAGTATGGTTAGCATGTTAAGATGAAGAGAATATATATATATATATATTGTGTGTGTGTGTATATGTGTGTGTAGGAAAGTGATTCCTTTAGTAGGAAGATGATTCTATTAGTAGAGATGGGGGAGGGAGTTGTGTGTGTATATGGGTGTTATGTGTGTGTGTGCGAGTATGTTAAGATGGAGAGAATATATATTTTGTGTGTGTGTATATATATATGTGTGTAGGAAAGTGGTTCTATTAGTAGAAATGGGGAGGGAGTGTAGGTGTGGGGGTTGTTATGTGTGTGTATGGGTGTTATGTGTGTGGGAGTATGGTTATATATTGTGCTGTACTGTTCACGCCATTTTTCAAAAAAGGCGTGAACAATACAACACAATAGAAGGGAACATGATAATAGTATCACTGATGATGTTGCAGATGTGTAACGAAAGATCTTTGTTAGACTATATATATATATATTTATATCTGTATTTTTAACCGATGGTCAGTCAATGATAAACATTGACTACCAAATAAATTAACTATGGAGATATAAAATATGCAGAAGCGAAAACAAGCCAAACAGTGAGTGTGTTCTGTTATTATTTCTGGCAATATTATTTCACTAATATAACAATATGAACCTCCCCAAGTATAACAATATTTATTTCAACACACGATTTCATATAAAAATATTTATATATATATATATAAAATATATATATATATATTTATATATATATATATTTATATATATATATATATATACATAAATAAATATATATATATATATATATATATATATATATATATATATATATATATATATATATATATATATATATATATATATATATATACATATGTATATGTGCTGTATGCCTATATATATATATATATATATATATATATCCATGGAAGACGTATGCATGATTGCGTGCATGGGTCTTTAAAGTATAATCAACATACTAGTATAAAGATCATCATCATATAAAGGTCATGACGTGACAGGAAGAACAAAAGCTGTTAATGGATAAAATAAAGAGCGATGTGAAAGGCTGAACTACACAGGAGATAATAATAGTGGAACACTTGCAATAAAAGGGTAACGTCACAAACAGATATTCTGTTGGCGTCACCCCCTCTTAATACAACAAATAAGCAGGATACGTTATATGTAACAAGATCTCGTCTTTATGATCTGTGACAAGTGAAAGACGAAAATATCAAAGAACATAGTTTATATTATTATAGGTTGACTTTGCCTTTCATCCTTACGGGGTCGATAAAATAAAGTACCAGTAATGCACTGAGTAATTGCTGGCCTTGTGCCTAAAGTAGAAACAATTATTATATCTGTATATGTATATGCGTGTGTCTGTTTATACAAGCTCAATTACACGTACACACACGCACACTCTCTCTCTCTCTCTCTCTCTCTCTCTCTCTCTCTCTCTCTCTCTCTCTCTCTCTCTCTCTCTCTCTCTCTCTCTCCTTCTCCCCCCCCCCCCCCCACACACATATATATATAATATATATGATAAATATAAGTGTGTGTTTTCCTCATTCAATCGGGGGTAACCACAGTAAGTAAGGTACTCAATACATAGTAAAGTATATACAAATCATCCTGATGATTTCCTTCGAATGAAACAGTTCTAGTCCTGTAGAAGCCATTTCTATATTAGATAATATATATATATATATATATATATATATATACATATATATATATATATATATATATATATATATATATATATATATATATATATATATATATATACAATTAAGTTAAAAAAAAAAAAATATATATATATATATATATATATATATATATATATATACAATTAAGTTAAAAACGAAACGAAATTTAATTTCGTTTCGTTATTTGTTTTTATATATATATATATATATATATATATATATATATATATATATATATATATATATTATAAGTATTTGAAATCAAGTATTATAAGTATTTGAAATCAAGGAGTGTATATGTGGTCATCCATTATATATATATATATATATATATATATATATGTGTATATATATATATATGTATATATATATTTTTATATATATATATACATATATATATATATATATATATATATAAAGGATGACCACATAAACACTCCTTGATTTCAAATACTTATAATATGAAAACTTAAATGAATATTCTTACGATATTAGTGTCTACATTTGTATAAACTAAGTGTCATATGGTATTGTTTGATATCATAGACACTCGATGTGTGCCCCGTTTGTTGCTCTGTAAATGTCAATGCAATAATCAAGCTCGTTTATATATCATAAGTATTTGAAATCAAGCAGTGTTTTTGTGGTCACCCTGTATATATATATATATATACATATAACTTTGTGTCTACGCTGGGATTTTTACATAACCTTACATATTGAGTACGCTGAGATGCAACCGGTACTAGCAGGGTAACCTTATGCTAGTCTCGTCAACTTATTATCTATACATATATATATAAAACTGAAATTATCTGTGTGTGTGTCCTAATTTTGGCAAAGTCTATACAAATCCACATTTCTACTTTGCATTTATATATTCCGTGCGGTCTAAAGATATTAACTGCCGCTTTTATTCTTCAATTTTCTGTTGTTAAAGGAGTTTTTTTCACTAAAACTTTAAGCCCTTTTTGTCAGTTCAGTTCGGAAATTTTGTCTACAATCTTCAAAGGAGACAACTCTTTAGTATTTTGAAAGAGTTACCTCTCTTTATAGACTATATTATCCCTACTTAAACGTACATCTCTTGAAATTGTTGATGGTGACCCCAATAGTAGCTTCTAAGCGTTCGGCATCCGATATAACAGTTCGGTCTATATCAGATTGGATAGATTTTTGTAACCTTAAAAGTATCTAACTAAATTCCTTCATGCTCTCCACCACTGCAGTTCCACGTGCTTACTGATACTTTCATTGTACCATAGCACAACAAATACATTTTCGGTTTGTCGATTTTCTTTTTACTTAACCCTATCGTCTTGGCTTTCGTGGGTTGAAAATTTTAATCTCAGGCATCCAATTAAGTTAAACCGCTGGTAATCTACGACGAATTCTTTTTATAAGCACAAAATGTAGACACCATCTCCAGGCCGAGTTATTCCATACTTCTCTGTACTGTTTCAGAAAGGAGGGATAAACATGCCAATCTATGTTTTGAAGCCCGAGCGACGTCGGGCCATTCTGGTAGTAAATATATATATATATATATATATATATATATATATATATATATATATATATATATACAGTTCAAGAGTAACCAATCTTAAAGAGAGAGATGGAGATAGGAGAGATTGGTGAATTAGTTAGAAGCCAAAGCGTAAAGGCATGTGCTCAATGTGCAATATGCAGTAGAAAGCAGCTAGGTGGCTGGGTTCATGCAGATGTTAGGTGCGCAGAGCTGGAAATATTCATTAGTTAAGCAAAACAAGACCGCAAATTTCACAAGGAAGACATTATTAAACGATTGTCAACATATTTTAGTTTGATGTAAGGAATGTAGAGAATAATAATAATAATATTAATAATAATTGTTTCTACTTTAGGCACAAGGCCAGCAATTACCCAGTGCATTACTGGTACTTTATTTTATCGACCCCGTAAGGATGAAAGGCAAAGTCAATTAATAATAATAATGTCCGTTTACAATTGTTTCGCTACTCCATATAATATTTCTGGATCATATGACTATATATCATAATTGATCTGGTTCAGTTGAAAATAATTAACATATTTAAAAAAACAGAGCGGCTCATCGGAACTTCAAAGGAATATAAATTAAAATAATGAGAGAATGTTACATAATATAATGTTCCATATATTGGTTTTTCACTACGGTGTCTTAGTTGCATCAGTTGTCAGCCATAATCAAGCAGTATTCATCTGTCGAGGCTGCATTGTGTGAGATCTGCCTATGGGTAACAAGATGGCTGCCAAAGGACATATTTACCTTACTAATTAGAGTGTGGTTTCAGGGGAAGTAACTCGTCGAGAGATTAGAAATTGTGGGTAGTTTATAGTTAAGTGCTAATTTTTAAATTTTTTAATTGAGAGACAATGTAG
>OZ024745.1:95229463-95249463 GCA_964016885.1 Eledone cirrhosa
TTCTCCACCAAGAACGTCCCAGTTCCACCGAGAAAACTTTACCTTCGGATGCTCACGCAAAAAAATCGACCTTTTTGCGAAAAGACTTAGATGGAGAACTTTTTTTCTACGACAGATATTGCGACAATCAGGACTTCGATACCAAGGAGAGATTCGGATTTAGTACCTAAAAATCTCCCCCTCCGAACCCTATGCTCTCACCCTTCGAGAATGACCTTTTCCAACTGGTCAAGAGCATTAAATTCAAACCCAGACACAACACATTCCTACAAAAACTCTGTAGCAACTTAACAGAGTATGATAACACCAATGACATCATGGTGCACTGGGATAAAACTGGTAACCTATACTTCGTCAACCCCGACAGATACCACACACTGATCAGGAGCAGCCTAAACTCCACCTATAAAAAGGCTAACCACTCATGCATCGAGGACATAAATCGAGATGGACAACAAATTACCTCCAGCCTCGGCGTCGCCGACCGCACGGAACCCCTAGACCCACGGACTCCATACTTCACACTGAAGGACCACAAATCCGATTTCGACTGTAAACCATCTATCAGGCTTATAAACCCACCGAAGTCCGACATAGGGAGAATCAGTAAAAAAAATCCTATACCGCGTTATACCAAAAGTTAAGCAAAACGCCAGACTTAGCTTATGGGTCAACACCCAGGAAGTAATCTCATTGTTCAGCAATATGGAGGACACATGAGACACAAAATTCATCCAGTTTGACATAGAGAGTTACTATGCTTCAATTACCTTACCGCTCCTTACAGCCGCCTTGGACTTTGCCGAGACACTTGCGCCCATCACCGACCAGGAAAGAAATATCATCCTCCACGCCAGGAAGACAGTCCTACTTTTCGACAACTCCAAATGGATAAAGAGAGCTCCCGACTCCCCCTTCGACGTCAGTATGGGCGCGACGGATTCGGCCGAGGTCACAGATCTTATAGGATTATTCCTACTAGTTAGACTCACCGATATGTTCCCTGCATTCGGCGGTGGATTGTACCGTGATGATGGGCTCCTTACCCTTAAAGGGTACAACCCCAGTAGTACAGATCAGGTCCGTAAACAATTAATCAGCTTCTTCCGCGACTGGGGATTTAAAATAACCCTACAAACGTCCCTAACCCGAGTAAACTTCCTGGACGTTACCCTTGACCTCGATAATGATCTGTACTACCCATACGGGAAACCAAACGATAACCTGCACTACATCCACCGCCGGTCAAACCATCCTAGAAACATCACCAATAACCTGGTTAAAAACATCTCCCTCCGCATATCTCGTTTGTCCGCTAATGAGCAGATATTCGACGAACATGCGCCTTATTACAACCAAGCCCTCAGGTGGAGTGGCTTCCGGGAGGAAATATCCTACTGTCCAGCTTCCATTAGCGGAACCAGCAAGCAACACCGCCGCTCACGCAACGTAACATGGTTCAATCCTCCCCACAACGCCGAGGTGACAACACCTATCGGGAAAATCTTCTTTAGGCTCATCAAAAAACAATTCCCACTACAACACCGCTACCACAACATAATCAACAAAAATACCATCAAACTCTCCTACAGCACCACACCTAACTTTGCACAAAACATCGTCTCTTCTAACAACAAAAAACTCAACCCCTATGGAAGAAATAACCTAGATAGCAGTGGAGAGCCGACCAGAAGGTGTAACTGTCCTGTGGATCCATTTGCCCCCTCGACAACAGATGCAGAGATCGTAATGTGATCTAGCAATGCAACGTGAGGATGGACACCTCCAACAAAGCTTATATTGGATTAACCGTTTGTGACTTCAAGACTCGGCTATACCAACACAGACATACTTTCCGAAACCCGGCCCGGCGTCACGCAACTACACTTTCGGGCCACATCTAGGACCTTAAAGATAACAATACAACCTATAATCTCATTTGGAGCTTACTGTCCAGAGCCAACTCTTACACGGGAGGACGCCGTCCGTGTAACTTATGCTCGGAGGAAACATTACAAATGCTGTTTTCGACGGACCAACTCCTAAACAAGAAAGACGAACTGGTAACTGCATGCAAACACAGATTGCGTAGGACTTACCTCGCCCTCAAACCCCATAATGACCCGGGGAGGGGAGTAGACGGGGGCTGTAACACCCCACTTGCCGACTTTGTAATGGGTAACCCCTGCTTACAAAGGTAGACGTAAGATTTTCTTATATATTTTTTTATCGCTTCCTCTATATTTCCTCCTTCCCCCCATCCCTTCCTAGTCCTTCCACCCCAGTTCTCCTTCTTTGTCGTCGTTCTTTTCACCTTCCCGCCCACCCCGAGGCAGCCCTTCGGTCCTCCGTAGCCTCAGTACCCCCACCCCCACCACCCATTCTATGATAGAATTGGCGGACTCCGCTTTTTATAGCAGATGTGCTAGGCCCCAGATACTTGCTTTCTTATCTGATTGCTGCCCCATTTCCGTGGTTTCTAGATTTCTTAGTGGTATTACTGCTTTAGTTTCTCGTATATCAGTATTTATCTATTTCTTTCTTTTTTTTGGGGGGGGGGGGGGGATACTGAATTAATTTTTCGTATTAATTTTTTCTTATATATCGTACGAGCATTTATGTAATTTGCATTAGAATTTATGTATTGTAGCAGCACTCTTATATATCGTGTTAGTATTCATTTTCGGGATCTGAATTAATATTTCGTATTAGTTTCGCGACTCTGAATTATTATTTCGTATTAGGTTTTTTTAGTATTTTGGTCCCCTACTTGTTGACCTGTCATTGTAAGATAGATTAAGCCGAGTACTACTAACTCATAACATTCTTCAACTACAATCTCGTATTTAGTATCCCGCCCCACCTATTAAACTTTTCTATAGTCTAGTGAGAGATTTGATTATTGTGGTAGGGGAATAGTAACCAGAAATTGTGTTTTTTTATATTTTTAACATTCTTATTTTTCTATATAGATTTACTCCATATAGATCTACTTATTGTTTCGACTTAACCCCCCCCCCCCCCCTCCCCCTATTGACCTCTTATCCTTGAGATTCTGATGTAGTCGTCACTTTCAACGCACGACTGGGTTTCCTCCACTACCTCTTCCTCTTTCTTCTACTGGCAAGTTCAGCTACCCCTTCCTTCCACAAAATGCCATGATAGAATTATGTGTCTCAACAACAAACTTTTGACCAATCCTTGTGACAATCATTTTTACCATATATGGAATAATACCCCCCCCCCCCCTGAGAAGCTCGGCTATTCATTTACCAGGATAAAAATGTTCATTTAGTCCAGAATTAGCCGTCGAAACGGCTTGAGCTCAGCCGTCGGGGTCCTACTCGTTCATATATATATATATATATATATATATATATATATATGTGTGTGTGTGTGTGTGTGTGTGTGTGTGTGTGTGTGTGTGGTGTTATAGTATTCTCTTTAGAAGTTCCTGGCTACACAGTCATACACTCATCAACCGTTTTAGTGATATTAGTGCAAACAAGCAATTAACATAAACAAGAACAACTTGCCAATGGTTTTTAGAAATCAATGTAAAATTACTGGTATATAGTTTGTCAGCAGGTAGGAATCCTTTGGCGGTGCGTTCCTGGTTGTGGTCCATTCTTTACAATTACACACACTCACACACACTCACACACACACACACACACACACACACACACACACACACACACACACACACACACACACACACACACACACACACACACACACACACACACACACACACACACACACACACACACACACACACACACACACACACACACACACACACACACTCACATGAACCTAATATAACTATGTAAAATCGCCTCCTGTGCTTTGTCTGTTTCATTTATTAACTATATATATATACATCTCTCTCTCTCTCTCTCTCTCTCTCTCTCTCTATATATATATATATATATATATATATATATATATATGTATATATATTATAAAGAAAACGAAGAATCAGTGATGCATCTGGACTTAGTTTATTTCGTGTTATATATATACACACACACATACACAGACGCACACGTACACAGACTCATACGTACATATACGCATATATACGGGTATGTATAGAGGATATGTGATAAAATAATACAACATGAATAATAATAATAATGAAAAAAACATATATAGTCCATATATAAACATCCGCACACATTCCCAGGTTGGCGGTATGTGTGTGTGCGCGCATATGTATGTATATATGTGTACGTTTGAATAGGACATGCTTACCCAATTGATACAGAACAGTCAGAAGGCTCGTGGCGTTATGTATCAACAAGTCTGTGTGACTGGGTCCATGGGAGTGAGGGAGTGATGGTGTGTGAGTATATATACTGCGATGTATGTATGTGGCGGTGTGGGTGTCTGAGCATGTAGACGCACGAGTGTGAATGCATAGATAGGTATGTGTCTGAATATGTGTGTGTTATTATGTGTTTATTCTAGTATATGTGGGTGCTTACTCTGAAGTGTGAGTAGACGTGTGAAGTACTGAACCCAGCATGACTCCATTGAAATGTGTCGGACGGAAAATGGTCGAAGAACCGTGTGGCAGCAGATACTGACCAGAACTTGTGATGACGTGGAGTACAAACAGCCAATGGCATGACAGGAGTGGAAAGAGGGTTTTTTGAGGGTGTTGTTTTGATGATAACACCCCAGTGATAAAATTTGCGAAAGATTTGTAACACGAAATAAACTAAGTCCAGATGCATCACTGATTTTTCGTTTTCTTTATAATATCTACACTCTACTCTGATGAATATCGAGTGCTAATTTTGCCATACCGCCTACGGAAGCACCATAGCTACCACTATACACAAATATATATATATATATATATATATATATATATATGGTCACCAGTTGGTGCTACTGGTAACATGTATCCCAGTACAACCTGTCTCATGGTCGGGTCGTTGGCGACTAAACTGGCAACCCCACCAAGGTTTATTGGTGAGGAGGGTGACTTTGGACATCCTGCAGGACTAAAAACAAAACCTGTCAAAGGGCAAAGGAGCTCTTAAGAGTCAATGGCCATCCAAAATCACCGGGAGAGATGACCCCTTAGCCTTTGTCAAGGCAGAATTCTAGGAGAAGGAAAACTCTGATATAACACCTGCAACTCTGATGGTATCCAATGATGTTGACTTGATCTTCTTTTAGGTAAATATCATTTTGGTTAAGAGAGTGGGACTGGCTTTGTGCGGTGCCTTTGCTCACTATAAAAGCTTCACGGCACAGGCATTGCTTTATATCTGGAGATCTCTCTGCACTTGTCGTCACATGGTACCATGGGACCAGCACTATGTGTCAATAATTGTCACAAGTGTAGTATTTGTACCAGAGTTTTCAAGTCGCTGGCTGGACTAAAAAGTCACTTGTTCAGCGCATCGGTAGGAGTTCTCCTACATGGATATAAAGTAGTGGCCGTACTCGAAAACAAGTTGGCAGCCACCATATATATATATATATATATATATGTGTATATTGAAATATATACGTTGCAAATGAACTGTGAAATTATTTTTCCATTATAGATATTGAAAATGTCTGATGATGCATAACAATATAAATTCGTTGATGATCGTCAGATGAGAGGACATTTCAATTGATCTTTCCATTGCTGACATTATCTGTCAGTTACATCTCCTCGCACAAGTATCAACAAAAAGTAAAATATTTTGCTGCGACTCTAACACTATAAACACTAGTTCACGTCGTCGTTGTCTTCTTCTTCTTCTTCTTCTTCTTCTTCTTCTTCTTCTTCTTCTTCTTCTTCTTCTTCTTCTTCTTCTTCTTCTTCGCCCATTTATTTCTGAGCGGATCCCGGGGGAAGAGTCCTCACACATTCCTTCCAGCGGGTCCTGTCAGAAGCCACCGTCTCCAACTGATTCCCAAACGAGACCACCAGCCAAGCTCATGGATGTTACCCAACCAACTTGCCCTGAGTCTACCCCTGGGTCTCCTGCCGGTTGGTTTTTCCGGTAAAATCTGCCGCTCTACAACTACTACTATTAGTGGCATCGAGTTTCGGCTTTGTACGTCCTTACGGGATCGATAAAATAAAGTACCAGTAATGTACTGTAGGTGATCTAATCGACTTTCCCTTCTTCCAAAATTGCTGGCCTTGTGCATAAAGTAGAAACAATTATTATTATTATCTATATATATAAAACTGCGGATGTCTGTCTGTGTGTGTGTGTGAGTTTGAATCCCTAAAACTAGAGAAACACCCAACCGACTGTTTTCAAACTTTACACATGTAATACTTATGTTTCTGGCGGTGTTCTGAGCAAAACAAATTTCAAATTTTCAATGCCCTAGGGACCGCATTAGGCGATTTGGCGATATCTCTCTATAATTATTAGTCTTTCTCTTTTAAGATAGATACATACATAAAACGTCGCGCCCTTATAATATCTGTCTTTATGTCTGGCTGTCTGCATTACGTCACTTCCTACAATTCGCTCTGCGTCCAAAACGCGCCTTATAATATATGTCTGCATATCTGGCTGTCTGTATGTCTGGTTGTCTGCTGCCTCCGGTTATATTGCCACCCTTGCTCAAGACAAATCTCATACTCATTCCCCAAACAGTTGGTAAGTGCACACAACTTCTTCCTCACGTTTTAAGCCACAGTGTTGCTTACTTACGTACCACCAGACCCTTACTTCTTTGCCAGCCGTGGTTGTGGCAATACTAAGCTTAGCTAAGGCGGTTATATATTTCACAATACCTTATCCCATGCAACGCCGGGTACCAGTGCTAGTGTACAATAAATTATTTCGTCCTCCTTAAAAAATGCTTTATTACCAATAGCCTACGGTGAACAAGTAAAGCAAAACTGTTCCACCTAAGGAATCTGCAACATAGTTTGATTTCTAGTACAAACCACAACACTTCACTTTAACCACTCATGTTTATGGCAAGGCATTTTAATCCTTTCGGTCATCATAATAATATATATCTTTCTTTATTTGCCACAGGGGTGTACAAAAATGGGACGTTACAAGACGTGACGGCGAGTATTTTACATAAAATATTTAACAATGATAAATAGCAATAAACTATATAAAAATAAAACAATTAAAATCCCTATTGGGGGGGAGTAACGCTACTGCGGGTTGTTTTACACCCCGTGGATAGAACAACCCTCAACACCAGGAACACGTTTTGTAGGTGTTCCCGTCTTCCTTCTGTTTATCTTCCTCAAACTACAGGTTTATATACAGAGAAGGCCCATTCACCCGGGCCATTTTCGCCACATTCATCCACTTTTCAGCGAATTTACTGGAGTGTAGCACCTCTCTCTCCACTCTCACCTTCCTTCTGAAGTGGTACTTAAAGAAGGGGATAAGTTGTTGTCCGGAGATAAAGGTGCTTTCCCTCAGTCCTTTTAACCTCGTCCACCATATTACCTCTTTCGCCATAGCCACCAGATAGAGGAAGACCGCCTCTCCTTCATTCTTAAATGAAGGTGGCGGGGTGATCCTCACAATGGACTCGGTTGACAACTGGATGCGTCCTACACGTGACAGTAGCTGTTCGACATAATTCCACAGATCGGTCACCCCTGGGTACTGAACAATTGCGTGCAGAACGGTTTCGATGTGCTGCTCGCATCTTCGACAGGTCCTTTTAGCAAGATCTCTGCCAGGGCTTCCGTGCCTGTAGATTTTGTCTCGAACTGGTACAGCTCCTCGGGCACTGCCAGGCCAGAGACCCTGGACGGAAAGTCCTCCCGAACAGACTGGTCAGTTCGTCTTCCTCGATGCCTAGAGTTTCCCCGAGAACTTATCCTCCACTAATCCCCTATAGAATGTCGAAGTAGAGTCTCCGCTGATTGCCGTTTCCGCTTGGTAGAGGGCTGTGAGCGCCTGAAGGCACTCACGGTGCCAGGCGCCCATTTTCGGTCTTCACTTGACCCAGGACTGCAGCTCTGTTAGTGAGACGAGTTGTGGAAGAGCTCGTCTCACAAACGACAGCCACACCGGTTCGCCGGTCAGGAATACCTGGAGATGGCGCAGCCTAGCGCGTGTTTGCGCATCATCTGCCACGGCATGACCGCCCTCCGTTAGAAGGGTGTTGACAGCAGATGGATCTCCTCACCAATGGAGCCTGTTACTTCCAATACTATATAGCTGGAGGAAATCACTATTAGAAGGCTACTAATATAACATATCCGAGAGTGGTAGGTAACCTTACTTCACGTAGGTGATATTACCTGATTTCAAAAGTAGTACAGTTATTTCGATACATATGTTACCTTGAAGCTATTGTGTCGCCAGAACGACTCCGTTTCCCTTGTGATCTTCTTCTTTAAGAAGAAATCAAAGTTATAATGATGTAACATATAGTCAGAATTTTTAAAAGTTGTATATTTTCTCTTTAAAAAAAAATGAATCTACAAACAAAAAACAATATTGATTTCTACACTTTGTAAGACGAC
This sequence comes from Eledone cirrhosa, assembly GCA_964016885.1. Lineage (NCBI taxonomy): Eukaryota > Metazoa > Mollusca > Cephalopoda > Octopoda > Eledonidae > Eledone > Eledone cirrhosa. The sequence goes on from OZ024745.1 coordinate 95,237,946, forward strand.
TAATGAGAACAGTAAGTTAGAGTTTAGAAATAGCGATCAAAATTAATATTTAGTTATATTCAATGACCAATACACCGAATATTGATTTATGTTTTCTATATACAGTATATATATATATATATATATATACAGTATCTCCGGGAGAGATGACCCCTTAGCCTTTGTCAAGGCAGAATTCTGGGAGAAGGAAAACTCTGATATAACACCTGCAACCCTGATGGTATCCAATGATGTTGACTTGTTCTTCTTTTTGGTAAATATCATCTTGGTTAAGAGAGTGGGACTGGCTTTGTGCAGTGCCTTTGCTCACTATAAAAGCTTCACGGCACAGGCATTGCTTTATATCTGGAGATCTCTCTGCACTTGTCATCACATGGTACCATGGGCCCAGCACTATGTGTCAATAATTGTCACAAGTGTAGTGTTTGTACCAGAGTTTTCAAGTCGCTGGCTGGACTAAAAAGTCACACTCGTTCAGCGCATCGGTAGGGGTTCTCCTACATGGCTATAAAGTAGTGGCCATACTCGAAAACGAGTTGGCAGCTACCATACCATATATATATATATATATATATATATGCAAAAGTTCTATTTAAAATTGTTGGGATACAACAAGTAAATATTTTATAACTGATATAAAGCACTCGACAAGTTTTTGGAGTAGATATACGATATTAATAAATGGAAACTATATTTATAAAACCATATTTATTTCATTATACATATTTCAGGGATACCAAATTAAAATATGGTATGCCTTCATCAGACAAAATACAATATATAAACAGTTTTATAAATAATTTTATAAAACTATTTATATATTGTATTTTGTCTGATGAAGGCATACCATATTTTAATTTGGTATCCCTGAAATATGTATAATGAAATAAATATGGTTTTATAAATATAGTTTCCATTTATTAATATCGTATATATATATATATATATATATATATATATATATATATATAGTATATTGTAAGGAAATATAATATATTATTCCGATGTTTTTACTTCCTCACATCTCTAAATAAATGAATGATATTTGATATATTGTTTGTTATTTTGCTACATATGTTCTATCTTTCTGCCCAGTATTGTGTCTGAGTTGATTCCCAAACAATTATATTGTTTTCTGCTTATATTCTTGCAGACCATGACAGATTAAGTATTACAAAACGATTCATACTTAGACTAAAACCATTTCACACAATTTTAGCCTCCCTAATATCGCAAAGAATGGTATAAAAGTCATAACTTCTAATCCTGATTTTCTCTGTAACATAGTATCTTTGCATATAGAAAACATAAATCAATATTCGGTGTATTGATCATTGAATATAACTAAATATTAATTTTGATCGCTATTTCTAAACTCTAACTTACTGTTCCCATTAGTCGTCTTACAAAGTGTAGAAATCAATATTGTTTGTTTTTTTTGTAGATTCATTTTTTTTTTAAAGAGAAAATATACAAGCTTTTAAAAATTCTGACTCTATGTTACATCATTATAACTTTGATTTCTTCTTAAAGAAGAAGATCACAAGGGAAACGGAGTCGTTCTGGCGACAATAGCTTCATATGTATCGAAATAACTGTACTACTTTATATATATATCGAATGAAACAACGGAGTTAAGGACTCGCATTTATCCCTGTAATTTAATGAGCTCAAGGAAAGAATTACCAGGCTCTTCATAATACAATATAGAGAGGAGAAAACACGAAAGAGTATGTTTTCAATTACAGGGGCATAAGGCCTCTAGAGAGAAAAACATAAAAACTACGAAAGGTATGGAAATACATTATAATTAAAGAGATACATTAAAATGCATAAACCCACCTTTATAACTATGAAACACATGTACAGACTCACTAGGAGAATGTTATATATATATATACTTAGGGTAATAGGAAAAGAGTCACGACCCCGACGGCTGACCTCCAGCCGTTTCGACAGCTAGATCCGAACGGATCTAGCTGTATATATATGTGTGTGTGTGTGTGTGTGTGTGTGGTCATTTCTATAATATATATATATATATTATAGAAATGACATCTACAGGACTAGAACTGTTTCATTCGTAATAAATGACCAGGAAAGTATATAAGTATATATATATAGAGAGAGAGAGAGTGTGTGTCTCCCCCCCCCCCCCCCCCCTCTCTTGTCAAATCAAATATATATGAAATACATTGTTAATATTGATCAATTTCTTTTTGAAATATGACCCTTTTTCAAGTCCAGAAACTTTTACATTTTGATATATTTTTATTGTCAAATTTTTATGATCTTCTATTTCGTGTTCTTTGAGGAAATACCGCTTTTTGATCAAAAGAATTTGAATGTTTTACTTTTAGTATATAATATAATATTATATAATATAATATAATATTATAATATATATATATAATATTTTATATATATATATATATAGGAAAAAGAATGACCCCGACGGCAGAGCTCAAGCCGTTATTCCTTCGTTATATATGTATATATATATATATATATATATATTAATAAGGTAATGAATTCTTTTACAATGGAATCAGCTCGAAGGAGGAAAAATACCCCCTGAGCAGTGTATAAATTAATATGTATGTGATGAAACACAGATACCAACACATCTGTATATATATTGCAAAAGAAAAATTTAGCCAGATTGAAGTATACTAATTATTATACTACAGTTTGACCAAATCGATTTAAAATAATAAATCAACGAAGACGAACTGTATTGCCAAGAGGCCGTGATGTTTAGACTCATTTAAATTTCAAAATCAAACCTGTTCCGTAGATAAGTTTAGACTTATCTACGGAACAGGTTTGATTTTGAAATTTAAATGAGTCTAAACATCACGGCCTCTTGGCAATACAGTTCGTCTTCGTTGATTTATTATTTTAAATCGATTTGGACAAACTGTAGTATAATAATTAGTATACTTCAATCTGGGTAAATTTTTCTTTTGCAATATATATACAGATGTGTTGGTATCTGTGTTTCATCACATACATATTAATTTATATATATATATATATATATATATATATATATATATATATATATATATAATATATATAAGAACAAAAGATGGTTAAAAGAGTTCCATGTATTTTATTATGCGCATTTCAAAAACAAATATCATCATGCAATAATATTTGTGTTTTTATCAGATAAAATAGGAAGACATGATATGAAGGTTAAAAAACACTTGTGGATAGTGCAGTTTTAAATCAACATATTTTTGAAATGCGCATAATAAAATACATGGAACTCTTTTAACCATCTTTTGTTCTTATATATTATGTATACTCCAGTCCTACACATTGTAGAGTGCTTCTTATCCGATATCTGCATTGCTTTATTGTACTAAATAAAACTCACCTCCTACATATATATATATATATATATATATATATATATATATATATATATATATATATATATATATTAGAAAGTGAGGTTTTTTTTTTACAAAATGAAAAATAACCGAGGTGTCCTACACGAGTGGAAGTATAAAGAAAAAGGGATGAAATCGAAAATGCAACTGAAGTCTTATTTTTTAAAAAAATATATATATTTATTTGGTTCCTTTACCGGTTTCGCAGTTCTTCTGCTTTTCAAAAGGTGAGTTGAGATGGAGGGTCTGTGGTTTTTCCATACCTTTCGTAGTTTTTATGTTTTTCTCTCTAGAGGCCTTATGCCCCTGTAATTGAAAACATACTCTTTCGTGTTTTCTCCTCTCTATATTGTATTATGAAGAGCCTGGTAATTCTTTCCTTGAGAAAAACCACAGACCCTCCATCTCAACTCACCTTTTGAAAAGCAGAAGAACTGCGAAACCGGTAAAGGAACCAAATAAATATATATATTTTTTTTAAAAATAAGACTTCAGTTGCATTTTCGATTTCATCCCTTTTTCTTTATATATATATATATATATATATATAATACATATATATATAATATATATATATAGAGAGAGAGAGGGGTGAGAGAGAGAGGGAGAGAGAAAGAGAATATATATATATATATGGCTGGGTGGGTGTGCGTGTGTGCGTATGTATGAGAGAGAGAAATATTTATAAGATATGACATTATTGGTACAGAAGATTTTGTTTAAAATTTCTAAGGTTAGCTTTAATATGAATTAGTTCTACGTTTTAGTTTTGAATCAAAGGTTGTATTTTTGTATATATGTGACATAAGTATGAAGTAAAGCTGCGAGATGATGGAATCGTTAGAACGGTGGATAGAATGCTTTTTGATATATATTCCGGCTCTCTGCAGAACGTATACCACAAGGCATTGAAATCCCACCATAATCAACTTTGGGTCGATAATAAAGTACCAGCCCAGTAGTGGGTTCGATTTGTTCTCTCTCTCTCTCTCTCTCTCTCTCTCTCTCTCTCTCTCTCTCTCTCTCTCTCTCTCTCTCTCTCACTCACACTCTCCCTCTCTCTCTCCATCGCTGGAAGGTATTGGACTGTGCTCAAAACTGGTGAGGAGATGGACTTCTGTAGGTTTAAACAATGCCCAAAGCACGTTTTATGTCATTTCGGCACCCCTACGACTCCGAAAGCTATTACAGATTCATACGTACAAAGTTTATATAATCTACTATTTTGAACCAATGCTTTTATCTACGTTGGAAACCCAAATCGATGTTGCATGATGGAACATTTCAAATTCTTATGGAACAAGTTTGAGAAATAATTCTTTAAATATTATACGGTTTAAAGCACAAAACCCTTTTATTAAACTCCTAGAAAAGTTAACCATACTATATGTAAAGTAAAACCTGATTGCTACAGATAACTTGTATGCAGATTATAATTAAAGTCGTTTCAAATTAGTTTCAAATATATTTAATGTGTCAAGATAAATCAAAACCAAGATAAGAAAAACAATTGTTTTTCCATATGGTTATTGTTAAATAGAAATGTTAGAACATCCAGACATCTAAAAATATAAGAATTATTCTTGCCAGATATAATTTCTCATCAAACGTATTTTCTTCGATAATCACATTGTCAGGTTATATATCGATTGGAATAAACATCTGTTTTCCATTAAGCTGTCCAAAAAAAAAAAAAACATTTCACCAGCAACACAATATCAGTCAAATACTAAACGGAAAACAGCAATAGATTTTGCCATCTATGAACAATTATCGATTCATATGACAAGGAAATCTACAATTGGTTGGCCGTCTTTGCTAACAGGATATTATATTCATTTTATATTATCCAAGGCATATATATATATATATATATATATATATATATATATATATATATATATATATATATATATATATATATATATATATGCATGCGTGTGTGTGTGTATATAGATATATTTAAAAAGTCAAACCAAATGATTTACGGGATCCAATATCATCTTCATTGTACGGAAAAATCTGGGGAAGAAGTAATATCATGGAGGATCGATTCCATGACTTAATTTTACATTTAAGCCTAATCAATGAAATAGCTAATGACTTTGGAAGATGCAGTTTTATAATTATTTCATATATTTTCTTTAAAATTATCAAGCATCGTGTAATTAAAATTGTATTATACAAAAAGATAATGGTTTCTTATATAGGTCAGCAATTTTGGAGGAGGGGAAAGTCGATTAAATCGACCCCAGTGCGTGACTGGTACTTTATTTTATCGACCCCGTAAGGATGAAAGGCAAAGTTCACCTTGAAGGGATTTGAACTCAGATCATAAAGAGCTGTAACTCTATGCTGCAAAGCATGGCGTCCGACCCTCTACCAGAAAGCCTCTTATTGTTGTTTGATTGGCTGGAAATATAAGCCCAATATTCTGTCAAATAACACCCTACTGTTCTAATACGGGAATGACCGTTTAGGAATGATATGTCATAAAAAAAACATATATGCGATGTTCACGGTAGGAATGGTGTTGGTGATAGATCTGCTTGGTGGTGGCTAGCCTGAAGATAAATAATAACAACTAACACAATAAGAAAAAAGAAACATATCAATAACAACTCATTTATCAAGGTTTAAAATAGAAAAGAGGTCGTACAGACTTTACCCTTATGGGATAGGAGATAAGACTTCTCCTTCTACTCAACTCTATGTATCTCACTTAATAAACACAAGCACAAGGATATGGTCCGAACGTAGAAGAGCCGAACTCCCACTGTCATCGCCTTCATCTTTCTCGCCCTCCCCATTTCTCTGTATGGTGAGCGAATGGGGTCCCACATGCTGGCCTCCCCACAGCTCCGGCAGACAGAATGGAGAAGGCGTTTCCTCGAAGGATGGTAAGGGAGATGCGCTGGAAGAGCCATTCCAACTCGCGAGGCTCACGCCTGCGGCTGGCCATTTCAGCGCCTATGGTGGTGAGAAGGGAGGTAGCCCTAGGGCCAAGGTCACCGGAAGTCTCCACTGCAAGGGCACGACCGCAAACCTGTCGGAGAATGACCGGTACTTGGAGAGTTTGGCCTCCTTAGCTCGACGTGCAGCTGGGATGTCATCTGCAGCGATAGTTTCTCCAGCCGCAACCTAGTGCAGTCTGCGACTAATCCAGGTTCAATAACAACTAGAATTTATTTCTTAGTGAACTGCTTCTGCAGCCGAGATTCTATTCACAATTGATAACCTTAGTTCACTTAAATAAAGTCACTGATTCATTTACAATTATTATGGTCGTAAAACTCATTTTTCTTTTACTATAAATGCGAAGTTTTTTGTAGACCTAAGAAATTAACATTTGCTATCTTGATAAATACTTAAGTAAATGTTTTAGGAGATAAATATTTTAGGAACAATTTTCACTTCAAAGTGTTCTTTATTACAGTAGATGTAATTAGAATGTGATATTTTTCAAAATTTATTCAGTCAAAATAACATTATCACTGTTCCGCGACAGATTGAATTAGTGATATAATTAAAACTGCTGGAGCTCGTAATAATAAATGTTTCTTTGTAACAATCATGATGGTTAACAATATAAAAGCTTAGTATTCGAAGTTGTTTATAACCGCAATGCTGCAACACAAACGTTTTCTTCATCTATATTCTGTAACATTTAATAACATTTATGGAACGTATCTTGCTTATTACTGCAAACATGAATTATTAAACAGTACATCTGTTGTGTGACAAATCTACAAATGGCGTCAGATGAGTCTAACAAAATAAGACTCATGGATGATTATGTGATTTTCTAAAGATACGTCATATCGTAACGTTAAAGTAAAATATAGCATTGTATATATATATATATACATAGATGAGTAGATAAGTGTGCGCACACGTGTGTTGGGAATTGCCGAAGAATTTAAGACAAAGTTAAAGCTGATAGAATATGAAAGCATAATGAATGGAAATACACTAAATCATTGAGACGATCACTCACGGTACTCAGTTACGCTAGTACGAAATTATTATTAGGGCGGTGAATTGGCAGTATCGGTAGAGGGTCGGACGCCATGCTTTATAGCATAGAGTTACGTCCCTTTGTGGTCTGAGTTCAAATCCCGCCGAGGTTAACTTTGCCATTCATCCTTACGGGGTCGATAAAATAAAGTACCAGTAATAATTGCTGGCTTAGTGCCAAAAGTAGAAACAATTATCAAACCCTATTAGGAAGAATATAATGGAATGTATATCTTTCAAGTTGTTTTAGCAATGGTAGTTATCTAAATACCAATAGAGAATCTGATTATATATTTTTGGAATTTGTAAGACGTTGAATTTTAAATATAAATTCCCCACTACAGAAAGTAGTTGTACGGTTTCTAACCAGATTTGCTGATGAAGAAACAATCGTTTTAATGTGTCGATGCTTTAAAGGACAAAACGTAAGACAGCATGTCTCCGGTAGATTTCTCTATTCATATTGTAGCCAGTTGGATATGAAAACGTACTTAGTAAGATAAGTACGTGGCAATGAATGAGAATATATCCCCTGAATTTTTGAAATATTAGAAATTATAACTTCTCTGTAGTAATTTAAACCCCCTTAACAATTAAAACTTATTGTGTGATTAAATTCTAAACATTCCATAATCATTACAACTGATAAAACAATAGTTCTTAGAATATATCAACCTCTTTTCATCAAATTCTATGTAAATGTCTACGGACTTTTGTTTTAACGTTATGATACATTATGCTACTGACAAACTATACAAGCCGATATCGGTATAATCATTTCACCCCATTGCGTGTCCCTAACATACCACATCATGAGACTTATGACTGGTAAGCGGCTCAGCGACAATATCTGTATCAGTGAGCTGCTCAACATTACCAAAGTTAGACCAATTACATCAATTGTCAAGTCAAGAGTACTCAAGTCAAGAGTACTCAAAGGCCATATAAAAAGATCAATTCGTGGTGTGAGTAGGCTATGCCTGGAAGGAAGGTTGGCTGGTAAGAGAAGCAGAGGCCGGCAGCCAAAACGATGGCTTGACAATGTCAATTTATGGACTGGACTTGATCTTTGCTCTTTGAACTTTGCTTCTGGTGATTGAACTTTGTGGAGAGAGATATCACATGTTAATGCGCAGTCTGCAACTGGTGGAGTTTAGCGTCACAAGAAGAATATATTTAGGAAATGCATAAAAGCACATATATTCTATTACTTTTTCACTAAAATGTAGAATCGTTGCTGACAGAAAAACAGATCAATATTTGTGTATGGTATTTTGAATTTAACTGAATGCTTTGAATTTATATGCTTTCAATAAATTCTGCTCGCTATTTCTAAAACCTGTTTGTATGGTTTTCGTTAGAAGACTTACTTGGAGATAACATGTTTTATATACTATTTTTCAGAGAATCATAATAATATTTTGTGGTTGTTACTTGTGTTTCCTCTGTTCGTATTCTTTCTTTAAAATGCTATATTTCAATTTTTGATATATGTTTTCGTTTTGAAAATGTATGTTTTTATGTTAGCTAATCTGTTCGAGCGCGGCGTTACGTTTAAACCCGGATTTTCCTTCCATATTTTATACGGCGTGTGGCTGAGTGTTTAGAGAATTGGATTCGCAATCATAAGGTTGTGAGTTCGATTCCCGGACCGGGCGATGTGTTATGTCTTTGAGCAAGACATTTTATTTCACGTTGCTCCTTCTACCTGGAGTTGCGACCGATAGATAGTATTAGCAATTGGAAAGACCAATGGAAACATTGTTTCCTCGGTCCGATTTTACGAAAGTCGATCGTTCCTTTTTATTATACGAGTATATTGTCATAGTTTTGTTTCAGATGTAGTGTGTCTCAATAAAATGTGGTTGTAGAATAGAAGCATATTCAGCTCACCTAAGCTTGTAGGTTTTCTTTTTTATTTGCAAACCTTAAGGAGTAAAGTTCTGTTCTTTAAGAAGATTGTCATCATTTTCATCGGGTTGGGATTCATTTGTTTCTAGTTACATCGAGTTTTGCAGGCGTTTTTCTACTTTTTTCTAGTAGTAGTAGTAGTAGTAGTAGTAGTAGTAGTAGTGGTGGTGGTGGTGGTGGTGGTGGTGGTGGTGGTGGTGGTGGTGGTGGTGGTGGTGGTGGTGGTGGTGGTGGTAGTGGTGGTGGTGGTGGTGGTGGTAGTAGTAGTAGTAGTAGTAGTAGTAGTAGTAGTAGTAGTAGTAGTAGTAGTAGTAGTATGGAACAGAATCGATAGGTTCTGGGATAAAGGGACGTTTGGTATCTGATATATTTTCTTTTTCTTTTTGACTTCCAGACTGCTTTGTTCATCATCTTTCAGCAGTCAATGAAATAATCTCCCAGTCAAGTACTATTTCCAATTTAATCATATGTTCAATTTAATGGAAGTGGATGGTCTTCTACTTATGTTATAAAACATTTGATTATTATTTTTATTATCATTATCATGGTTTTTGTTCCTTTATTGTTGCTATTTTCTTCATTTAGATCCTACGCTTACACCCTCTCTTTATCGTTATAATATATAGACAAGCAATTCAAGCTAGATGACGTATGATGTCGTTGAAGGAACTAATAATATATCTTTCAATTATCGTATAGGTATAATTCTGTATTAGTTGTGGAGTCGGATATGGAATTAGAATTCTGCATCTGACTTTGGGCAACTAATACAGAATTATACCTATAAAACATAGGTTGCCAAAGTGGGCACTGCTCCCCACCGGAGGCGTTGAGAAGGTCCAGGGGGCGCTGGCGACTAAGGGGCATGTGGGGGAGCGATAGAGATGATATAATAGTATATTAAATATCAAATGATACATATTATATATAAATATAGTAAAATAAAAAATATTTAATATTTATTTATACATAGTATATATTATATTATTTATTATGTATAAATTGTTGATTTTATTTATTATATATTATTTACAATTTGCATGTAGGCAGGTTTCTCTGGAAATAGGGTTGGGGGCGCTGAGGGTATTACGTGGCCGTGAGGGGGTGAGGTGGCCCAAAAGTTTGAGGACTTCTGCTATAAAATAATCTCCCTGGAGAAATAATATAACAGTTTTTACTTGTTTTTTTCCTAACAATTGTAATTGTTTTTGTTTTTTTTTGTTTCAGTGGTATCATTGGTTGCCAGCGTCTTTACTTTGTCTCTCATCGCTTTTGATCGATTCTATGGCATTGTTTTCGCTCTCAAAGCACACATGATGGAACGAAAAGCGAAGGGATCTCTTTTTTGCGTTTGGTCATGCGCAATAGCTGTTGGATGCCCGATACTTATATCTCGCAACCTGCATGTGCGCGTGTGGTTAGATCACGTGGAGCGATGGTGTGATGATGGTTGGCCGATCCACAGCAATACCGCAGATCCCACATCCCGACGTATCTACTATACATTTGTAGCCATCGTTCTCTACGTCTTTCCAATGATTGTCATGACCTTCACCTACACTATAATTCTATGGAAGCTTAACTCAACTGCCATGCCAGGAGAAACTATTGAAAGAGAAGTAATACTTCAAGCTAGAATAAAGAGGAAGGTATGTATATCCATAAGTATTTTATTTCTCTTTCAGTTTTTTAGAATGAATTCCATCTGAAGTTGTTCAGCATGTTTACATATGTTTTATTATTTCATATCTCATACGATTCAATTTTTGAGACATGGGATATGTAATATTCCATCAATGTGCGATAGCTTTTCTTGAAGGTTGGCCTTTCCTCTATATGTATTGCAAAAGAATAGATTGCCATATTGATTTGCCTTACTCGAAGCTCAATGAAAACGATATCTCTTTTCTAAGAAGTCCAACATACATATTTATTCTGGCATATCATTAGTGTTCTCTATACAATGAGATTAGGCAGCAGATTAGCAAAGTTGTTAGAACATCCGATAGAATGCTTTGCTGTATTCGTTTAGGCTCTCTGCTCTCTAAGTTCATATCCTGCCGAGGTCAACTTTGCCTCTCATTCATTCAAGGTCGATAAAAATAAGGACCCTTCTAGTACTGGGATCGATTCTTCCTCTATATATCTTCCTCACTTCCATTCTCTCATTCACGCAACCCTTATCTGGA
>OZ024745.1:95254463-95256963 GCA_964016885.1 Eledone cirrhosa
CATTCACACATCCAACTCTTATATTGGCCATGTTCGTGCTGAAAAGTTAAAAGAAGAGGAAAATAAATCACTCACCTCTTCGTCTCCTGGGGACCAGGCTGCACAATGTCCATATAGATAGATAGGAAATCGTTATTTTTCTTTCTAAATAAACTGGAACGTATTCTGCCCATTTGTCTTGATTGGTTTTAAGCGCAGATAAATGTAGAAATACGGACAACAGACAACCGACACACACACACACACACACACACACACACACACACACACACACACACACACACACACACACACACACACACACACACACACACACACACACACACACACACACACACACGCGCGCGCGCACACGCACACACACACACATACACACACACATGTGAGTGCACACTAACAGACACACATGCATACACAGGAATACACCCACATACTGCCTCAATGAAATAAATGGTTAGCAGTAAGATAAATGTTCGATAAATTATACAGCGAAAGAAAGATAATAATGTGTAGATGCATCAACTCTATTTGCAAAGTCTTATGGAAATGTCGATAACAGACATTAGTAAGAATTCTCGTAATGCAATGTATGTAGGAGATATAGTTCTAGTGTGCTTTAAAAACTACTGGCAAAGGTGAAAACGGCCAAATAGTGAAGTATGCTTTATCTATAGTGGAAAAGCCGAGAAGCCGAATCTTCAGGCAGAAGACATCAAATAGAGATAAAATGTTTACCGTTATTATAGGATAAATAAGAGCGATAGATTGACAGTATCGGTAGAGCGTTGGACAATATGCTTTGCAGCTTATAATCACGGCCCCTTACGTTCTGAGTTCAAATCCCGCTGAGGTTATTTTTGCCTTTCATCTTTACGGGGTCGATAAAATAAAGTACCAGTAACGCACTGGGGCTGATTAATCGACAAATTGCTGGTCCTGTGGCCAAAAATAGAAACAATTAATACAAGATAAATATATTTATGTATCAAGTAATTTCTGTATTCTGCACAGCCAGTCCATAGTAGTGGGGGGACGTCAGACGAGATGCCTTTTGGTATTTGTTCTGTTTCATTGCGTTCTGGATTAAAATCTATTTTCGCCTATTCGTGTCGTAGACGGAGTCCATCATCAGATTTACTTACCATCACCACCTTATTTGAGTCTTTTAGCGAAGGTCACGTTGCTGCGAACGTTTTGGTCAGGTCTCCCTTTCCCCAAGGGTTTTGGACATTGCTTTATCTCACTGATTGAACAGTAGAAATAAATAAACATTTCTTGTCTTCCTAACTTTACTCTTTGCTTCTTCTTCGTGGCGTATTTTGTTGTCTACTGTTTAAAATATTTTCCGTTAGAGAACATTACTATCCCTCTCTTATGATTGATTGCTTTAGTATAGAAATGAATGGTTAAAGAAGGTGGTAAGACAGTAGAGTTGGCTTTGATATTTTTGAAACACAATTGGAATTTCACAATCATTTGATAGCGGGGCAAATGTTAAGAGAATTCCTTTTTGTTATCATGTAACCGGAATCGCAATGTATTATCTAACGAACATAGCTGGTAAAATAGACGAAACTATAAATATGTATTGTGGAGTAATCTATATGACCGTGCAAATAGCAGCAACAACACTGACAGCAGCAGTAAAAACATGGTATTATTGATGGATGATTTAACTTGCAGTTCGAAATTCAATTCCTATCATGAATGACAATGAAATAACAATGGATTTCACAGGTTTTCTGGCGGTCATGCCCTAGATATACTTGGTGGCAAGAAAATACATGATGGGTAGGTGGGTCTATTTGTAGTAATTTGTTATCGGATAAAGCATGGGTTTTCTGTTAATAAATTAGGTAGTAGTTTCGTATGTTAATATCTGATAAGCTAACTGCGCTTTGAATACGCAAGACAATAATATCCATTGTGAAGAAACCATTAAACAATTTAAAATTAATCAACCGGGAAAGAAATAGAAAATCTCAAAAGATAGAGACCTATTGATGACGTTTAGATTACATGACTATGGTAAATTTATAGCTGAGTGACTTAATATTGTTTAGTATTTTTCTATTTAATAAATGGATAATATGAGGTGCAATTCTAAACTGTTGGTAATTTATGCCTTCTCAGCGTCTATAATTAGATAGTGTCCTTCGCTACGTGTAGCGTTCACATAATTTATAAATAAATTACAAGATACTTTTGTCATTGTGAATCTGAGATATCTGTGTATTTGTGGAATTTTTAATCTATCATATTTTTTTCAACAATGTCTTCTCGCGCAAACACTTACAATTAATGTGAAGTAAAAATAAAGAGAATCTAAGTAATTCATCTCTAGGCATATGTCAGTGTAAAAAAATATCGTTACCCAATCTGAAACTTTAATACAGTTAGGAATCAAATCTATGTAACTGTTAATCAAAAGAATGCTATTCTTAATAGAATTTTTTTTATACACACACACTAGATATCGGGTTAATTGGGTTAAATTGAC
>OZ024745.1:95261963-95269463 GCA_964016885.1 Eledone cirrhosa
TATATATATATATATATATAGTGGTGGAACACTGGACGGTAATATCCTTAGTGGTAGAGTACTCAGTCCAAGGGACGAGTTAGGTAGAAGTGGTTCCACAACAGTTAGTTCACCATACCGAGCACAATTGTTTCACCTTCGCGGATCTTCAGCTCGGGATGTGTATGGTTATAGGAACAGGAAGGACAGCCGTACAAACGCGCATGCGCAGAAACTCGGTCACTTCACACAGGCAATACTAGACTGCGTGCGGGGTGTGTAAGGGAGATAACTGCGAAAGTCCGGAAAGTTTTTGGGTTGAAAATAAAATAAAAAAACTAAAAATAAAATTACAAAGAATCAGTCCGGAGCTTTGTAGTTATGCAATAGATGTTTGGTGACGTGTGGACAACGTGTGGAAAATTCACTTCTCGTGTTTCGGCAATCACTATTCCATAATCTTTTGAGGATAGTTATTCGTTCATCAATACATAAGCCACACGTCGGATTTCCCCTTGCTTGGACTTAGTGATGGCTTTCCATTGAATGGAGTACCCTATACTTGAGTCCTTGAGGGACCATGCGTGGCTCGCGAGTTTCGTGGGATGAACGTCTGTCCGGGTATCTGGAGGTAGACTGGTGGTTCAGGAAACGCTCCTTGAATCGGCCCTCCGTCATGACCTTTATTTTATTTTCAACCAAAAAACTTTCCGGACTTTCGCAGTTATCTCCCTTACATCCCCGCACGCAGTTTAGTATTGCCTGTGAAGTGACCGAGTTTCTGCGCATGCGCGTTCGTACGGTTGTCCTTCCTGTTCCTATAACCATACACATCCCGAGCTGAAGATCTGCGAAGGTGAAACAATTGTTCTCGGTATGGTGAACTAACTGTTGTGTAACCACTCCTATATATTTACACATACATACATACATATATATATATATATATATATACATAAATATATATATATATATATACATAAATATATATATATTTATGTATATATATATATATTTATGTATATATATATATATATATATATATATATATTTATGTATATATATATATATATATATATATTTATGTATATATATATATTTATGTATATACATATATATACACATACATACATATATATATATATATATATATAAAATAGAATAGCTTCCACCGTATTTTTGACTAAATGAATTTTAGCCTGATAATGGGGTTTAGAACCCTCAGATAAATGGAAAAAGATGCGTATTGACGTACATGGGAGTCGAACCCACATCTTTGGTTATCGCGACCCCTGTGCTACCATTACACCAACACATCACCCATCTCTTTCCATTCAAATTAGAAACTACATTCTTAGCGAGTTTAAATGGCTCATTTTTTCCATTTATCTGAGGGTTCTAAACCCCATTAGCAGGCTATAATTCCTTTAGTCAAAAATACGGTGAAAGCTATTCTATTTTCTAATTTCAAACCTGCTCACTGTTTCAAAACATACTTACTTGCCATTTAAACGCGCTAAGAATATAGTTTCTAATTTGAATGGAAAGAGATGGGTGATGTGTTGGTGTAATGGTAGCACAGTGGTCGAGATAACCAAAGATGTGGGTTCGACTCCCATGTACGTCAATACTCATCTTTTTCCATTTATCTGAGGGTTCTAAACCCCATTATCAGACTAAAATTCCTTTAGTCAAAATACGGTGAAAGCTAATCTATTTTCTAATTTCAAACCTGCTCACTGTTTCAAAACATACTTACTTGATATATATATATATATATATATATATGGTGGCTGCCAACTTGTTTTCGAGAGTACGGCCACTACTTTATATCCTTGTAGGAGAACCCCTACCGATGCGCTGAACGAGTGTGACTTTTTAGTCCAGCTAGCGACTTGAAAACTGTGGTACAAACACTACACCTGTGACAATTATTGACACATAGTGCTGAGCCCATGGTACCATGTGACGACAAGTGCAGAGAGTTCTCCAGATATAAAGCAATGCCTGTGCCGTGAAGCTTTTATAGTGAGCAAAGGCACTGCACAAAGCCAGTTCCACTCAACCAAGATGATATTTACCAAAAAGAAGAACAAGTCAACATCATTGGATACCATCAGAGTTGCAGGTGTTATATCAGAGTTTTCCTTCTCCTAGAATTCTGCCTTGACAAAGGCTAAGGGGTCATCTTTCCCAGTGATTTTGGATGGCCATTGACACTTAAGAGCTCCTTTGCCCTTTGACAGGTTTTGTTTTTAGTCCTGCAGGATGTCCAAAGTCACCCTCCTCACCAAGAAACCTTGGTGGGGTTGCCAGTTTAGTCGCCAACGACCCGACCATGAGACAGGTTGTACTGGGATACATGTTACCAGTAACACCAACTGGTGACCTGACATAAATATATATATATACACACACACATATATATATATATATATATATATATATAGGGCGGGTAAAATTCCCGAGATTCATGGACGACTTCTCTCCAGCGGTCTCTGTCCCTCATTATTGCTGCCATGTCCTAAGTCTCCAACAGACCAGTGTCTGTCCTTAGGGCATCAACATACGTTAAGCTTGGTCTTCCTCTTACAGTGTGTCCATGTAGGGGCTCCCACAGTAGAGAATGTTGAGAAACCAGAGGGGATCACTAATGTAGGCGGGAAGCCGCTAGAATTGGTTGAGGGCTTCCTGTATTTGGGAGCAAAGATTGGGAGTATGGAAGATGATGTGGTTGATAGGAAGAGCAAAGCCTGGGCGGCGTGCCACAGCTTAAGATCGGTGTGGAAGTCAGACCACCTAAAAATCCGCCTCTTCGTTGCTGTAGTGGAGTCTTGTCTGTTGTACGGGTCTGGGACTTGGACACTGACCAAGAAACTCACTCAGATGGTGGATGGGTGCTACACGAGAATGCTGAGGATGGCTCTGAACATTAATCAGTATACACTGAGGATGAAAAACTCAGAGCTGTATGGGAGCCTCCCAAAAGTCAGCTCAAAAGTGACACAGAGGAGACTGAGGTTAGCTGGACATGCTCACCGACATACAGAGTTGACATATATATATATATATATATATATATATATATATATATATATATATATATATATATAACCGCTATGAATTAGTTTTGCGAGGGTTTTGATATGAAATCGTGTGTCGAAACAAATATTGTTATACTTGGGGAGGGTCATATTTGTGTAATATTACCAGAATTAATAACAGAACACACTCACTGTTTGGTTGGTTTTCGCTTTTCGCTTCTGTGTCTTTTATATGGGTAATCTAATTTATTCGGTCCTCAATATTGCCATTGACTGACCAACGGTCAAAGATACAGATACAATATAGACACAAACACATATATATAGTTTATCAAAGTTCTTTCGTTGCACATCTGCAACATCGTCAGTGGTGCTATTGTTTCCTCCCGTTGCATTGTATTTTCTACGCCATCTTTATTTAGTCTGTTTATATATTTATTTATTTGTTTATTTTATTTTGTCTTCTTTGCGCATGCATTTGCGTGTGTGTATAGTATTTTGTTTGATGTGTGTTCGTGATTGGGTGGCTGTGTATAGGTTAATGTATTCTATCTTTACTAGTGTGTTTGTTGTTATTGTGCTTGTGTGTGTATTTATTTATTTATTTATCAATTTATTTATTTATTCATACTTCTCTTGGGTCAGTCTTGTTTGTTTGGGTGTTGTTGTTATTCCATTCATTTTTTCTGAAAAATTAATGGAATAACAACAACACCCAAACAAACAACACTGACCTAAGAGAAGTATAAATAAATAAATAAATAGATAAATAAATACGTACAGAAGCACAATAACAACAAACACATATAAACACACACTAGTAAAGATAGAATACATTAACCAATACACAGTCACCCAATCACGAACACACATCAAACAAAACACTATACACACACGCAAACGCATGCGCAAACAAGACAAAATAAAATAAACAAATAAATAAATATACAAGCAGACTAAATAAAGATGGCGTAGAAAATACAATGCAACGGGAGGAAACAATAGCACCACTGACGATGTTGCAGATGTGCAACGAAAGAACTTTGATAAACTATATATATGTGTTGTGTCTATATTGTATTTGTATTTTTTACCGTTGGTCAGTCAATGGCAACATTGAGGACCGAATAAATTAGATTACCCATATAAAAGACACAGAAGCGAAAAGCGAAAACCAACCAAACAGTGAGTGTGTTCTATTATTAATTCTGGCTATATTACACAAATATGACCCTCCTCCTATATATATAAATATATATATATATACATATATATACATATACATATATATACATATATATACATATACATATATATATAGAGATATATATTTATATATATATACATATATATATATATATATACACACATATATATATATATATACACATATGTATACACATATATATATATATACACACATATATATATATATATATACATACATATATATATATATACACATATATATATATAAATATATATATATATATATATATATATATATATATATATATACATATATATATATATATATATATATACATATATATATCCACATATATATACATATTCATATATATATATACATATACATATATATATATATATATATATATATATATATATATATATATATACATATATATATATATATATATACATATACATATATATATATACATATATATACACATACATACATATATATATATATGTATATATATATATATGTATATATATATATGTATATGTATATATAAATATATATATATATATATATATATATATATATATATATATATATATATATATATATATATATATATATATATATATATGTATATATATTTATTAAAATATCAGATTAAAGTTTAAGCAAAGAATCGCTGCTTTCACATTTATTATTATTACTATATATGTAGATATAAATATTGTTATACTTGAGGAGGGTCATATTTGTGGAATATTGCCAGAATTAATAACAGAACACACTCACTGTTTGGTTGGTTTTCGCTTTTCGATTCTGTGTCTTTTATATCAGTTAATTTAATTTATTCGGTCCTCACTGTTGCCATTGACTGACCAACGGTCAAAAATACAGTAAATATTTATGGGAAAATTTAATCAGTGAACAAGAACAACAAATCCTGCAGCTACCACCAAAATTTGCTACCTACAAAAAGATTAACCCTATTGAGTGCAAAACGGGGCTGGAAAAGTGTTTACAAAAAATACGTTGGAATGCAAAAGTAAACAACAACTATACGGACAACAACAACAATAATAACGGTAGTAGTAATATAAACAATAACTCTGAGTATAGAAATTACAACTATAACAGTAATAGTCATAACAATAACAATAGCAGGAGAGTGAGAAATAATAATAATAGTAATAATATTAACGATAGACAGAACAACAACAACAACGACAATAATAATAATAATAGAAACATTAACCACAGACACAGCAGCAGCGACCACAGTAGTAATAACGGTAACAATACGAATAACAACAACAACAACCACAGTGGTAATAATAGAAATAATACATGTAGCAACATTAATGATAGACACAACAAAAACAAGAAACAATAAAAGTAACAACCACAATGGTAGAAATAACAGTAACAACAACAATAACGGTGGAGAAAACAACAACAATACATCTAACAATCACAGCAACAATACATCTAGCAATCATAACAACAATAATAATGCTAATGATAAGAACAACAACAACCACCATAATAAGAATAATAGCAACACACACAACTATGATAGATATAATGACAACCTCTTAGAGAAACTGTTCTTCAACCCAGCTGACAAAACATATAAGATAGGTAATATCTATCCTACGAGGTTGTTACCCTTTAATAAAAGAGTTTGCATACCACAACAAATAGATGACGAGACAGAGGCACAGTTCACCATAGCTAGAAATAAGATTAGACAAATAGTAGACCGGTATACTAAGAGACAGAGCAGACCAGATATCCAACAACTTAGGAGGAAACCTGTAGAAGGCTTGGTTAGCCTCAAGCAGCGCACAAGGGATGGTGAGGTAGTATGTCTACCCACGGATAAGTCTGGTAGGATGTCAATAGAGAGCATCCCGAACTACATCAAGGCTATGCAACCCCACATCAATAACACGAGCGAAATTGCACAGCAAATACAGGATGGGAGAGAGAAAATCCTCAACGCTCACATGATGATGTGGACCGACATCCTAAAGCCAAGCAGACGCACTGCCAACAACTTCCAGGCGTCTAACAATGGCATACCACCCTTGTATGGGCTCCGCAAAGACCACAAGACAGTTGACGACCCGACAACAGGACCACCAACAAGACCCGTATGCGGAGCGAATATAGCTAGCAACTACAGGATCTCCTACTTCCTCTCAATGGTTATACGCCCCATAATCAAGATGTCCCCAGATGTATGTGAGAGTACAGAGGACCTCCTCAGCAGAATTAGTGAGTACAACAAAAACAGGAACCTATCCAACTGCATAATAGGCAGCATGGATGTGGTATCAGTGTACCCATCCATTAACATTGATTTTGCTGTGGAAATATGTGTGGAGATGATCATTGAGAGTGAGGTGGAGTTCTGCGACATCGACACAGACGAACTGGGCCTCCTACTTAGACTTACCTACGACACTGACTACCTAGACAGCCATGACCTTAGACGTTTCTGCCCCATAAGAAGTAGACCCCCACCATAACCTCAATGGCTTAAAAGGACTCCCATGGGAAGGTGGATTGGGTGGACCAAAGCTATACGGACCCCGCAAGACAATGATCAGGTAAGAAAAGTGGTGGCACATGCAATAGGGGCTAGTATCAAAACTACCCTAAAGGGCCACATATTCAAGTTAAACGAGAAGATCTACACCCAAAATGAGGGAGCAGCCATTGGCGTCAGCATAGCTGGTGACGTTGCCAACCTTTTTATGGTATGGTGGGAAAGGAGACTTAAAGATCTCCTTAATGAGAGCTCCATATACCTCATCATGTACTCTCGTTACGTAGACGATATCAGTATAGTTATAAGAACATCCCCACAAGTTTGATTTAGAACGTAGCACAATGGAAAGCATCCAGCAGATAGCTAATTCCATACACCAAAGTATAACTGTAACTATCGTCAACCCTTCCAAACACCCTAACAATAGACTACCTGTTTTAGACACGGAACTCTGGATTAACACTATAGAAGAGAGAGCCCAAATTCTCCACTCACACTATGCTAAACCCATGGCCTCCAAATACATGATACTCAAAAACTCAGCAATGTCCAGTAGTGCTAAGTTTAATATTCTGATCGCAGACTTGGTACGAGTGATGAAGAACGTGTCCCGCATGTGTGATCCAACAGAAATAGAAAGACACATCCAACATTTCATCAACCGCATGCAGTTCTCTGGCTACAACCAAAGAGACAGAATCAGAGTATACGAA
>OZ024745.1:95279463-95289463 GCA_964016885.1 Eledone cirrhosa
AAAGATATATACACCTTTCCATAAACCTAATGAAAAACTCATTTACGTACATACCAAGTCTAACCACCCTAGATCAATATTAAACTCTATCTCTAAGGGAGTATCCAATAGAATCTCTAATCTATCCTATGACGTAAACATATTTAGCAAAAACTCGCAATATTATAATCAGGCATTAGCTAGATCAGGCCATAATATAGAGATCGAGTTCCTACCTACAAAAACACATAGCTACAACATTATTTCGCACAATATGTCCATGAAGAAATTTAGTAATTAGAATAGCAACCACACACACACTAATAGGGAGGATGCCAACAAAAGTAACCCACACCACAGAAATTACCATAGTACAAAGGAAACAACTCACCAGACATAAAAAAAAACAAAAATAGAAGAAGAAATAATACATTTTTCAACCCTCCTTTCAATCTAAACGTCTCTACCAACCTACCTAGGGCTTTCTTCTCACTACTAGATAAAAACTTCCCATCTGGCCACAAGTACCATAGCCTTTTAAACAAAAACACTATTAAAATCTCCTACTCTACTACGCCTAACATAGCATACCACATAGCTAGTAGCAATAAAAGAAAAATTAATTCTTACTTCCAACAAACTAAATCACAACAGACGATAAACCTTCAAAATAACATTATATCAACTAACCCTAATAACAATAGAAATAATAGTAATAGCACTAGTGTAAGCAATAACTGTTTCGACTTTTGGCACAAGGCCAGCAATTACCCAGTGCATTACTGGTACTTTATTTTATCGACCCCGTAAGGATGAAAGGCAAAGTCAACCTCGGCGGGATTTGAACTCAGATCGTAAAGGGACGTAACTATGCTGGAAAGCATGGCGTCCGACCCTCTACCGATACTGAAGCAATAACGCTGGGAACGACAACCCCCATAACCATAATCCTTTAGCTACCATCCAGACTTCTACACAACATAATAACCGGCAGACTAACACCCAGAATAATTGTAACTGTAGATCAAATAGAACCTGCCCTTTAGATAAAAAATGCTTAATCAAGGATATCATATACTCATGCACCGTCACAACTAGCAACTTTTCTGAAACCTATATAGGCTCTACTTCAAACTGCTTCAAAACCAGATACAATTCGCACCTCCACTCTTTCAAAAAACACTATCTAGCTACATACACTATCTAAAAACTAAAAATAAATCTTATACACTTAAATGGGAAGTGATAGGTAACGCGACATCGTACAAACCACCTAATAAATTTTGTAACCTCTGTCTACTAGAGACCCATACTATTATCTTCTCAAACCATAACCTCCTTAATAAAAAATCAGAAGTGTTCGCGTCTTGCCAGCACCGCTTCCGACACTCCTTCCAAAACTTTAAACCCAATATATAACAATGTCAGACTTGAACCCGTCACCACCTCTAGCAACAAACCTCAAGGGCACACCTTACACCACATCTCCACACTCATTGATCCACTTTAACACAAATAGTGACATCATCCTAGTACCTTTTACCCTAGAGATATCCCCATGTACATCTACTTTTGGTATATTTGCCTTCAATTACTTAGACTACATTACACCACTATATAATTAATGTAAACTTTAAACACTGAATTGGTTGTGCTAATGTTGTTCTGTGTATGGAGTGCCATCACTGGATAAATGGAAGATTAATTAATTTATTAACATAAAAGAGCTATATAACCTATATGCTGAGTGCAATGAATTATATACGAGTGATGTATGAGTTATACATACATGTATGACATGATGGTCAGATTAGTGACATTGTAAGTGAGAATTTATCTCTGGTCTACCCTAGTGATATTTAACTTTGACATGCAATCAGACATGCACTGACCCAGAGCTTACCAGGAGTTATATATAGAAGTGATTCTAATAAAACCCTGCCAGGTTCTGCGGGTAGACTACACTTACAAAGATCATTGATTTGGGGATCTGACTCTTCATGTAGAATATTCAGTTGTGGCACACTATGATAGAAGGTAATCATCCTAATATGAACACCTTTAGTACTTTTTGATAGACTACACTGTAATTTATAGATAATATACTTAAATTTAGAAACTGTTTATAACCTTATATGATAGGGACTCATTTGAGACACCATTTAATGTACATTAGGATAATAAATTTAGTTATAGAAATCAGCTAGATACCTCCCCTCACGCATTAACTCCCCTTAATCACACACACACTTCCGGAAAATAATACGATGTCAATTCTCGCAACAAAAACAACCTGCTCTATAAAATTAGATTAAAGAACAACAAGATGTAATATTCTAACATAATTCATCAAGCATCCAATATTGAATCATCGTAGATTATGTGAAGGACATATAATCTATATATTACGTTTCATGGATTGTGAAAATGCTGTATACGAAAACCATAGCATTGTTTTGCTTCTCATTTTTAATATTTTTAATATTTCTCTACACACTAGCTTCTATATCGTACATATAAAAAAATACTTTACCAATACAACCCCCATAATACTCTTGATTGCCCGCTTAAAGTGCGTGTATTACATATAACACCCTTATATAAACAAGACACACGTGCATGCCCCATGTGTAACTATTGCATACACTAACTACTTCAAACTATCCTCTTACTTTATCTTCGTAAACTGCCAATGTTGTATTTTAACTTTAATTTTGTTCTTTAATATGACTTTAATCTTTGAATGTAAATTGCCATGCTAAATATTATAATGGATATCAAACCACTGTGCATCAATATATACATATGTTTCTGTATGTCTCTTGTGTTGAAAAGGAGGTCATGTATGTAAACAATCATTGAAAAATTGCTCCGAAGACCCCCAAACCTCGGTTTGGAAGAAACAATTGTAAGCGAATAAATGGTTTAAGCAGAACTTTGATTCATGTAATTTCTATATAACTGCTCTGTAGAACAACTGATGTTATTACATTGAGCTATTTATCTTACTGGTAATAAGATAGTAATAAATTACTGTCTTTCACTATTTAGGGTTTAAAATACATATAACTATAAAAGGTTTTAGTATATAAATAACCATAAATAGTATCCTTAATACTATATATATATATTATATATATATATATATATACATATATATATATTTGTGGTAAGGTTGCTCGGCTGCGTCCATAGGCGGTCTGTCGAGCTGTTCGCCTGAGAAATATTTGTAATACGTAATAAATTTGGGTTCCGATGCATCACTGATTTTCCATATTATATATACATATATATATATATATGTGTGTGTGTGTGTGTGTGTGTGTGTGTGTGTGTGTGTGTGTGTGTGTGTGTGTGTGTGTGTGTGTGTGTGTGTGTGTGTGTGTGTGTGTGTGTGTGTGTGTGCCTGTGTGTACCAGCAAAATGGTCCAAATTTTAGATTCAATTCTCAGGGGGCTTTCTAACACAATTGGACTCTACTTTGAGCAAGAAAAATGTTGCTTACTCTCCAAGCTAACCAGAAGAATTTGTGATGAAGTTGATTATGGTCGAAAATGACATTTTCATAAATAATTAATCATAACTCAGGATTGGGAGCTCATAAATGATTGGAATAAAGTTTGAATGGGAAAGTTTTATTCCAACGTACCAGATACAATCCTGGCCGAAGTCCTTCCTGTTAGGCATCAATAGTTGCTTTTCTTTTGGCAATAACTTCCTCAAACCTTTTACTGACTGTACCACAAGCATTCCTCATGAATTTCTCATCAATGTTCTCCTGCCATGTCCTCCGGATTTTGAGGGCTTGCAGGTTACTTTGGGGCTTCTCACAAGCTTCATTCAAGATGTTGAAGTTTAATGGGTTCAAATCAGGTGATGAAGGCGGCCAATTGTCCTTATCCTAAAACCTGTTCCCAAACTCATCCTTAAGAAATTCTTGAGCCACTGCACTTGTGTGACAAGGAGCTCCATCTTGCTGGAATATAAACTTGAAATCCTTAGCGATCTTGATGGGGTTTCACTCGTCTCTTGACTCAAGATATTCGGAAAGCATCCAGGTCTTTACATATTTCAAATCCTGAACATAATAAACTTCTGTCAGTCTCTCAACCTTCTCAAATATGATCAATGGCATCTTCTTGAAAAACATCAATTTGGCAGGATTTTCGCGCTTAATTCAGCGGTCCTATCTCCCCTATGAAGGTAACAACTCTACCCTTTCACGGTACCCCTAACCCAGGAACTTTTCAGCACTCCGGTACTGAAATGTTATTACGAGAAGCAAGTCGATACTATTATTTATAATCTATTTTTTCTTGAAATAGAATAGTAAGTTTTTTTATAGATATTTTTTTCTAAGTTTAAAATGATTCCTCTTTCATGTTGTACTTCAAACTCACTTTAGGAAAAATGAATAAGTTTAAATACAAGCTTTGCAAATTTATTTTTGTGAATATATTGTATATGTTGAGAATATAATCGAAATTCATATATCGTCACTAAATGACATTTCTTAATTTTCAGCTTAAATAATTTCCAGTCTCATATATTTTAGTTTAATATTTTCAGTTTATCTATTCGTATATTTATATGATTCGTGTGAAAATATATTAACTTAACTATAATAATTCCAATGATATATTCTAATAATAATTCCAATGATAAATAAATAATTCAAACATGAATTTTGATAATTTGGATGCATGAGAAAAATATATTTATGTATAATATTTTATGCATACATATTTTACTTAATAATTACTTATGGATCTTCTTAGCAGAATTCGTATATTAAAAATGTTTATTGTAACAGAAAAAAAATGTATTTCAATCCTCCTTGTAAAAGCTAATCGCATAAAAACGCATGAAACAGTTTGTTTATTCATACATTTTTCAATAGTGTGCATGTTTATACGCACGGACGCGCGTGTGTAAAAGTATTTGTATATTCTGGTTGGTATAAAACGTACTCAATATATTTTATACAACACAGTGTATATTAAAACATCCAAGATAAATCTTAAATAAATATACCTATAGTTCTTTTTTTAATTATATACCATGCTGTGAAAATGAACACGTGTAAGCTAATATTTGTTATTCCCTTCGTACACTAAATAACAGAGATTTTCTTCTGTTAAACGACCAAACAGTTGTTTAAATCGTAAAGGTGCTCCCTTGTGGGTTTTTTTTAAAATCTGTGTAAGTACGGAAATAATCAATAACATTTATTATTTATATTTAGTCAAGGGGCGGTAGATTGGCAGTATCGGTAGAGAGTCGGTCACCATACTTTGCAGCATAGAATTACGGCCCTTTTCGTTCTGAGTTCAAATCCCGCTGAGATTAACTTTACCTTTCATCCTTATGGGATCGATAAAATAAAGCACCAGTAATGTACTGGGTCGATTTAATCGACTTTTCCTACCCCCCAATTTGCTGGCCTTGTGCCTATATAAGAAACCATTATTTATACTTATTCATGTAGTGTTAGGGTTATATATAGGGCGATGGATTGGCAGTATCAGTAGAGGGTCGGACGCCATGCTTTGACGCAAAGAGTTGGGTCCCTTTACGATCTGAGTTCAAATCCCGTCGAGGTTAACTTGGCCTTTCATCCTTACGGGGTCGATAAAATAAAGTACCAGTAATGTACTGGATAACTGGTGGCCTTGTGCCAAAATTAGAAACAATTATTTATACTTATTCATTTCCGCATTCTTGGATTATAATTTTCAAAACCCTAATTATATCTACATTAAATTTATCTTAGATCTGCGAACATGCAGCTTTTCTGCATAAATATTGATAACTGAGTTAATTATGTTGCTAAACAGAAGGGCATTTTGTAAATCAGACAGCCCCTTTTCAGTTATGTTCTAATTTTTGTTGGAAATAATTAGTTCGGTGTCGTTAGGGAGTTCGCTTCGCAACTATGCGATTTCGGTTCATGCTCACTGTGTGGCACATTGGGTAAGTGCTGCCTACTATAGCTCCGGATTTACCAATAACTTTTTAGCGAAATGTGGTGGACAGAAGCTGTGTAGAAACCCGTTCTGCATACATATGTACATACATATATGCCAATGTTTGTGTGAATGTGTTTCCCCATTCCTCCCCCCTCTGCATTTATATATATATATATATATATATATATATATATATACATACATACATACATATATATATATATATATATATATATATATATATATATATATATATATATATGTGTGTATGTATGTATATAGTAATAATAATAAATGCGAAGATATGCATGCTGGGCGCACAGGCATTAGGATGTGTGTTTTCCTGCCAACGGCATATCAAATATATCGATCTCCATCTGAGGAAACCGTTCTCATAATCAACAGCAAATGCATGAAGGACATCTCGATTGCATGGAGAACCGTAGAAATAATTATTATGATTAAACGATATATGTAATCTCATCATCTTATTTTATTATATATATATATATATATATATATATATATATATATATTCTACTTATCTTCCTCTTTTAATCTTTTCTATATTTCATCTGCCTGTCACCCACCACCATTTAACTGTTTTAGCGGCAGTTCTAGCGATGAGTTTTCTCATTTTTATATGTAGTCAATCGAAGACACCCCGCTTCATCTCGGACAGAGACGACATTGTTTTAATTATATATATAAATATTTCTTCAATGTACTGTGTCGTTTGCTTTGTTATTTCTGTTTACTTTTTACACACACACACACACACACACACACACACACACACACACACACACACACACACACACACACACACACATATATATATATATATATATATGAGATAACAAGTTATCGTTTTAGGTAATACAGTTAGAGGTTGTGAGTACTCTGTACTATGGATAGTTTTAACGTACGGCGTTGTTTGACTCAGCATAGTTAGGTAGTGAGTTTGCGAGAATTCACATGCAGCTTATTCTTGGAGTAATAGTAGTGAAAGAGTGAAGAATAACATGGTCGGCTGTACTGAAAGGGTTTTATTTACAGTATTAACAATTGTTTCATTGATCAGGTGAGTCTAAAGGCTGCTGATCACTCGTGTGTCTGATTAAATCATCGGAATACTCTTTCACTATATATATTATATATATATATATATATATATATATATATATATATATATATATATATATATATATATGTATATGTATATATGTGTATAGATATATATATATATATATATATATACACATATATATGTATATATATATATATATTTCTCCACGGTTTTTCTTTCTCTCCGTCTTTTTCTTTCTCTCCGTCTTTTTCTAATTGTCCTTAACACTATGACTTATTAAAGTTATATAAACAATTCATTATCCGGATGACTTCCAAAAACAATGGTTGCATTTTAATAGGCTACGTCAAAGCTTATTTGTAAAACTGTTATATAATGTATTTTGTCTGATGAAGGCATACCATCATTTTATTTGATATCCCTGAAATATGTATAATGAAATAAATATGGTTTTATAAATATAGTTTCCATTTATTAATATCGTATATATATATATATATATATATATATATATATATATATATATATATATATATATATATATATATATATATATATATATATATATAATATATATATATAGTGAAAGAGTATTCCGATGATTTAATCAGACACGCACTGTACTTAAGTTCGACTGACGCAACTTCGAGTGATCAGCAGCCTTTAGACTCACCTGATCAATGAAACAACTGTTAATACTGTAAATAATATATATATATATATATATATATATATATATAATATATATATATATAGTGAAAGAGTATTCCGATGATTTAATATATATATATATATATATATATATATATATATATATATATATATATATATATATATATATATATATATATATATATATATTGTTATGCTTTGGGAAGGTCATGTTGCCAATAAGAAACACACGCACCAGTTCCTTTCACTCCAATTTATTATAAATAAATTTATAAATTTAAGAACTTATAAATTTCCGGTTGGTTGGTTCCACAACCAGACGATTGTTCATATATTGTCAAAGTTCTTTCGTCACACATTCTGAGACCTCTTCAGTGACTTAGGATTCTTCTCTTTGTTTTTGTGCCTCTCCTTTGTTCTGTCCTACGCCATCTTGTGTTTGTGTGTGCTGTGTGCTCAGTCTGCGCATGTGTCACATGCGGGTGTCTGCGTGTGTCTACCTTTGTCTATCCATCTGTTTATCTACATGTTACTGGCCGGCTGTTTGCTCCACGTGTGTGTGTTCTCCCATCCTGTCCCCAATTGCAAGTTGTGATGTTGCCATTCCATTCATGTCTTCTATTTAATTTTGGTTGGAGCTCATCTATGTCCATTGCCTCTGTGATCTGTCCAAACACTGCGTCCCCTCCGTGTGTAGACTCCATTTTTACTTCCATGTTCTCCAATCTACCCCTATGCTCCATCTCAGCATGTTGGTGGAGCACAGATGATTCCCCACCATCTTGAAGCCCCCTCCAGTGTTCATCCATCCGTTCTCCCACACCACGAGCCGTCTCACCCATGCACACTACACTTCCATCTCTACACTGTCCCTCAGCACATCCCACGCCACATACTACATTTTCAGTGCTACAGCCAACATGAGGGCCCAGTTTACAGATCACACATTTCCCATCCACACAGAGGCAATGGACATAGATGAACTCCAACCAAAATTAAATAGAAGACCATAACGCACCAAAGTACTCAATACTTAGTGTAGTAGAGTGGGTAATATGAAAAAGTATGACCCCGACGGCAGAGCTCAAGCCGTTTCGACGGCTATTTCTGGACTGAAATAGCCGTCGAAACGGCTTGAGCTATATATATATATCCTCTGAAATTTATTTAGTTAAATTTGACGTTTTGTGAGTACACAGGAGCAATCCCTGAGTAGTAAGACTCAAACTTGGTCATAATTTAGAATATATAAGTGTGTATGTGCGTGAGAAAAAATTTAATATAGAAAGAACTAGAAAACAATTGCATAAGACATTCAAAAACTTTAACCTTAGTATCACCATGGACAAAAACACTAAAAATGTTAACTTCCTAGACGCCACACTATACCTAGACTCAAAAATATATACACCTTTCCATAAGCCTAACGAAAAACTCATTTACGTAGATACAAAGTCTAATCACCCTAGATCAATATTAAACTCTATCTCTAAGGGGGTGTCCAATAGAATCTCTAGTCTGTCCTATGACGCAAACATATTTAGCAAAAACTCACAATATTACAATCAAGCATTAGCTAGATCCGGCCATAATATAGAAATTGAGTTCCTAGCTAAGAAAACACATAGCTACAACATCATCTCGCACAACATGTCCATGAGGAAACCTAATAATAGGAATAGCAACCACAAGTACACCAAAGCGGAGGGTGCCACCGGAAGTAACCATTACCATGGAAACTACTGTGGTGCCTTAGGAAGAAACAACACACCAAACACTAAAAACAAAAATAGAAGAAATAATACATTTTTCAACCCTCCTTTCAACCTAAATGTCTCCACCAACATACCTAGGGCTTTCTTCTCACTACTAGATAAAAACTTCCCTCTAGGACACAAGTACCACAACCTTTTAAACAAAAACACCATTAAAATCTCATACTCTACGACGCCTAACTTAGCATACCACATAGCTAGCAGCAATAAAAGTAAAATTAATTTTTACTTCCAACAAATAAAATCACAACAGGATGCAAACCTTCTAAATACCTCTGTAGCAAGCAACCATAGTAACGGCAGTAACAATAGAAATAACACTAGTATAAGAAATAACACCGGGGTTGACAACCCGAATGTCCAAAATCCTATAGCTACCACCCAGACTTCTGCACTGCATTATAACCAGCAGACTAACACACAGGATAATTGTAACTGTAGAGCTAATAGAACCTGCCCTTTAGATAAAAAATGCCTAACCAAGGATATCATATACTCATGCACCGTCACAACTA
>OZ024745.1:95294463-95307277 GCA_964016885.1 Eledone cirrhosa
TCTAACGGCACCCATACTCCCTCGTAAATACCTAATTACAGAAATTGCAGGAGAACCAGAAGAAGAAACAAAACTCCGATGGGAACTTACATTGACAAAATTCAGGACCGACATCTCCATTTCTGAATGTAAACAATCCCGCTACAAAGCCAAATATGAAGCTATTGATGACCAAATTGAAGTTGAAATTTCAAAGCTAACGACTGGTATTATAGCTGAAAAACTACGAGAACTATGGATCGGAGATATCTCAAAAGAAGAAAACAAATCAAGAAAGGTATGGCAGCAGAAACAATTATTTCTCGATGAATATGCTGCAAAATACGGTAAAGACTCTGGAACCCTGAGAAAAAGCATTAAAAGTGGACAATCTCATCAACACAACATACGCCAGAACACGTGCCAACACAAACACTCACCTTACCTTGAATCAAAGAAGAACTACGGTAATAACTCTTCGCTTTTTCTACAAAAACACCCTATCGCACACAACATGAACAAAAAGCACAAACACGATAGGTATTCCTTTGACCAGACCATGAGAAGTAGTAAAACCAGGAGATCATTCTCAAGATCTCAACAGAGACTACCAACAAGGAATGTGGAAACAAAACGTAGAATAACCAGATCACTCTCAAGATCTCAACAGAGATTGCCCACAAGAAACTGGACGAAAAAACGATCTAAACCTGAAAGCAAACCTAGGTCATTTTCCCAGATTGTTAAAAATAATGCTAACAGGAAGAAAAATAATATACAGAATACCAAAAATAGGACAAAATACATAACGAAACCAAATATAATATCACGACCAAAAGTTCATCAAGCGAACACCAACAGGAATATAAATCCTGAACAGAGAAAAATTCATTTTTTAACGTCAGGACAACAAAAACCGGAAAAAGAAAAACTCCAGGAGGAAACATACCCAAAACAGCTGTACACGTAGATCCTAAAATAATTAATTTATCTAAAAGAGATCTTGACAATGATGAAATGCAAATTCTGTCAAGGGGACTGAAATTCACACCGACTCCAACAGTCAACCACCAAGAACTGAAGGAGGATACCCAAGAATTCTGTCGAAAATTACGTCTTGTAGAATTCTTCGCTGATAAAAATAATGAGAGTGATGAATCACTAGTAAAGAATAAATCAAATTTCACTCCGCCAAAAGGAAGAAATATCTATCTCGACCAATACATTGACATCCTGTCTAAATTTCCTCTTAGACATAATACTAATGTTAGGCCAAACATTAACAAATCAGAAATGTCTGCACTTAAACGTATACAAAATGATAAAACAATAATAATTAAACAAGCAGATAAAGGGGGTGCAGTTGTTATAATGGATACTGAATACTACAAGGATTTGGTTGAGGAACAACTGAAAGACACAACATTCTATCATGAAATACCGTCAAATATAGAAGATCAACAACCTGGCTTCAAAATACCACAACTCATTTACTGATAAGGAAAGAGACTACATCACCAATTTTGAGCCGAAACCCAGCAACCTGTATGGCCTACCGAAAGTTCACAAGTCAAAAGAAATACAACTGGCAGTAAGAGAACAAAACAGTGAGTACATTAAATTATTACACCCAAAAGACTTAAAACTTAGACCTATTATAGCTGGTCCAACATGCCCCACTCACCGTCTAAGCAATTTTGTTGACATTATTTTGAAACCACTATGTATTCACATACCCAGTTTCATCCGGGATGATATCGACTTCCTGTCCCATCTTCCCAAAACCACGGAAACGAATTCACTTCTACTCAGTTTTGATGTGGTAAGCCTTTACACCAACATTACACATGATTTAGGAATAAAGGCGGTTAAATACTGGGTGGAAAAACATAGAGAAGTGATTCCCATTAGATTCACAGCGCCATTTATATTAGACGCAGTTAAACTTATTCTGGAAAACAACACTTTCTTCTTCAATGGAAAGAATTACATCCAAATTAGAGGCACAGCGATGGGAACGAAGTTTGCTCCCGTTTACGCGAACTCTGTAATGGGATACTTAGAACAACAACTCTACCAAGAAATAGAGGAAAAATATAGTACTGACTTTAGAAAGTACATTGAAAAATCTTGGAAGAGATACCTTGACGACTGTTTCATCATCTGGACAGAATCTCTAGATACTCTGGATGAGTTCAATATCCTCCTGAATAACCTACACCCATCTCTCCAATTCACAAAAGAGATGAGTAGGACCAAATTACCATTCCTAGATATAATGATAATCAAAAACGACACCACCATTACCACGGATATATATTATAAACACACAGACACCCATCAATATCTGAATTTTAAGTCGTGCCATCCACCTCATACAAAACGCAACATCCCATACTGCCTAGCCAGAAGAATTTGTACCATTGTAGAAGATACGAATACCAGGTACAAACGCCTAACAGAACTAAGAGAATTTTTGCTCAAACAAAAATACCCATCTCTACTTATAGAAAATGGCATACAGCGGGCTATAAAAATACCTATACAACAACTTAGAACAACCCAAAGAAGAAGAAACCAAGAACTGGTCATACCATTTATAATGACACACAACCCATGTCACCAGAATATCTTCAACACTGCCAAAGCAAACCTACCGATCATTGCTCAAAGTAATGAATTAAAAGGCTTAATCACAGATCGATCTTTGACTCTTAGTAAAAGACAGCCAAAAAATTTGAAGCAATTGCTAACAAAAGCAAAGTTTGACCTTAACAACAAAGACCAATCATTCACTGTATCTAAATGCAATGATAATCGATGCGGCACATGTCAATCCATACACGCCGGTCAATATATGAAAACAAAAACTGGAAAAATATTCACAAATGCAAATATGAACTGCAAAAGCAGAAATCTAATTTACTGCATTAAATGCCCGAATTGTGAAGAACTATATGTCGGTCAAACTGGAAATGCACTATCGGAACGTGCACGGGTACACCGTCAACAAATCAGAGACCCAAATGTCCGTCAGATACCCCTAAGCGGCCACCTGGCAACATGTGGTCAGGGAATATTTATAATATTCCCATTCTACAAATTACACAGCCCAAATGAAATCAAGAGAAAAATCAAAGAAAAGAATTTTATTGATAAATTCAAACCCAAGCTAAATGAACAATAATAACGCCTAGGGGTATTACTTCTACTACCACTATGACCACGACCACTAACAACAACAACAACAACAATAATAATAATAATAAAAGTGATGTTGATGGTGATGATTAATAGAAAATGCTATTTTCATCATTTCAAAAAAGCAAAACAATTGATACGTTGGATATGACTATTGGTCGTTAGCATGCTCAACCAGCCGTGACGCTTAAACCAATCAGCTGTAGTAATTCAGTGAAACTACACACTGATTGGTCGAAATACAGTTTACAGGGCTTTGCATTCTGGAGCCACTTTTCTCTGTATAAAATGTATAAAAGGTAGGAAATTTACCCATCTCATTACAGTTGAAAATTGCAAACTCGACTGTCACCACATATCATGAACCTGAAGATTGCGAAAGCATGAAAGTACTTGTTCAATTAACACTTAGAATTTAATATTCTATCATACTATTTCATTATAATACCATTATATATATTTTAAAGGATTGTAAATAAAACGAGTAAATCAGACAAAGTTGGAATTCCTCTTATTTATATATATATATATATATATATATATATATATATATATATATATAAGGATTAGAATACTGGAGCGTGTTTGAGTCAAACACCCTCTTCGTATTATAGAAATGACAGTAAAAGATATAGCTCAATGCAGTTAAACAGAGCCGAAAAATTAAGAGAGTAAAACAAAGAATCCTTTAATACATCAAAAGTTTTTATTAGCCGACAATGTTTCGTCCTATTAAGGACTCATCAGGGCAAACAAAACAACAAGAAGTAATTTCGGCAGATACAAGCCAGAAACTCTGAAGAATATGGGGTTTACATATACTAATGTCTTACAAGGACATAGGATAATAAAAATGAGGATAAAACTATAATAACTAAGGATGTAGATGACATTAAGAACCATATTACAAATATGGTTCAAAGTCACCAACTTAAATCTAAACAAATTTGGTTATATAGAACAGGAATTATATATAACACAGTATAATACATTCTAATAATAATATATCTATACCAACACTGAAATTCCAAATCAAAAATTCCAAATCAAAAATTTATTATAGAATCTAGGTTAGAGATAATGGTAAATTTTTCATTCATAAATTTTCATTCATAAATTAACAACCATTGTCTCGATAAAAACTTAATTTATGAATGTAAAATTATAACTAGCACCAATTCCTTCACCTATTTTGGCTCCACTTCCACCTCTTTTAAAGCTCGTCTCTATAATCATCATTCATCTTTCAAATACAAACTTAAAAGAACTAACACTGCTCTCTCAGAACTCATATGGTCCTTAAAAGACAAAAACATTAAATATACCATCTTTTGGAAGAAGATTTCTTCTGCATCCTCATACTTGAACAGCTCTCTATCTAAAATCTGTAATCTCTGCCTAAATGAAAAATTTACCATTATCTCTAACCTAGATTCTATAATAAATAGACGCACAGATTTGTTTTCTATCTGCCTGCATAAATTCCATAGAACTTTTCACAAAGTATACAGTTAATATTCAATTCTTTATTAATTTAGAATCTTTTCTCAAAGGCACATATACATACACCTCTTTAAAATATACCCATCTACCTTACTTTAAAGGGCATTATACACTCTATAATACTTGTTTTACTCATTACCCTCATTCTATCATAACATATACATTTGTTGTTGTTTTTGACGTTAGAATATTCATCCGCAATCATTATTATTTTTTCTCTTAGGGCGGTGAATTGGCAGTATCGGTAGAGGGTTGGACGCCATGCTTTCTAGCATAGTTACGTCCCTTTACGGTTTGATTTCAAATCCCGCTGAGGTTAACTTTGCCTTTCATCCTTACGGGGTCGATAAAATAAAGTACCAGTAATGTACTGGGTAATTGCTGGCCTTGTGCCTAAAGTAGAAACAATTATTATTTTTTCTCTCTATCATAAATCTTTTTAATCTCAATTTCATCCCTAATTTATTATTTTTTTTCTCCCCATCAACGAACTCATTATTAACTCTTTATTCGCATATATTAATTCCTTCAATATACAAACTTTAACTTCACATTATTTTTCTCAAATCCTTCTACACACAAACCTTAATAATTTTTCTCTTCGTTAATTTTGAAATTGCCACAATACATACATTTCTTTTTTGACGTTAGAATATTCATCCACAATTATTATTTTTTTCTCTCTATCTTCATACATAATTTCCCTTCGTTAATTTTCAAATTCCTTTAATTTATACATTATCTTCCAACGGTTCCCAACCTCTCTATGTTAAAACAATATATCTTTTTCTCAGTTATAAAAACTATCTCTTTCTCTCTATCACCCATCTCTCCCTCTCCACCTTCACTCTCATCTCCTCCCCCTTTTTTTCATCCTTTCCACCCCCCCTCCCTAAATAAAATATTTTTTCCTCGCACATATCCTCCCTTCGTTAATTTTCAAATTTTTAATTTATACATTATCTTCCAACGGTTTTCAACCTCTCTATGTAAAACAATATATCTCCTCTCAGTTATAAAAACTATCTCTTTCTCTCTATCACCCATCTCTCCCTCTCATCTCCTTCCCTTTTCATCCTTTCCACCCCACCCCCCTCTCTAAATAAAATATTTTTCCCAATATCACACATCAATCTAAAACCACTTTTCATATGTTGATTTAAAACTGCACTATCCACTAGTGTTTTTTAGCCTTCATATCATGTTCTCCTGTTTTATCTGATGAAAACACAAATATTATTGCATGATGATGTTTGTTTTTGAAATGCGCATAATAAAATACATGGAACTCCTTTAACCATCTTTTGATCTTATATTATATATATATATATATAAATGAAAGACGTAAATAAGAAAGTTATGAACATTGACTTACTTACTAAAATTTCACTCCAACTAATTAGTTTCTGTAAGGGGATAAATACAGTTATGTAATACTGTAGAGAAGCCTTACGTCATCAGGGAGTCTATTCTCAGCTAAGCCACCAGGCAATGCGGGGACACTGGAAGCTTATATAACAATAATTCAGTGGATGGAAAAAATCGAAAAAATCGAGCGGGGCTAGATTCTAAGCACTGAAAAATTCGCTGCCTCCTTGGTCAAGTGGCAAATTCAAAAGAATTAATCACGTGACACTGAGGTTAACCAGCTTGGAGTGGGGGTGCTATTAAGACAGAGCCTAGCTACTACTATCAGTCACAGTAGTAATTTGGCAAATTTTGCTCAACAAATAATTTGGAGAAGGATATAAAGAATTAATATATCTACCGACATATGTATACAGATCCATACCTATGCTAGCAGATATATATGTTTTGTCTTAGTAACTTTGTAGTTCTATGCAGGGGAATGCAGAACAATTATATGAAAGACGTAAATAAGAAAGTTATGAAAATTGACTTACTTACTAAAATTTCACTCCAACTAATTAGTTTCTGTAAGGGGATAAATACAGTTATGTAATACTGTAGAGAAGCCTTACGTCATCAGGGAGTCTATTCTGAGCTAAGCCACCAGGCAATGCGGGGACACTGGAAGCTTATTTACGTCTTTCATATAATTGTTCTGCATTCCCCTGCATAGAACTACAAAGTTACTAAGACAAAACATATATATCTGCTAGCGTAGGTATGCATCTGTATTCATATGTTGGTAGATATATTAATTCTTTATATATATATATATATGTATATATATATATATGCATACATATATGTGTGAGTGTGTGTTTCTGTGTGTATGTATGAGTGTGTGTCTGTATTGATAGAGATTAGAGATAGAGATTGAGATCGTGAGATATACTCGTAGATGGGTAGATAAATACCATATCTCTCACGTTATCTCCCCCCCCCTCTCTCCCTCTCTCTTTCTCTTTCTACCTCTTTCTCCTTCTCAGTATATTAAAAGTATTCAAGTTATTAGTATTAGTATTATATATTCCTGTATTGTGTGACATTCTCTTGCTGCTTGGTATTTAAAGTAATGTCTATCGACATTTCCAAATTCCTGTATGCATAAATACCCGTACTGAAACGAAATTTTGCTAAGGTTAACTAACAATATGACTATGAATGACTTTATTTTCATTCATTTAATCAGAATCTGAAGAGTTTGTAGATATTTGTTTACTATTTTAATCACGCTAATGCCACTATTCGTCTCCAATAATATTTGCTATGTAAAGGAACTATTATCTTGCAGCGTATGTGATCAATTCTTGTTTAGTGATTGTCTGCTTCTGCTAAAGAGATTTGTGACGCCGAACGAAACGATTTTTCAAACTTTTCTATACTGTTTGCGACTTTTCTATACTGTTGCGAGTTTTTTAATGTTTATCTTTCCATAATGCGTTTCTAGAAAACTGTTCATAATTATAGTAAATGCATTTAGTGTTGTGTTTTATCCATATTGCTTCAAAACAAATTTATTGGTTTTGTAAAGTAAATTCACCTGGTCTGACAAAATATTTCCTGAATACATGGAGCATCTATTGTGTTATTTATCTTCTTTTTACATTTTTAACTAAAAGGCTTTCTCATTGTTATGTCGTTGGTCATTATATGCCGTCGTGCTTTAGTATATGTGATTGATTAGTTTCGTTCTATTCATATCTATTGATTTGATATTTCTTTTGTTCATTGGTTAAGTGTATAATGCATGGAAGAGAACTTAAAGAACATTCTAAGGTTCATAGAACGAAGATGTTTGTACTGATACGGTAATTTACTATAATCAAACCCATAAGGGAATTTGGTTTTGTTCTCAGCTATAAAGCTTGGTATATAGAGGCAAAGAATCAACTACTACTACTACAACTGCTGCTGGTATTACTGCTGCTGTTACTGCTGCTGCTGTTGCTACTACTACTACTACTACTACTACTACTACTACTACTACTACTACTACTACTACTGATTGTTTGCCTTATTAGTTTCGTGTTTATTAGCTACAAGGGCTTACACACGTGCATACATACACACATACATACAGGCATACATGCATACAAAATATACATACATACATACATATATACATGATGGCTTCCCCCTCGCTATCGAGTATGGCCATTGCATGATATACTATTATTAATAATTATTAATCAATTCTACCGTGCAATGCCTGTGCGTGAAGATATTTTTTAAAGTGAAGAAAGACTGTGCACTGAGCCAATCCCACTCTCTGAGCGACAGTAACTATAACCTTAAAAGAAGAAAAGATCAACATCATCGGTAACTACTGAGCCGCAGGTTTTATATCGGAGTTATCCCAGTTTCCTGAGTTGCCTTCTCCTAGAAGAATGCACTGACAAAGGCTAGGGGTCCGTCACTCCCAGTGGTTTAACCGTGCAGTACATGTGTATATACATATTTACACACTTTTGGATGGCCGTTGACTCTTATGAGTTCTTCCGCCCTTTGTCAGGTTTTTCTTTTTGTCCTGCAGAGTGTCCAAAATCACCCTCCTCACCAAGTAAACTTGGTGGGGTTGCCGGTTTAGTCGCCGACGACCCGACCATGCGACAGGTTGTACTGGGTTACATGTTACCAGCAGCACTCAAGAGTGACCCGACATACATACATACATACATACATACATACATACATACATACATACATACATACATACATACATACATACATACATACATACATACATACATGGTGGCTGCCAACACGTTTTCGAGTACGGCCACTACTTTATATCCATGTAGGAGAACTCCTACCGATGCGCTGAACGAGTGTGACTTTTTAGTCCAGCCATCGAATTGAAAACTCTGGTACAAACACTACACTTGTGACAATTATTGACACATAGTGCTGGGCCCATGGTACCATGTGACAAGTGCAGAGAGATCTCCAGATATAAAGCAATGCCTGTGACGTGAGGCTTTTATAGTGAACAAAGGCACTGCACAAAGCCAGTCCCACTCTCTTAACCAAGATGATATTTACCAAAAAGAAGAACAAGTCAACATCATTGGATACCATCAGGGTTGCAGGTGTTATATCAGAGTTTTCCTTCTCCTAGAATTCTGCCTTGACAAAGGCTAAGGGGTCATCTCTCTCAGTGATTTTGGATGGCCATTGACTCTTAAGAGCTATTTTGCCGTTTGACAGGTTTTGTTTTTAGTCCTGCAGGATGTCCAAAGTCACCCTCCTCACCAAGAAACCTTGGTGGGGTTGCCAGTTTAGTCGCCAACGACCCGACCATGGGACAGGTTGTACTGGAATACATGTTACCAGTAGCACCAACTGGTGACCTGACATAACATACATACATACATACATGCATATAATGAACGTTAAAACATTGAGTTCCCAAAACATGGAGTAAGACAAGACAAAGTTATATTTAAAAAACAAACGAAAGGAATGTACGAATATTATACAATTAATTTATTAATGAATAGATAAAAACACTTAGCTGAATATGTTATATAACACAATAATTAGATCGAAATATAATATAGAAGTATCATTGTGAAAACAGTTGAAAGTTACATACCCAACTGTTATCCTAGTGTAGAGCAGAAGTTCTCAAACTTTTTGGGCCACTGCCCCACTCACAGCCTCGTAATACCCTCAGCCCCCCCCCCCCCCCCAAACAATCCTATTTCCAGAGAGACTTGCCTACATGAAAATTGCCAATAATATATAAATAAAATCGTTAATTTATATATAATAAACAATATATAAATAAAATCGTTAAATTTTATATAATAATTACTATTTATAAATAAATATTATATATTTGTTATTTTAATATATTTATGTATAATATGTATCATTTGATATTTGATATACTATTATATCATCTCTACTGCCTCCTTAGATCCCAGCACCCGCCCTCTGTAGCGCCCACATTGAGAACCTCTGGTTTAGAGCAACCCACGGATCTTCTCATCAACTATTTATTTCTTTAATGGTTTTTACTAACAATAATTTCTACTTTCAGTTTCTCGTCTTTTTTAGCCTCAATCCACATATTGATAAACTTAATCACCCTCTAATCCAGTCCCATGTTGTTGCATTTAACGGGTATCTCCAATGTCATATCCAATGTCATATCTCTTTTCTCACATGGCTAGCTTTTTCTCTTTTTCTTTTTCTTTTGCCCCCTAAAACACTGCCATTCCCTGATAGAATATTGACGTCTATTACCTTATATTTTGCTTTGTTTGAATTATTAATCAAACAGATTTGTAATATTTCTTCCTAGTATTTTCTTTCATTTGTGTGTGTTGTACAGTTTATTGATTCCTTAGTATCTGTAAATCTGTGTTTGGTTTAATACGTTTATCTCTCTTTCTTTATCTAACAGTGTAATATTGGTTTCAATTCATTTTCTTCCCTACAAGGTTGCATTGGTGTATTTTCCCAATTCTTATCTCATATCAATTCCTGTCACAAATCTTCGTAAACACTACAGCAGTGTTTTAGATTTTTATCATCTACAGCCTTTGGCTTGAAGTCATCATAATACAAAGGATTTTTATTGTTTACCTTTTGTATATTTATATCCAAGTATAATATGATATTGGTAACAGATGTTAAAACAATATAGAAAAGAAATAGAAAAACGAAGGTTCCTTGAAAAATTTCTATTGTTAGTTTTAACTTCTTCTATCAATATATTCAAACATTTTTGCCATTTACTTATATCGAGTTTAATATATTGATTATAAATCCTATCTTACTCACAGTTAAAGCTGCCATAATTCGTGTGGAAGATATTGCAAAAAGTCTTCTGCTAGAAAATCCATATTATTCTTAAACCCTTCTTTTTCCTTCTATAACATCCTTCTTGTTTTTCTGGGAAAAAGCTTTTTTACGTTATTTCTTTGCGATATTAATCCAGTAATTGTTTTAGGTGGAGTGTGGTCTGTGAGAAGCAGGTTTCGGGTCTGTAGTTTTTTTTCCGGTTTGCTGATTCTTTTGCTTTGGGTATTAAGAGAATTTCCCCACTGAATGAATTAGTTAGTTGCAATCTCCAGCTCTGTCACTAAGAAACTTCCCTAGCTCTTTGCAAAATATGATATTTTATGTTTTAGTATATTTCAGTAGTTTATGTTCTTTTGTTTGTTTTTGCAATGTGTGGGTTAATTCTGCTCTCACGGCTTCCAGATGCTATATTCGTTGTTTTAAACAATCAATTTCGTCCATAGCGGTTCTTTCGCTGTCTATATTCCGTCACAGAATTCATTTACTTCTCTTTCTGTTGGTCTTGCATTAATATTTATTACTTTTATTGTTACCCAGTTCTTAATGATAACGCTTTTGGTTGGAGTCAAACTATATTTTGTTCAAAATATCGTTTTCGCTCTTCATGTCGACCAACACTTTACAGTTTAGCAAGAATTCTTTTATTTAAGTGTTTTTTTGTTTTTTTTTCAATGTTGATACTATTTTATTTTTGTTGTTGTATTTCTGTAGTATGAATATTCATTCATCAAGTGTGTCAATTTGTTATTGATTTCATTAAGAATTGGGATATATTTTCACTTATTTTCTAACTTGCTTCTATGTGAAGGTTTTATTCACGATTTATTTGATAATTTAGATTTTTATATTTTACACTCCAATTTTGCATATATTTTATGCATGGAATTAAAAATACGAGTTTCCTTTAGACCCTGACGTTAATGGCACGGTTTTGTGTTACTGATATATGACCTAATGTCTTCGGAAACATAAATAATATTCGGTGTCTTCAGCAAACTGTAACAAGATATATGGATCATACATATATATGCACACACATACATGTACACAAACACACACACACAAGCGCGTACAGAGAGAGAGAGAGAGAGAGAGAGAGAGAGAGAGAGAGAGAGAGAGAGAGAGAGACGCACGTACACACTCTCGCATATACACTCTATTTTCTACTAGGCTGTTCCCATGAATTTTGCAGGCCCTCCGTAACCGATGCTGTCAATGTTGTTGTTGTTATTGTCGTGAGGGTCACTATGTGTTGGTCAGTAGTGGTCTGCTATGTGTTTTTTTATTATTATCGTTTACTTCGTGTGGATGAAGGGCCTGTGCTCTTGGTCTTTGCAAGCCTTCTGAGACCGATGAGATTGATTCTTTTGATGTTCAGTTTAAATTGTTACTAGTGGACTCTTTCATGAAAGACATGTGCAAAGATAGAATTCTATTCAAGAGAGATGATATTCTGGGAAGTAAGGGGTGGACTTAGTGGATATAACAAGCTTGGGGAGTTATACACTATATTCGGTCAAGAGAGGAGTGGGGACGAGTGCCTGATGAAGGTGGCATGGTGACTATCAGTTCTGAGGAGTAGATGTCATTGTATAGCAACAGAACTATAGACCAGAAGCTGGAACGTGCCTGTCATTGACTTTATATCAATCGAACACTTGGATTTTTTCTGTAAGTGGTCTATGCTGCAGTTGTACATATATGAGGCCGCAAGATCGTCCCAGATATAGGAATACTACTTCATAGTAGACTTTACTTGAACATTGTAGAAAT
The DNA here is from genome assembly GCA_964016885.1 of Eledone cirrhosa. Lineage (NCBI taxonomy): Eukaryota > Metazoa > Mollusca > Cephalopoda > Octopoda > Eledonidae > Eledone > Eledone cirrhosa. The sequence continues at coordinate 95,307,142 of OZ024745.1, forward strand.
CAGAAGTTATTGGGAGAGACGTGGAGTGTTTTCTGTCTCTGAAGAGAAGATCAAGTCTAGTCTATGTAGTTCTAACTATATCTAAGATGTCCGTTTGCTATGAGAGATTCTTAATGAGACTGCGGTCTAACGAGGG
>OZ024745.1:95307477-95444977 GCA_964016885.1 Eledone cirrhosa
ACAATATAACAGTCAACTATTTACTGGCTGCACCATAGGAGGCACATTATAAACAGTTTCAATAATAACGTCTGTATTATTGTTAGAGCGTCGGACACCATGCTTCACGGCTGAGAGTTACAACCCTTTACGTTCTGAGTTCAAATCCCGCCGAGGTTATCTTTGCCTTCCATCCTTACGGAATCGATAAAATAAAGTACCAGTAATTACTGGGTTCGATTTAATCGATTTTTCCCTCCCCTTCAAATTGCTGGCCTTGTGCCTAAATCAGAAACAATTATTGTTACGCACGGCCAGTATTTTAAATAAATATTATTGTTCAACTGTATTCAAACTGTTATTAATCTTCACCAAGAAAGCGAATCTAAACATTATTTGAACAATTTATGATGGCACGTACATGATTAGCAAATATTTTTACTGGCAGCGTAGCAACGGGATTTTACTAGTTTAGTATTAAACGAAGACTAGATTTGAGTAGAAAAGTAAACGGAGAAAAGAATATATATTTCCATATATGTATATTGAGACATATGTATATTGAGACATATATGTATATTGAGTCATATATGTATATTGAGTTATATATGTATACTGAGTCATGTATGTATATTGAGTCATATATGTATATTGAGACGCATTGTTAGAGTCGTTAGAACGTCGAATAGAATGATTTGCATTATTCGTTTTGATTCTCTGCTTTCTGAGTTCAAATCCCACTGAAGTCAACTTTGCCTTTCATCCTTCTCAGGTCGATAAAAATGTTCCAGTCTAGTACTAGGGTCGATTCTTTCTCTATATCTCTTTCTCACTTCCGTTTTCTCACCCTCTATCCATGTCTGGAAGAAATATGCTGCATTCAGAGCTGTATAGAGAGATAGGCTCCGCCAGGTTTTAAAAGGCCCTAGAAATTCCGTATACCACTACGTCACCCAATACGGCTCCCCCAGGAGTTAAGAGACTATCCATATGTATATACCATATATAATTCATTAAAAGAAAGAAACCACGAAAGATTTAAAAGAAAATGTAATTTCCTAGAAATTATTTCATGTTGTCACAGCAGATGATAATTATTTATGTGTGAGTGTTTGTGTTCGTGCATGTGTCTGTGTGCACACATGTGTTTATCTGTGTATGCGTATGTGTGAATTCTTTTTCTTTTCGTATCTTCGAAGCATGTGGTTATATGATAGTTTCCCATTTCTTTCCACAGTCCTGTGCATTATTATTAAATTCTGCGAGATGCACGCGTATCGTTGTTTCGTTCGTTCTATATACATCCCTCATTCTTTACCTGATACTTCACTTAGTATGTATGCTCCTACTTCAACTCATATGTTAACTCTCTTTACTAGTCGTCAAACGTAACACCGGACTAACTAACTAACGCAACAGGTATATGTTAGAGATTCACACCGGTGGATTGGCAGTATCGGTAGAGGGTCGGACGCCATGCTTTTCAGCATAGAATTAGGGCCCTTTACGATCTGAGTTCAAATCCTGCCGAGGTTAACTTTGTCTTTCATCTTTACAAGGTCGATAAAATAAAGTACCAGTAATACACTGGGGTAATTGCTGGCCTTGTGCTAAAAGTAGAAACAATTATATGTTAGAGATTCACTAAACAGTATATTTGTCTTTTAACACAATAATTGGTAACGATGAAAGTCGCCACAATAAAAATTCAAATGATTTGCTCCTGATTTTCAGGGCATATGTTTTCGTTATTGTTTATCCCCAACTCGGTACTAATCGACTACACAGATACATTTTTTTTTTCTTTGTTCATTTTGTAGATAAGATAAAATGTAATTTGAAGTTGATTTGGTTGCTATTTCTCGCAAGCCGAGTTACAGTGTAGAGGTCAACTCTTTGTAACCGAAAGTGCTTGCGAGATTTTTATTTTATATTTTCCAATTTTCTTCGAAGATATTTTATATGACTTTAAAAGAATATAAAAAATAAATTTATTGATAATAATCTAAATATTTTCTGTTGTTTCAGGTTGTTATCATGTTGGTTTCTATACTGTTTGTTTTCGGCATTTGTTGGTTGCCTTATCTAATATCACTGCTATATTCAGAATATAAAGGTTCCGACGAGGTATGTTATACTTTTGGTAAATTATTTTTCCTGTATCGTGGTTATGACTGCTTTAAAACATAATTGTTTTCTTTCGAGTATATATAATAATTTGAAAAATATGTATTTTAAAGGGTTAATAAGGAACGATGGTAAGGTGGGTTAAATACTTTTCTAATGCTTATTGTTGTCAAACAATATTCTACTTTGTCATACTTCTAAAGTAGATGCAACACTTTATACTGCTATATAAGTATCGATTCATTTCATTATATACCTTCTCTGGGAAGGTAGGGTTAGAGTGGTTTCAGAATGGTTAGAGTGTCGGACAAAATGCTTTGTAATATTCAGCTATGTGTCTTTATGTTCCGAGTTTAATCCTGCACTTCATCCGTTCGTGGTCGATAAAATAAAGTAACGTTGAAGTATCGGGGGAAATTTAATTGACTGCCACCCCTCCACTTAAATTACTAACCTTGTGCTTAAATTAGAAACCATTATACATGTTCTTTACAAATATGGTTTTGCATCTATTGTGCCTGACGTGTACCTCAGAAGGGGTCAGATTGAATCTAGGCATCTAGAATATATTTCATTTAACTAATTTCCTTGAAAAATGAATGAACATCACAACCTCATTGCCTTAACATGGGCCACAACGCTTTAGTTACTGAGAATAATCTATAAAGTTTAATCGCTTGACCCTAATTATCATTTTATTATTAATAATTATTAATAAACTGATAAGAAAGCAAAAATTCGGAGAACTATTACAGTATTTATCATTTTAGATTAAGGGGTAGTTTATTCATACTGACATTTTCATATTCCCTATTTGTGCAATTTCGTATTTCAAAGAAGAAAGGGTTGTGTTTCTTCCTCCTTTGGTTCTTTGTTATTCTTGAATTAAATGACCAAGCCACATCCATTAATAAATATATCTTTTTAACCTTGTCAACCATTGTTAAGTCTGGGTTATTGGGTTCAAATTTTTTATCAATTTATTGGGAAACCCCAAAGTATTTTACACATTTCGGATTCAATGACACATATCAGACCTGTCTTTTTTCAAATTCCCTTTTCTCACACAACTTATCTTTACAACCTCATTATGTATTGATTTTGTGCTAGTTTATAGCATTCACAAACAGCATTCACATTCTTCACAAAGGAAATGCTTTTTCCCTTCTTTGGTGAACAGTACGTCATCCTGGCCTGCAAGAGTCGTACCGTTTCTATATTCAATGTACCTTCTTATGAACCAATCCTATCTTCGTTGTACTGCTACTTCAACTGACACAGTGAAATTGTTTGTGTAGTTCTTTGTTGAGCACTGCTTCAATATATATGTATATATTAGAATTGGTGCTCTGAAATAGCGATGTATATATGAATGTATATATAATGTATTTTGCAATACACTATATGCTTAATTAAAAACATTTTGAAGACCTTACGCTATTGTTTTAAAGTAGTGACTATGTCACTTACTTCTTTTTTCAACAAACAAAGGAAGATAAGCTGACAGATCTCTGTTTCATACTGTTGGTATTCCTCAGAGCTTAGCACTCCCCTTGTTTGTTGAAAATTATGAATGTTGGATTCTTATAGAATTCCAGTAATAATCAGGAACTGATTATACAGAGCGGTTACCGGTCCAGCAAAAATTGAAAATTAGAATTGGTGCTCTGAAATAGCGATATATATATGAATGTATATATAGAATGTATATATGTATATATCAGTATTTCAGAGCAACAATTCTAATTTTCAATAGTGTGTGTGTGTTTGTATTACAGAAGTTTGTGATTATTTCATATATCACTTACTTTAATTCTGACATACAGTCAGAAGCTTTGTAAGTGGTAAGATCTCTTAATGATCCTATCGTTAAAGAAGCCCGAGTAACATTAAAATAATCAAGTAGTTGATCTGGAGCTGATAAATGTATCATACCTTTTGTTCAGAAAAACAGAGATGAGAGGGCGCGGAGAAAATTATATATATAGATAGATAGATAGATAGATAGATAGATAGATAGATAGATAGATAGATAGATAGATAGATAGATAGATAGATTTCTTTATTAGCCACAAGGGCGCAACAAGAAAGGGGACAATACAAAGACATGCCGGGGATTTTACATACAGTCGTGTAAAAAAATATAAAAACAAACAATTTCAACAATCGAAATCCCCAATAGGGGGGAGGCGCCACAAATGGGTTGTTTAATACCCCGTCGATAGAACAACCCTCAACTCAAGGAGCGTGTTGTGCAAGTGCTCCTTTCTTCCTTTTGCTCTCTTCCTCAACCTACAGGCTTATAAACAGAGAAGGCCCAATCACTCGGGCCATTTTCGCTTCATTCACCCACCTTTCAGTAAATTTACTGGGGTTCAGTGCCTCTCTCTCCACCCTGATTCTCCTTCTAAAGTGATACTTAAAGAATGGAATCAATTGTTGTCCGGAGAGAAAGGCATCTGTCCTCAGTCCTCTCAACCTCGTCCACCATATAACTTCTTTCACCATAGCCACCGTACAGAGGAAAACCGCCTCTCTTTCGTTTTTGAAAGAGTCTGGCGGTTTGATCCTTACTATGGACTCGGCAGTCAACTGTATTTGTCCCATACGCGACAGCAGTTGTTCTGCATAGTTCCACAGGTCGCTTACGCCCGGGCAGTGTACAATTGCGTGCAGAACTGTTTCAATGTCCTGCGCACATCTTGGACACGTCCTCTTGGAAGGATCCCTGCCAGGGCGTCCGTGCCTGTAGATCTTGTCACGAACCGGTAGAGCTCCTCGGTAGCACTGCCAGGCCAGGGACCTCTGGAAGTTGTCCATAGGTCCCGGGCGGAAAGTCCTACCAAACATACTGGTGAGCTCATCGTCTTCGACGCCCAGAGTCTCTCCGAGCACGTCGTCGCCCTTGTAACGTACAATCCCTCTATAGAATGTCGAAGTGGAGTCTCCACTGATTGCTGCGCCCGCTTGCCAGAGGACTGTGAGCGCCTGAGCGTATTCAATGTGCCAGGCGCCCATCGTTTTCGGTCTTTTCTTCACCCAGGACTGCAGCTCCGTTAGCGAGACGAGCTGTGGGAAAGCCTGTCTCACAAACGGTGCCCACACCGGTTGGGGGTCGGTGAGGAATACCTGGAGATGCGCAGCCTCAGCGCATGTTTGCGCATCATCAGCCACGGCATTCCCAGCCCTCCGTTGGAAGGGTGCTGACAGCAGACGGATCTCCTCACCAGCGGAGCCTGCTTCTTCCACAGAAACTGGAAGAGCATGCGTTCCATCTTGGCGAGGTGTTCACGGGGACAAGGCACGACAGTCAAGCGGTAGTAGATGACGGACGCTATGAAAGTGTTCGCCACCTCCGCTCGACCTTTCAAGGACAGTTTGCACTCTGCGCACTTCTGAGTGAGTGCAAACACCTTGGCCGTGACCTCGTTCCAGTTTTTCTCCACCTGGAGGTCTGGACCGAACCAGACCCCGAGCAATTTCACCGGTCCGTCCGTCCAGCGTCCAACGACGCTGTCGGATGTCATCGGTTTGCCTCTCCACGTACCGAGTTGCAAACCGACAGACTTGTCTGGGTTTAGTTTTGCTCCCGCCAGCGTTTCGTATTCTTTCAGTATGTTGCCGATCACCCCGATTTCCGAGGTGCTCGACACCATTACTGTCACGTCGTCGGCATAAGCCGACGCCGCTTTGCGCAGTCCCGGTTCTAGGGAGATGCCCTGCAACAGCTCCAATTTCCGCAGTAGTGGCTCTAGAGTCATTACATACAGAATGGAGGAGAGAGGGCATCCCTTTCGAATGGAACGCGTGATTGCGAACGGGTCCGATAGGTAGCCGTTCACCTTGACCCTCGAGCAGATGCTGGTGTGCATCGCCTCGATCCATCCTCTGAACACGGGACCGAAACCGGCCGCCTTGAGAACCGCTTCCAAGTATCGATGGTCGACCCTATCGAATGGCTTAGACTGATCCAAGTTGATCAGAGCCCCACCGAAGCCGGGTTTACTACCCACCCTCTCTATGATGTATCGCATGAGGTGGAGGTTGTCGTGTATGGACCTGGTCGGGATTGCACACGTTTGCGCTTTCCCTACCAGGTTCTCGACGACAAGCGCCAACCTCGTCGCTAGCACCTTGGCCAAAATCTTTAACTCTGTGTTGAGCAGAGTTATGGGCCTGAAGTTGTTAATTTCGTCCCCCTTGTTCTCGTCTTTCCTGATCAGCGTTACTACGCCCTTGCCTGCAGAACTGGGAATTCTCCCGTTCTGCTGCCAATTGCAGTAGACGGCTTCGAGGACGCCAGAGAACAAGTCCGGCATGCCTATGTAAAATTCGTAGGGTAGACCATCTAGACCGGGTGACTTGCGTTTCCCGCAGCGGCCCAGAGCGTCCCGTATCTCAGTGTCTGTGATCGGTCTTTCGCAGAACTCGGCGTCCGTGTTCGAGAGACGCGGCAGGCCGTCGAGGTATGAACTAAAGTCCATTGCCCCGTTCGGCTCACCGTCGTTCTGCTCAAACAGTCGCGCAAAGTGCCGCTGAAAGGCCGCGCACATTTGCTTGGGGTCAAGTAGCACGCGTCCGTTTTGGTCTTTCAAAGACCGAATCGTGGACTTGTTGCCACTTTTTGCCTCCGCCACTCGGGCCCAGCTGACAGCTTTCGCTCCTTCGTTTCCTGGAGCACGTGTTTTGCTTCTGACCACGCAGCCTTCGTGTTTCGCATCGAAGAACTGGTCCAGTGCCGTTCTCGACGCTAACACTCTAGCCGCGTTGCCACTTCTAAGTGCCTCCTCTACCTTGGCTACTAGTTCTCTTTCTATTCTGTTTTTCTCTAAGGCTAACTCTCTGCTATACCCTATCGATTCTATTCTAATTGCTTTCTTGAGAGAGTACCACCATCTATTGTTGACGATGGCTCCCGTTAACTGTTGCTTGACTAGTTTACTTATCCGTTCACTGTAAGCTTTACGTGCCGGCAACGACACGTTCAGCTTCCAGTATCCGGGACCCTGTCTATGTATTCTATCACGGTTGACTAAGCAGACGACTAACTTGTGATCTGAATAGGCAACCATGTGCATTCGTGGACAGCTTAACATATCCTTGTCCCTTTCTCTAATGAAGAACCTATCTAAATACGATCTAGATGTCCCACTGCGGTTTACCCACGTCCACTGTGGTGCAGTCGGGAAATCCAGTCGATACCTATCGGCCAGTTGGAATTGGCCGATTAAAGTTTTGAGGCTGTTGCACCCCGCTCTACTGGGACATGCTCCCACATAGTCCCACCGTGCATCTAGGATACCATTCCAGTCCCCCACTAAAAGTAAGGAGCGAGACGTTCCCAGAAAAGACTCTAGACGCTTAAAGAAGTCTGGCCGTGATTGCGATTGCCCGGTCGGGGCATAAACGGCCACCAGTCTGAAGGCTCCACCTCCGATACTGTTCACGTCTAGGACTACCAGTCTACCCTCCGGGTCCAAGTGTACTTGCTGTACTCCGACGTCCAGGTTCTTCCGAAACATAACAGCCACTCCACCTCCACCTCCTGGCTGACAGAGAGATGCGTAGATCTCAAAGTCGTCGAAGATGGGGGTTAGTTGCTGCCTGTTGTGGATTCTGGACTCGGTGATGGCTATCACATCCATACTGTGTGACCTAAGGTCGTTTAAAAGTTGGCCCTGTTTCCAGGGCATCCCTAGGCCACGCACATTCACGGTTCCAACTCGTAAACTAGCCATGTTGGTGAAGAAAAGTTGGAGAAAAAGGACGAAAGGTGCACTTACCTTTTCGTTTCCTGGAGATCGGGTTGTTCAATCTCCATTTGGGTGCTGGATGGGGTGTTGGGTGGGGTGGGGAAACCTTTCAACAGGACGCGGTTGATGGGTTTGTGGCAGGGGTTGCCCACGTCCTGTGAAAATTTAATTTTCAGGTCTTTATAGGTTTCCATAGAAACCCTTATAAGTTTAAGGTGTGGAGACGATTCTGCCTTGACGAAAGTTTTGCCCTCCGTCTCCACCTTGGGGTTTTGGGAGATGACCTCCATCAAACTCTTGTTGTTTGTGTTGATGTATGCGTATTGTTGTTTGTGTTTTTGTTGTATTGTTTTAGTTTGTTGTTCATCTGGGAGTTTTCTTTTTATGGTGGGTGCTTGTGTTTGGGGTGGTGTTGGTGCTGGTTTTGCTGATAGGGGGGTGTTTGACTGTGGTGTTGTTTGTGTTGTTGTTTGTGTCTGTGGTTGTGTGTTGGTGTTGGTGATTGGAGTTTTGGGGGTTTTGTGGTGTCTCTTTTTTTGTTTTTTGGATTTCCGCGGTTCTCCCTCTTCTTCACTTAAAGAAGGAGAAGCAGCTTCATCCGTCGATGAATAATCATCGTCAGGTGTGTGGGGTAAGGGTATGTTGTGTGGTGGTGGTGTTTCGGTATGTGTGTTTGTGGTAGTGTTTGATGGAGTGGGATGAAGTGGGGATGTGTTCTTCAGGGGTGTTGTCTCTGTTTTTTTGTTGTTGTTGGTTGAGTGTCTGTTTGTTTTGGTGTGGTTGCTCGTTTCGTCTGTCGTTGTACTTGTGGTGGTGGTGGTGGTTGTTTTGGTGTTGGTGTTGGTAATAGCGTTTTTTTTATGATGTTGCTGTTGTGTGTTTGTGGACAAGAGGTGAGATGTGCTACCACAGCGAAAGCAGTGAAATTTTCTTCCTTCTACCGAAATGTTTATTTTGTTGTTATTATCAATAACGACTCTTTCGGGTATTTTGGAGATTCTCTCCGGTTTCATTTGCAACAGAATCTCCAAATCGGTGCCCGCCCACCTTTGTCGAATGGATTTTCGTATCGAAAGTATTATGTCTGTTTCTGGCTCTACGAAGCCAGCCAAGATCCACCAGATGTTAATGCTTGGAGGTATGTTTTTTATTTTTATTTTTTGTGTCCTTTTCCCCATGTATGTAGGGAAAAAGGTGTATGCTTTTGACACTATTGGTGTCACAGAGTTTTTTTGGGCCAGTGTCTCGCTTTTAAACAGTACGGAAACGCTTCCGTACTGTTTTCCTCGCTGGAGAAAATCGACATTTGCTAGAATCTCCTTGAAAGAATCTTCTATATCTGACTGATTAACAAATGTCGGTTTTCTTGACGAATTTGACACAGTCCTAAAAGTGACTGATCGGCGGTTTGTGTCTTCCTTTATTTCAAGGGGTGAGTTAATTCTAAACCCAGCTCTTTCTTCGAAAGTTACAAATTTTCTCCCTTGCTGGAGCATATCTCTTGCGTTGGAGATATCAAGATTTATAAAATCTTGTTTCTTGTTGACTGTGTCAGCAAAAGACATTTTCTTTTTTTGTGTGATGTTGTTGTTGATAATGATGTTATCGTTGTTGGAAATTTTATGTGTAGATGTATCTGTAGAGTTGTTGATGTCTTTTTCATGTGTATGTATGTCAATGGGTTTTTTTGCCGTGTTTTCCCGTGTGTTATTGTCATTTTTCTCCGCTTCGGCGGTAGAAATTGTAACATTTTCAAATGTTGATATATTTTTTCTTTTGTGACAGTATCTATGGCAACGTCCATAGCAGCAGAAGCAGATATAACGTTAATATCTGCCTCTTTCTCTCCTTTTTCACTATTAACGTTCTCCAGCGTTCTAGTGTTGCTCAAGTTTTTTTTACTTTGTAAAATTGGATATTTTAAGACAAACTTTTAAATAAAATGTTCGCCCCTACAGGGGCGAAAAATGGGATTACCACCCAGCTGACAATTCAGCTTGGGGGTTAATCTACAAAGTGTTGTATTTTTTTCAAACAATTAGATCGGTTTTTGCATAGAAATTAACAAAAAACTTACCGGCGATATTCCACACGTTAGATAGATAGATAGATAGATAGATATATTTCTTTATTAGCCACAGGGGCACAAAAGAAGGGGACAAATACAAAGGGGGAAGTTTACATACAATAAAAACGTGTAAAATATTATCACAAATGCAATTTAAAAAATTAGTCCATTTTCCCCAATAGGGGAGACAGTTCATATGGTTAACACATACCCCCGAAAAAATGTGCAACCCTCATCTCCAGGAGTACGAAGAGTTTGTACTCCTTTCCTCTCCTCCTCCTTTTCCTCAACCTACAGGCTGATATAGAGAGAAGGCCCATTCACTCGGGCCATTCTCGCCACTTTCACCCACCTTTCATAAAACTTGCTGGGGTGCAGCACCTCTCTCTCCATCCTGATTCTTCTTCCAAAGTGGTATTTGAAAAAAAGAATCAGAAAGATAGATAGATAGATAGATTTCTTTATTAACCACAAGGGCGCAACAAGAAAAGGGGATATTACAAAGACATGCCGGGGATTTTACATACAGTCGTGTAAAAAATATAAAAACAAACAATTTCAACAATGGAAATCCCCAATAGGGGGAAGGCGCCACAAATGGGTTGTTTAATACCCCGTCGATAGAACAACCCTCAACTCCAGGAGCGTATTGTGCAAGTGCTCCTTTCTTCCTTTTGCTATAGATAGATAGATAGAGATAGATAGATAGATAGATAGATAGATAGATAGATAGATAGATAGATAGATAGATAGATTTCTTTATTAGCCACAGGGGCACAAAAGAAGGGGACAAATACAAAGGGGGAAGTTTACATACAATAAAAACGTGTAAAATGTTATCACAGATGGAATTTAAAAGTTAGTCGATTTTCCCCAATAGAGGGAGACAGTTTATATGGGTAACACATACCTCCGAAAAAAAATGTGCAACCCTCATCTCCAGGAGTACGAAGAGCTTGTACTCCTTTCCTCTCCTCCTCCTTTTCCTCAACCTACAGGCTGATATAGAGAGAAGGCCCATTCACTCGGGCCATTCTCGCCACTTTCACCCACCTTTCATAAAACTTGCTGGGGTACAGCACCTCTCTCTCCATCCTGATTCTTCTTCCAAAGTGGTATTTGAAAAAAAGAATCAGTTGTTGGCCGGAGAGAAAGGTGTCTGACCTCAGCCCTTTCAACCTTGTCCACCATACAACCTCTTTCGCCATAGCTATCACACAAAGGAAAACCGCCTCTCCTTCGTTTTTGAAGGAGGGTGGCGGTTTGATCATGACAATGGACTCGGTGGTCAACTGGATTGGTCCCACCCGCGACAATAGTCGTTCTACATAGCCCCACAGGTCAGTGACGCCCGGGCAGTGTATGAATGCGTGCGCGACGGTTTCTTCGTCTCGCACGCACCTCGGACAGATCTTTTTTGCAGGGTCCCTGCCCGGGCGCCCATGTCTGTAGAGCTTGTCTCGAACTGGTAGAGCTCCTCGGTAGCACTGCCAGGCCAGGGACTTTTGGAAGTTGTCCATCGGTCCCGGGCGGAAGGTCCTACCGAACAGACTGGCCAGTTCATCTTCCTCTACGCCTAGAGTTTCACCGAGCGCGTCGTCGCACTTGCTGCGGACCAACCCTCTATAGAATGACGAAGTGGAGTCTCCACTGATCTCCGGGTCCGCCTGCCAGAGGGCTGTGAGCGCCTGAGCACATTCGATGTGCCAGTCGCCCATTTTCCTCGGTCTCTGCTTGACCCAGGACTGCAGCTCGGTCAGCGAGACGAGTCGTGGGAAGGCTCGCCTGACGAACGGGGCCCACACCGGTTGTCCGGTGAGGAATACGTAGAGATGCCGCAGCCTGAGCGCGTGTTTGCGCATCGTCAACCACGGCATCCCCAGCCCTCCGTTAGAAGGGTGTTGGCAGCAGATGGATCTTCTCACCAAAGGAGCCCGCCTCTTCCAAAGGAATCGGAAGAGCGCGCGCTCCATCTTGGCGAGCGTTTTGGCTGGACAAGGCACGACGGTCAAGAGGTAGTAGATGGCGGACGCTATAAAAGTGTTCGCCACCTCCGCTCGACCTTTCAAGGATAGTTTGCACTCGGCCCACTTCTGGGTGAGTGCAAACACCTTGGCCGTCACTTCGTTCCAGTTCTTCTCCACCTGGAGGTCCGGACCAAACCAGACCCCGAGCAGCTTTACCGGTCCTTCCGTCCAGCGTCCGACGACGCCATCGGAAGGCATCGGTCTGCCTCTCCACGATCCGAGTTGCAAACCGATGGACTTGTCCCGGTTCAGCTTCGCTCCTGTGAGACTTTCGTATTCCTTCAGTAAGGTGCCGACTTCCTCGATTTGCGAGGCGCTCGACACCATTACTGTCACGTCGTCGGCGTAGGCCGACGCCGCTTTCCGCAGTCCCGGTTCCAGAGGGATGCCCTGCAATAGCTCCAGCTTCCGCAGTAGTGGCTCGAGAGTCAGTACGTACAGAAGGGAGGAGAGAGGGCATCCCTGTCGAATGGATCGCGTAATATGGAAAGGCTCCGAGAGGTAACCGTTCACCTTGACCCTTGAGCAGATGTTGCTGTTGTGCATTGCAGCAATCCAGCCCCTGAACACGGGTCCGAAGCCTGCCGCCTCGAGCACCGCATCCAGGTAACGATGGTCAACCCTATCGAAAGCCTTAGACTGATCCAAGTTGATCAGGGCCCTACCGAAGCCGGGTTTACACCCTACCCTCTCTATGATGTATCGCATGAGGTGGAGGTTGTCGTGTATGGACCTGGTCGGGATTGCGCATGTCTGCGCTTCTCCCACCAGATTCTCGACGACAAGCGCCAGCCTCTTTGCCAACACCTTGGCCAAAATCTGTAACTCTGTGTTTAACAGAGTTATGGGCCGGAAGTTGCCTATGTCATCCCCCTTATTCTCGTCCTTCCTGATTAGTGTGACCACGCCCCCGGTTACAGAACTGGGAATTCTCCCGTTCTGTTGCCAGTTGCAGTAGACCGCTTCCAGGAGACCGGAGAATAAGTCCGGCATTGCTACGTAAAATTCGTAGGGTAGACCGTCGAGACCTGGAGATTTGCGTTTGCCGCATTGGCTCAGCGCGTCCCCTATCTCAGTGGCTGAAATCGGCTTTTCGCAGAACTTCGCCTCGCTGTCCGAGAGTCGCGGTAGGCCGTCGAGGTATGGACCGAAATCCATAGCCTCTCCCGGCGCGCCGCTCCCCCCGAACAGCCGAGCAAAGTGCCGCTGAAAAGCCGCACACATCTGCTTCGGCTCACGTATCACGCGTCCGTTTTGGTCCTTCAAAGACCGAATCGTGGACTTGTTGCCACTTTTTGCCTCCGTCACTCGGGCCCAGCTAACAGCTTTGGCTCCCTCGTTTCCCAGAGCACGTATTTTGCTTCTGACAACGCAGCCCTCGTGCTTCGCGTCGAAGAACTGGTCCAAGGCCGTTCTCGTTGCTAGCACGCTGGCTACGTTGCCACTTCTAATTGCCTCTTCTACTTTATCTACCAGTTCCTTCTCGGTTCTATTTCTATCTAACGCTAATTCTTTACTAAAAGCTATCGAGTCTAATCTAACTGCCCTCTTGAGAGAGTACCACCATCTGTTGTTGACAATGGCCCCTGTCAAGTGCTATTTAACTAAAGTGCTAATCCGTCTACTGTAGGCTTTGCTTGTCGGTAACGACAAGTTCAGCTTCCAGTAGCCGGGTCCTTGTCTATGGGTTCTATCAAGGTTGGCCATGCAGGTCACTAGTTTGTGATCTGAATAGGCAACCATGAACATTTGTGGACAGCTTAACATGTCCCTATCCTTATTTCTAACTAGAACCCTATCTAGGTACGATCTAGATGTTCCGCTACGATTACTCCACGTCCACAGTGGCGCAGTCGGAAAATCTAGTCGATATCTATCGGCCAGGTCAAATCGGTCGATTAACTGTTTGAGGCTGTTACACCCCCCTTTATCGGGATATGCTCCCACATAGTCCCAACGTGCATCTAGGATTCCATTCCAGTCCCCCACTAAAAGCAAGGAGCGGGACGTTCCCAGAAAAGTCTCTAGACGTTTGAAGAAGTCTGGCCGCGGTGTCCTGGATGGGGCATATGCGGCCACCAGCCTGAACGCTCCACCTTCACTACCGTCAAGGTCTAGGACCACCAGTCGACCCTCCGGGTCCAGATGTACCGTCTGTGTTACGAGGCCCAGGTGTTTCCGCAGCAAAACGGCAACTCCGCCCCCACCCCCCGGTTGACAGAGAGATGCGTAGATCTCAAAGTCATCGAAGATGGGGGCCAGCTGTCGCTCGCCGTGGATCCTGGACTTGCAAATGGCTACCACATCCAAACTGTGCGACCTGAGGTCGTTTAAGAGTTTGCCCTGTTTCCAGGGCATCCCCAGGCCGCGTACGTTCACACATCCAACTCTTATATTGGCCATGTTGGTGCTGAAAAGTTAAAAGAGGAAAAGAGATCACTCACCCTTCGCCTCCTGGGGACCAGGCCGCATGATTTCCATGGGGGTGTTGGAGGGTTGTCTGGATGGGTGGTGGTTTCCGGCGGGGTGGGGACGCAGATGTTTGGTGGGGTGGGGTCTGGTGGGAGATAGATAGATAGATAGATAGATAGATAGATAGATAGATAGATAGATAGATAGATAGAGTTAGTGAGAGAGAGTGGGGCAGAGAGAGAAAAAGAGAGAGGAGAGATCTAATCGTCAATGAAATGATTGTTTTTCATACATGTAATTAATGCATCATTAACTGTTTATCTGATTAAGAGAATACTTTGAAGATATGTTCGTGGCGTTTCGCAATGCTTCTAAAAGCCAACCTATCTTTTCGGGTCGATGCTGAAGTGTTTCGTTATTACTGATTGCTTGTTTATGTTCTCACTATTCGATACTTTCTTCATTTATGCTCTTTCTCGTCACTGATTGCTCTCTGCGTTTGCAAGTTAAAATGAATCCGTTGGAACTTTGCTTTCCTCTACTATGACAGCAAAGTTAAATATCGAGGTGTAATAGTGAAGTTACAAATCATTATACGGCCATACTTTATTTATCATTCTTAAGGAACCCTTAGTTGCTTTAGATCATTTAAAATGTGACAAATAATCAATGACTTACCAATTAGTGTGGATATTGAATTCAACTTGGAAATAATCAAGATTTTAGATTTAGATGTAATGCTAACTTTTGCATTGATCTTTATTTCATGTCACTAATTCCACAACCTGTGACAATTTTATTAAAGCTGTAACCAAGACGAAATGCGTTAATGAGAAAATGTTATATGTGGAAGAAGTAGAAAGATTATTTTCAGTTATAGGTTCTGTTTCATTAATGAAATTCTCATATTTATTAGCAACGTAGAACAAGATGTCACTCTTTTGGCAAGCAATGACATCGTAGTATGGATGTAAATAGATTCGCTGAGTTGATTCTACATCAAAAGCATAACTAAGAATTATTAAGACCAAAACGTGTCCTTTTATCGTTCCCTCTCAATATGTTGTTAAATTTATGATTGAAAAGTCTAGTCGAACAAATAACTCTGATGATGATGATGATGATGATGATGATATCTGAAATATAAAATTTAGAATGTTTCACTACTTAGAAGATAAACTCCACTTTCTGAGAATCATTCTGAATCACTGCCTAATAGTTGTGCCAGAAATAGTGTAACAACAATTTAAAGATTGAGATTTCGTGACATCTCGGGATATTTTTTGTAGTCTATTTTCAGCCTCATTGTATCAAGTTATTATTACCGATCCCATTGAATTTTTTCTGTAATCTAATCATAATTGTTTCTAGCACTAGGCCAAGGGGAAAGTCGATTAAAATCAATCCCAGTGCATTACTGGTGCTTTATTCTATCGACCCCGTAAGGATGAAAGGCAAAGTTAACATCGGTGGGATTTGAATTCAGACCGTAAACGGCTGTAACTCTATGCCGCAAAGCATTATGTCTGGCGCTCTACCAATGCTGCCAATCCATCATCAGTAATCTGATAATGGTTTCCCTTTTAGGCACAAGGGCAAACAATTTTTTGCGGGGAGGGGAAAGTCGATTAAATCGACTCGAGTGCGTGATTGGTACTTTATTTTATCGACCCCGTAAAGATGAAAGGCAAAGCTAACCCCAGCGGGGTTTGAACTCAGAATGACAATGGCCATAGCTATATGTCGCAAAGCATGTTGTCCGACACTTTACCGATACTGTCAATTCACCACCAGTAAACTAAAGATAATAAGAGAACGGAGAGTAAATATGAGGACAAGAGTAGTGAGAGTTATAAAGCAGGATATACTAGACGAACAACGATGATGGTAGTTATAAGGATCCTAACATTGATGGGGTAGTTGTAGTGGTGGTAATTATGGCGTTGCTGTTGGCAGTGGAGATGATGACGACAGTGATAATGACGACAACGACGACGACGACGACGATGATAATGTTTATGACATCCCAAATTTCAGTTTATCTGAAATGGGAATCGACTTTAAAGGTTCTTAGCCAGGACTTGGCTCACCCATGTTAAGTCTCATACCATACTCTCATAATTATTGAGAGGAAATTATAAGATTCCTGTTAATTATTGGTAACAAAGAGTGGTAGATTGGCAGTATCGGTAGAGAGTCGGACGCTATGCTTTGCAGCATTGAGTTAAGGCCCCTATGATCTGAGTTCAAATCCCGCCAAGGTTAACTTTGCCTTTCATCCTTAAGGGGTCGATAAAATAAAGCACCGGTAATGCACTGGGGTAATTGCTGGCCTTGTGCCAAAAGTAGAAACAATTATTAATTACTAATCATTAGTGTGATTACATTTCTTATTTAACACAGCCTTGTTATTTTCCCGCGGTGGCTAAAATATCTACAAATAAAATAATTGTTTCTTATATAGGCACAAGGCCAGCAATTAACCCAGTGTATTACTGGTACTTTTATTTTATCGACCCCGTAAGGATGAAAGACAAAGTTAACCTCGGCGGGATTTGAACTCAGAATGACAAGGGCCGTAACTCTATGCGTCAAAGCATGGCGTCCGACCCTCTACCGATACTGCCAATCCACCGCCCTCACAAATAAAATAATGTCGTTTAAAATGTATAAACTTAGTCATCTATTTGACATTTCAGTGATATAATTTTTTGTGTTTCAGTTGAGTCAATGGTTTTATGATCTTAAGTTTTGTGCGCAGTATTTAGCTGATTCTAATGCTGCTTTGAATCCAATCATTTATGTGGGCTTCAATGAAAACTTTCGAAACGGTAAGATATTTCCTCCTTTGAATTAATGTATTTTTCTTTCTAATTCTTCAGTCCAAAGTTATGAGTCACAACATTTCATTTCACGCTCAATGAGGTTTTATGTGTAGCAATTAATTGAGTATAAAAGCTACAGACTAGCAGTCTTGGTCAGATTAACTGACGAATCCCTATCACATCTCAATGTAATTAAATAAGAAACTTTATAAGCTAATGATTGATCTTCACCAAGGAGTAATTTGATCTGCACGATATGGTAGCTAAATCTCTCACAAATCATACAGTACCAGTTCAAGAAAGGAAAATGTAGTTCTAGATACAATGTCTAAAAGGAAGAAGAGATGCTCATAGATGGTATATCTAATTAGCAATTCTGTATTCATGTGTAATCTTACAAATTACTTTATCCTAGGATCATACTTAATTACAGATTGAACACCTCATCACTAGTTTCTTATTCTTTCTCTTGCTCAATCTAATCAAAGGCAGTTATTAAACATGTCAAAATATCAAACGTCCCTTGACCTCGATAATGATAAGAAATGAAACATTGCCTAAATCCGTGTTGTTGTTTGTTATGGATTACAGGTTTTATATCTTACACTAAGGTCCTTAATTTCTAGTCTGATCAATCTGTTGTCATCATATTCTCGTTTTACATTTACAAATATGCGAAAATGATATTATATACTTTGTAAATTACGCTTACTGTCTTAAATGGAAATTACTGTAATTTCGACACATTATAACGATATCGCATAGTCATTAACGAATTGGAATACTATCCTCAACATTGAAAGGATTAGAACAGTAATTTTATTAATATGCGAACTTTTAAACATAGTAATATAGATCAATCTATAATTGTATCTATATATATATATAACATTTAGTTCACCATACCGAGAACAATTCTTCTCGGTATGGTAAACTAAATGTTGTGTTAGTACTTCTACCAAACTCGTCCCATGGACTGAGTGCTCTACCACTACGGATATTACCTTCCAGTAGTGTTCTAACTCTCTCTCTCTCTCTCTCTCTCTCTCTCTCTCTCTCTCTCTCTCTCTGTCTATATATATATATATATATATATATATATATATATATATATATATACATACATACATACATACATACATACATACATACATACATAAATACATACATACATACATACATACATACATACATGGTGGCTGCCAACTCGTTTTCGAGTACGGCCACTACTTTATATCCATGTAGGAGAACCCCTACCGATGCGCTGGACGAGTGTGACTTTTTAATCCAGCCAGCGACTTGAAAACTCTGGTACAAACACTACACTTGTGACAATTATTGACACATAGTGCTGGGCCCATGGTACCATGTGACGACAAGTGCAGAGAGATCTCTAGATATAAAGCAATGCCTGTGCCGTGAAGCTTTTATACTGAGCAAAGGCAGTGCACAAAGGCAGTCCCACTCTCTTAACCAAGAGGATATTTACCAAAAAGAAGAACAAGTCAACATCATTGGATACCATCAGGGTTGCAGGTGTTATATCAGAGTTTTCCTTCTCCTAGAATTCTGCCTTGACAAAGGCTAAGGGGTCATCTCTCCCAGATACATACATACATACATACATACATACATACATACATACATACATACATACATACATACATACATACATACATACATACATACATACATACATACAACAAACGAGGAAGAATATATTGAGACAGATGGCACTAAGGAATACTGGTGGAATCTGAAAATAAAAACTGCCACCAAATTAAAGCACAACCGGCCTGATATTGTTGTTTGGGACCACACATTGAAAACGTGTTCTGTTGTGGAGATCAGCTGCCCACTTGATGAGGAGTTTACAAATCCAGTATCCAAGATACACCTTTAGCTTCATACCCATCATTATTGGAGCTACGGGTTATATACCAACCCGCTTGGACCAAAGTATGGCTGAACTTGGATTTGCGGACAAAAAGCGCAGCTCCCTAATTCATAGTCTACAAATGGCTGCGATAGCTGGCACCTTCAAAATTTGCAAAACATTCTTGCGATTCAAGGGATGACAATTTCTTTTCTTTTACAACCTTGCCACCAGGAAGGTGGCCGGTCAAAAAAATATACTCGAAATTAAGAGAAAGAGATAATATATAAAAAAAAAGGATCGATCGACCTTCGTCAAATCGGACCGAGGAAACAATGTTTTCGTCGGTCTTTCCAGTTGCTAGTACTATCTATCCGTCGCAACTCCAGGTCGAAGGAGCAACGTGAAATAAAGTGAAGCCGTGTGGCTGAGTGGTTAGAGAATTGGATTCACAATCTTGAGGTTGTGAGTTCGATTCCTGGACCGGGCGATGCGTTATATCCTTGAGCAAGACACTTTATATATACATATATATATATATATATATATATATATGATATATGGCCTTGTGCTAGGATGAAACGATCGTAAGTGATTAAATGTTCTAAACACTCTTTGATTGTTATTTATAAATCAATTTATATGCATTTATTAATCCAGAATTTTACAACAAAATGTGTTTTTTCCAATGTAGGTCTTCGAGACACGATGCGGTGTATGCAGAAACGGAACCCTGAAGAAATAATGATGCGAAGAAATAATTCTGCCTACCAAAGTACTTCAGTTACAAATCTATGAACAAATAAATTCCTCATAACATGACTGATGTCTATCATACCAATTAGAATTTATCAAATTCTGCTATTTTTCAATTCTTTGAACTATAGAAATATACGATACAAATATAAAATGTATTTGTTGTATACATTATCACCATCCAAAAGATATCAGATAACATATCGGCCCAACAATCAATATAAAATGACATATCCAATATCAGTTGCATTTGCAGCAATATATATTTTTTATGGTATTGAGTATCTAAAATGTATCAAATCATTGGCAAATTTCTTTTGTTTAGATATTTAGATGTATTTAAATGAAGGTTTTTAATACAATTTGATACTCATTTTCGGTCTCATTTCCTTGAATTACTTTACATTTATATACTCCAAATCTAGTCTGAAATCGTTTCTAGCTCTATATATAGCTCTAGAGCTGATTGTCCGATGAAGTGAGACCGGCGGGTGGTATTGATTTTTAAGTAGAAGCATTTTACATCATATACATTGCCAATTATCATGGAAAAAGCGTAGCATCATAATATCTCATCCCCCTTGCAACTAAACTATACGAAATATCGTCTCGTATCAAAGAAATCCACTTATTTTATATCTAATAGTTATATCTCTGCCAATGGAAGTTACGTTTCCATTGTTATAAGTCCAAATATCTTCCTTTAAAAGTTTAACTTTCTTATATATATATATATATATATATATATATATATATATATGTGTGTGTATATATATGTATGTTTATATCTATATATATATGTATATATATATATATATATATATATATATATATATATATATATATATATATATATATATCATCATCATCATCATCATCATCATTTTACGTCCGCTTTTCCCTGCTTGCAAGGGTGGAACATATATATATATAAAATAAAATAATTAAGTCAAAAATGTAAAATTTGGCTTCGTTTATAATAAATTATAAATTTACTGCTATATATATTTCGGTGACAGCCATCATTAGCTGTGACCTCTTCACACATGATTCCAGTTCACATATGATTCCTATTCCTCAGAGGAATAACAACACACCCAGGAGCTGGACATATCGATGTATTGACGGAATAAAACACACTTCAACAACATGTGTACCTGTCTTTTCCACACCAATTCGGACTGCCTGAAGAGGTCACAGCCAATGATGGCTGTCGCCGAAATATATATAGCAGTAAATTTATCATTTATAATAAACGAAGCAAAATTTTACATATTTGACTTAATTATTTTACATTACTCCGGAGTAAACAAACCAACCTGCGTACATCGTCGAGTGCTCTAATCTGCATACTGAGGTGTCGGTAAACAACCAACATATACTCAAAATATATATATATAAGATACCGTTGTTATTATATCATACTATTTATATTGATTTTAATCACTTACAATGCCAAATTTAAATCATAAAACATTATTTTTGTATTTGGTCTTCTAAGTGTGCTTATGAAGGATATGAATGAGCCTCAATTCACTTCATTTACTATATACTATAATATTAGGTCTTCCAACCTAATTAATAACCTACTTTTACAATGAATTTTCATCGGAGATGTTTCTTTATTCGATCGAACTATTCAGTTTACCAGTAAATTCAAACCAAACATTTCTACATTGTTTAAAATGGAACACATATACTTTAAATATTAAATGTGTGGATAACATTTCCAGAGAGGAAATATTGTGATTGTGTGTAAAATGTCGCAGTCTATAACAAACCGCAACTAGTATGACATAGAATACGATTGAAAATGCTTGTATACCTCAAATATTCCTTCTTCATAACTCAAAGCTAGAAACGCTATCTAAAACAAGAACCTACCTGTACTAATAATCAATATTTGTGCTGCACCTCATGAAATATTACATTGGCTTTATATACATTAACATTCTCTTATCATTTGTCTGTACCCACAGATTCAAATATATACTCAAATACACACACACACACACACACACACACACACACACACACACACACACACACACACACACACACACACATGCTCTGTACTTTGAAAGTACTGTGAAATCGAATGCATTTTGAAAGATGTAATTAAATGTTTTTATTTTTTATCTTTTGGTGGACAGAAAAATGGTGATTAGTATTGATCTGGGTTTGATCTTAGTCACAATTAATTCAGAATACACACATTCGCCTTTTTCTGTCCAGGAAAACAGATATAGTTTATTGGTATTTACACCCACTTTTATTAAATCGATTTGTCCGATTTTGTATAAATAGCATTTTCTCTCACTATGTATTATTTAATTCATGGTGTGTTAAAAATATCTCTATATCTGCATTTCACTATTTATCCCTCTCTGTGGTGTGTAATTGACACAATTTCGTGAAAGTAATATATATATATATTTGTGCATATACGCATGTATATGTATGTATATGTATGCATGTATGTGTATATATATATATATAAATATGTGTGTGTGTGTGCATATGTGTGTGTGTATGTATGTATGTGTGTGTGTATTTTTTCTCACTAGTCAGTTCTTTCGTTGCTACAGATCACGCAGCTGAATTAGCGGTCGCTATTTTCAATTTGCAAAGCCCTTTAAACTGTACGTTATTACTCTGAGGTCTATACCTTGTCGAGTGCTTGGCTGCACTGCTGAAGGCATTCGTTGGCTTAGCTGCTACTCGAACTTCGAACATGCTGTACTTTTGTATATATATATTTATATGTGTGTGGGGGGGGGGGTCAGTATTTGGTGAGATGGGGGTCGTTGTGTGTATTATAACATCGAAACATGTCCATTACATTAAATCCAGATCCACTCCGGTCCGCATCGTCTATATTAACCAAAACTTTCGATCAACTGATCTCATAAGAGTTACCTCTCAAGCTTGATTTTAGATTTCAAACAGACATAGTTAAATGTTTGGTTTGTTTTGATTAAATCTAGGTCACGCATGCTTTTTGTTTTGTTTGTAAATATTTGTTTTTGGTGCTGAGCTCAAAAGTAATCTTCATTTTTGCCTGTATCGATATTTTATAAAATAATTTATTTTTGTATTTAGACCTTATATGATTCATTCTTCATTTAGGGATGGTTGTTGGCTTCTTTTTTATTCCTATGTTAAGAGAAAAATAAATCAATTTTATCTTTACTTTTCTCAAAGTTTAACAAATATATATATTGAACATATCAAAAACTCCACAAACTCGGAAATTTATGTTTCATTTGCTCAAAATACAAATTGACAAACTCAGAATCTTATACATTAATTTGCCCCAATTTTTCCAAATATATGTATTTAACTGTAACAAATTATATAATTTTCAATCTTAAATATGGAGCAGTTTAAAGATTTAAAGTATCGTGCAGATCACACTTTATATTTTTCGAACGCTTCCATCAGAATCCATATATAGTCTCTTATCATAGCCATATCTCAGTGGCACTGACATCCTCTCGCTGATTTTGCTCTTCATGAACCTTTTAATCATTCTTGTAGTGTAGATCAACAGCTTCCATATGCTACATGAGAAAACAAATGCTTGTTTTGGTGAATGATAGCCATTAAGCGAATATTCTATGTTATCCAGAATTTTGAGAACTCTCTCAATTTTAGATGATATTCTCTTCGTTCTATCATCATATCGGTAAACAACACAATTTGCCTGGCAGATATTTGCATTCTTTATATTCTAAAAAATATTAAGATTCCCAACTTTATAAAACAATCTGAAAAAGAAAATTATCAATTTATTTTATGAATTATAAAAGCACTGAGAATGTTTGAAAATTGAGAGTGTGAGTCTCAAACGAAAGATCAGGATAAATAATAGTTGAGAAACATTTGGGTAAATTACCCGCAGGTAAATATACTATTCAGTCAACTATAAGTATCTCTCCAAAAATACAAATCAGTACGAGAAGTGTATCTGTGTAGTGGCCGGGAATAAAGAAAACCTAATAACATTTATATTTAATCACTACCCCGAATTTAGTGAAAACGAATCATAAACATACCTAATTTTTCGTTGTATAAACCCAGTAAATTGAAAGTGTAATGAGTTGGAAAACAGATTACATTTCAAATGTATTTGTATTTTGTGTGAATTTATCTTGAATATTGGTGTCATTCATTATTCAGAAGCACTTCATTACCTATATTTCAATAAATATTGACTGAATAAAATACACTTCACTAAGGAGGTCTAAAGAGACCGAAATATGTATGTTACTTTCATCAATCACCTATAAAAATCAACTATACTCCAATATGTATTGTTTGTATTGTCCAGGAATTTCGTTCAACTGATCTCGTTGGTGTTATATCCCTTCCTTGATGAATTGCTTAGATTTGAAACACATAAAATGAGTTTTATCTAGTAATTGGGTTACGTGAACAATCGCAGTTGATACGTATGTATACAATGTTGTACTCACAAATCCGGTAAATAAAAATACATTCATCCACATCTTTGGGTAAAGAATGACTTCGTAATGTTATTTTCGCTATTACACCTGCATGTATCATGGTACTTCAAACTTATAGTCCTATGTGTGTGTCGAACGTTCAGCTTATGATCGTGGTCAGGCATCGTAACCACTAGGCTGAATGCTTTCACATATATATATATATACGTAGATATAGTTTTCCATATGTATGTATGTACACACACACACACACACACACACACATACATATATATATATATATATAGATGAGATTCTACAGGACTAGAACTGTTTCATTCTTTAGTCCTGTAGAATCTCATCTATATTAAAACTTTTATACTCTGCTATGTATTGAGTACCTTACTTACTGTGGTTACCTCCGATTCAACCCGGAATAACTTACTATATATATATATATATATATATATATATATATATATATATATATATACACACACACGTATACGTATAAATAGAGAGATATGTAAAATCCACACCAGCGCCAAGTGGTTTCGGGTTGTGTGTTCAGCAAGCGTAACCAAGGGTGTAGTCGTTGCTTATGTGAATCTTCAGCACGCAAATTCGGTTGGAGGTATTTGACATTTTGCGTGACGCTATGCGTCCCGTATTGACTCTGTACATTTTATAACATAACTTATTGTAATTATAAAAATGAAGTGGGATATTTCAAACTCTTATTTGACTATTATGCTTGTATTAGATAGTTTTGTGACTTTAGCTTTGTGGTTACTGTTGAATAAAGGTTCTTTGTGTTCCATATAAAAATAAAGTTCTTTATCCTACAATATCATCATGCTGAAGCTTTCGAAAGTTTAAATTCTATCAGTAATTTTCGTTTTTGTCAAAGTATTACTCACCAGAAATGTAGGCGTTATATTCAGTTTTAATATAAACATTTGCAACAGGTAGGACACAGGGTTCCAGCCAGTTCTGGTTCTGGCAGACCAAATCGAATACATTTTTACAATTTGCTACCTGTAGTATAGACTGCACTTTCTTCCGTTTGTGATGTGTATATATATATATGTATATATATATATATATGTATATATATATATATATATATATATATATATATATATATATATATGTATATATATGTATATGCATATATATATATATATATATATATATATATATATATATATATATATATATATATGCATATATATATATATGTATATATATATGTGTATGTATATGTATGTATATATATGTATGTATATCATATATGTATGAACATATGTACGTATATATGTATGTATGTATGTATGTATGTATATGTTTGTGTTTATATATATATATATACACACACATACATATACATACATATATATATATATATATATATATATATATATATATATATATATATATATATAGGAGGTGAGTTTTATTGTAGTACAATAAAGCAATGCAGATATCGGATAAGTAGCACTCTAAAGTTTGGAGGACTGGAGTATAAATTATATATTCGTTAAATGTTCTTAATCCCAATCTATATCAAGAATCTATTATTCCTATCGTAAATAACTTCTCCAATCCAATTCCTTCTATAGATAACACTAGGTCACTTGTTAATAACTCTGCTAATTTCTCTAATCGCAATTGTAATTGCCCTGTTAAAAATAAATGTCCTCTCAACAATCATTGTCTTGAAAAAAACTTAATCTATGAATGCAAAGTTACAACTGACACCAATTCCTTTACCTATTTTGGCTCCACTTCCACCTCCTTTAAAGCTCGTCTTTATAATCATTATTCGTCTTTTAAATACCAACTTAAAAGAACCAACACGGCACTCTCAGAACTCATATGGTCCTTGAAAGACAAAAAATATTAACTATAACATCTCTTGGAGGAAGGTTTGTTCTGCTTCTCCATACTTGAATGCTTCTCTATCCAAGACATGTAATCTCTGTTTATGTGAGAAATTTACCATTATATCTAATTTAGATTCTATAATAAATAGACGCACTGACTTGTTTTCTCTCTGCTTGCATAAATTCCACAGAACATTCCATAAAGTATACAGCTAATATCTAATACTTTACCAATAAAAAATCCTTTTCTCAAAGGCACATATATATATACATATATATTTCTTTAAAAATATACCCATCTTTCTACCTTATTTCAATGTTATTTATTATACATTTTATAATTCTAGTTACTCATTCTATATCACTCCTATTTATCACTTCCCTTTCTTTCTTTTTTTCCTTTTTTCTTTTAATTTCTAACCTCTAATCTGTACCTTTTCTTCCTAGATACTTCTCAATTCTCATTATTACTCACCACAATATATCCACTCTTCCTTCTTCCATCCTATCACTGGCCATAAAATGTAATATTCCCCTTTTAAATACTTTATAGTATCACCTTGAAAAATCCTTCGTAAACATAAACATTTTTTTGACGTTAGATTATTCATCCTCAATTCATTATTTTTTTCTCCCTTTCATGCTCAACTAACTTCTACATATTACACATATTCATCCGCTCTTCTACTTCTTTTCACAATATATCCTTAATTACATTACTATTTTTATATTTTTTTTAATAATACATATCAACAATTTCTTTCCATCGCACATATTAAACCCTTCAATATTCAAACATTAACTTAATATTATTCTTAATACATATTAAAAATCTCTTTTCATCGCACATATTATTAAACCCTTCAATATACAAACCTTAATTTAACATTATTCAAAACTTTTTCTCTTCGTTAATTCTCAAATTCTTTTAATTTATATATTATCTTCCAACGGTTTTTAACCTCTCTCTGTAAAACAATATATTTTTCTCGGTTATAAAAGCTATCTCTCTCTCTCTATCACCCATCTCTCCTCCTATCTCATCATTCCTTATTATACTCCTCCCCCTCCATTATTTACTCTCATCTCCTCCTCTTTTTAATCCTTTCCACCCCCTCCCCCCTCATTTTTTTTCCCAATATCACACATCAATCTAAAACTACTTTTCATATGTTGATTTAAAACTGCACTATTCACAAGTGTTTTTTAACCTTAATATCATGTCTCCCTATTTTATCTGTCGAAAACGCAAATGTCATCGCATGATGATATTTGTTTTTGAAATGCGCATAATAAAATACATGGAACTCTTTTAACCATCTTTTGATCTTATATATATATATATATATATATAAACATGCACGTACATATCCTCCCATATACATACCTTCAATTGATTCGTGTTTTTCTTTACTCTCCTAAGCATACTCACTTCCTTCTGTGTTATTGTTTCCGATGAATTATTACTGTTGGAAACACCATAACTATATTAAAGCGAAAATACTGTCTCACTCAAAATCACGTTACTTAAAGTTTTACGTGGATGTATTTTTCACACCGAGTCAATGATTTTAGAGAAACAAATAGACATAAACTCTAGGAATCAAAATGAGTGTTCCTTTCGTTTATGCATTCATTTACGTGTATATGTGTGTGTGTGTGTGTGTGTGTGTGTGTGTGTGTGTGTGTGTGTGTGTGTGTGTGTGTGTGTGTGTGTGTGTGTGTGTGTGTGTGTGTGTGTGTGTGTGTGTGTGTGTGTGTGGTTATACCAAAGGTTTCATGGCAGAAGGGGCAGAGGGAACAGAAATTGTATGATGTGTGTAGCGAAGGCTACTCTGAAATTAAACTAGTTTACGTTTGAGGTCTAACAGGAAATGTTAATAAATATATAAATCATAGAATTATATTAGGTGTGCGGAGAAAGAGAAAATAAGATAAAATGCAGAAGCCTGCAAAACGTTTTATAGATGGTTGGAGAGAAAATCGATGTCAAACTGGTTTCGTGTATGGGGGAAGTCATTTAAAGACGGGTGAAGCGATGAGAATAGTTTGTGAGAATATTGTATTATTTTGTAATGGACTGTGATCTTGCACGATATTTCTAAAGTGAGTTTTGTAAGTTTAGCATAGTAAGCAGGAGATCAGAGAGCAAGTGTCCTTTTGAAAGACAAACATCTCCTGAACATCCCACTTTTCGTTTTAAAGTATTCATTGAAATATTTTAAACCATGGAGAATTTTGCCCTTCTCATTAGTACAAAGCCCACATTTCTTTGATCTGTTAGTATATGGACTGGGCTTTTCTCGAATTATTCGTTTTATTTTAGGGCCTATACCGTCATCCTTTAATTCCCATACATGTTTCGCCATTGCAGTCATTATTTTCATTTCAGAGTGTCTGAAACTCCAGATATCCGAGTAAAGTCTCTGATAAACTTGTCTTTGACGATACTCATATTTTTCTGCGTACTGCTTAACTGGTGTTCTCAGGTAAAATTACTGCTTCATATATCATCAATTTTATATTACAAGCTGGTTGTAGTTGACCTACGTCCTTTATCTTACATGAGCATCCAAATTCATCTCTAGGTATATGTCTTGCAGTAGAAACGTTTTAATACATCTTATTCAATTAATTGTTTCTACTTTTGGCACAAGGCCAGCAATTACCCAGTGCATTACTGGTACTTTATTTTATCGACCCAGTAAGGATGAAAGGCAAAGTTAACCTCGGCGGGATTTGAACTCAGATTATAAAGGGCCGTAACTCTTTGATGCAAAGCATGGCGTCCGACTCTCTACCGATACTGCCAATCCACCACCACATCTTATTCAATTAATGCTTATGATTTTTTGTGCAATAACACTTTCTTTCACAAAGCTGTTTATACAAAAACAAAACATTCTATTAAAGGGAACAAACAACAAGGAAATGAAAAGAGGAAAACTTAAGTTATTATTGACTTTGTGGGAATACCAGCAAAAATAACAGAATACTGCAGAGCTTCAATACTTCCGATGAATACCTTGAACTATTACAATATTCTCACACTCTTTTCCCACGCCACTTTACTCTTCTAAGAAACACTCCTTACTCAAGACCATTTTGGCACACACTTTTTATCTAACCATGAACATACCACCTATATAACTTCTTTGAACCATACACTCAATGTAATTCTTCAATTTAAATATTTACTTATTTCCCCAGTGGTATCCGAAAAGTAAATTATATAAGACCCTTAGTTACCTCTACTATATCAGTTCTGTTCCCTTATTCATTTACACCAGATATTTCACCATATCTTGCTCGACCATTTGTGATACATTTCACATGATCTGGCAAATATTGCTTGCATATTGATACATTTCACATGGTCTGGCAAATATTGCTTGCATTTAAGCAATATTATCACAGCGCGAAACCTTTCGTAGCGCAATGAATTTTCATGCATGTGAATCATAGTAAATTAGTTCTGTTGATATACTGAGCGTTGTATCTTTTTGTTGATATATATTCTCGCTACACACACACACACACACACACACACACACACACATATATATATATATGTATATATTGACATATATATACATCTTTTTTTCATATATATAATTAGATATACATACATACATGCATACATACATGCATACATACATGCATACATACATGCATACAGACTAACAGGCAGAGAGTCATCATATGTGTCGAAAAAGTATCCGACTTTATTTTTTTTTTTTTTTTATTCGTGGGAGGTACTGATATTAGGGAGACAAATGTGTGCAGATTAGCGCGGCATACGTTTGTGCGCATGCGAAGTTTTTCGATGCGTCAGGTGCTACCCATCAACCTGTGTATGAGTTGCTGTTCTTGAATACTTTGATAAATGGAGAGATGACGTCCGCGTATGGCTACGACCCGGTAACTAAATCTCTAAACCTCAGTCATCACACAGTGGAAACAACCATCGTCACCAAGTGTCAGAAAAGCACGTCACGTACAGACATAAATCAATGCAATACTGATAGTTTTCTTTGACTATCGAGTTATTGTCTCTCACAAATACGCGCCAAAAGGACAAAGTTTAGAACGTGGTACCATTAAGAAGTACTCCGAAGTTTTTGTGGTGCAGTTCAGCTGAAGTGATCGGATCGGCTAGCCTAGCAAAAATGACGCCTATGTCATAAGGACGCCCTGGCTCATTCTTCTCAAGTGATATAATGTGTCTTGGCAAAGAAAGGCATTTCTCTTTAATCACCTAGCCTCCTACTCTGCAAACATGGCTCCTTCTGACGTCTGGTACCCCCCCCCCCCCCCCCCAAAAAAAAAAAAATGAAGATGCCACTGAAAGACTTTCGCTTAGAGAATTGAGAAGGTATCACTTGGAGTACGACGTAGAGCTGTGTGTCAATCTGGAAGTATTCCAAACGCGCTTCCAACAGTGGAGGGATTACTAGCCTAAATGTATGGACACACTGGGGGCCTACTTCAAAGAATTATAGCAATTACACTTCACCAAGTACGGATATTTTCCAATCCTAAGGTCGGATACGTTTTCGGGAGATCTCATATATGTATTTTTTTTCACTAGCTCTGACAGTAAATTGCACTGATGAAGGGTAATCACCCAGAAACATTAGCGTCTGCAGTTCTTTTTGCATGCCAACACAAGAGTAAGAATGAGCGGCTCATTCTACTAATATGGCTTAAAAGAGGCTGTTTGCATAATTGCAAACGAATTGAATATTATTATCAATTATCAATTATTATTCAAATACCTCAGATTATATTTATTGTATTCAGCCATGTAGAGCGATAACTAGTTGTTAGTTATTATATATATGTGTGTGTATGTGTAAGTCCCGGGTTCAATCGGAGGTAATCACAGTAAGTAAGGTACTCAATACATTAGCAAAGTGTAAACATCAAGTTTAATACAGAAATGGCTTCTACACGACTAGAACGGTTTCCTTTGAAAGAAATCATCAAGAAAGCCTTCCTGGTGATTTCTTTCGAATGAAATAGTTCTAGTCCTGTAGAAGCCACTTCTATATTAACATTGATATATATATATACATACAGACATACATACAGACATACATATATATATATATATACATATACATACATACATATGTATGAGTTATAAGTATTTGATATTGATTCAATATTGCATTCGTTATACACATACACACACAAATATATATATATATATATATATATATATATATATATATATATATATATATATATATAAGCAAAGGGATATTTAGTTTGTTGGTAATTCAACAAATATATATATTTATAACAGATTCGAAGCACTCGACAGATTTTTCTGGAGTATTATATCAATGATATTAATGATATTAATGATATATATATATATATATATATATATATGTGTGTGTATGTGTATAACGAATGCAATATTGAATCAATATCAAATACTTATAACTTATACAAAAAGAATGAAAACGATGTTGGAATAATATGCTTTTATCATCGTTTATTATCAGAATGATATTCATAAGCTTTATTATTGTTACGTTCTTTGTACTTGCAGCGTTTTTTACATTGTTTTCTTTCGGGATATGTTTATTTAAAATTCAAATGAGAAGTGATATTACTTTGTGTGTGGGTTGTTTTCCTTAGAAATATATTATACTGAAATATTATTGTTTTGTCTTATACTTGATTTAAAATGAAACATATTTCAAGAGAATAAATTGAAAATATATAATTCATAAGGAAGCAAGTAATTTTCAAACAGGTGTTTTTTAAAAAACTGGGAGGATTTTCTTTTCACGTTAATGATTTGATCTAATATTCGATAACTATGCTTTATTTGGTGATATTAAATATTTTATATTTCTTTAAATTTCTCAACTATTTACTAAATATTTAGAGTAGATCGTATCGTGCGAATTGACAGATTGAAAAATTTCCATCTATTCTATTTCAGTCTAGAAGGAGCTGGAAACTTTGAATTAAAAATATATAAGATATAAAGACTAAAAAAAAGTGTCTATTTTTGTATGGTGTAAACACTGTTTTTATGTTACTTATTGATGTAAACAAATAAGAATATTTAAAATGGTTATCTCAATGGTTCACTAGAATTTGTTGTTGTTATTGCTATTCATATTGCTAACTGAGTGAAATATAATCACTGCGAAACGTTATAATTAAAAAATATTGGAAAATACTACATTTTTGCAACGTTTCCGAAATATATTTCAATTATAAACATTGAAATGATTGATGTGCTTACCGTTGCTATTTAAGCTAAGGTCATTCTTGATTGAGCAGACATGTTGAAAAACTTTTTAGCTTTGGCCATACTCTGTCACCATTATAAAGTATCTAGGATTACATCATCCTCTTTCCTCAAGACTGTAAGCTGTGAATTGATTGGTATTCGACTGCTAATTATCGGCAGACAATTATGAAGAGTTATAGTATAATAGTCTCTTTCTCTCTTAATTGATAATTTATAGATCTTGGAATGAGTTTATATATTTATATATTATATATATTAAATGAAGTGAACAACTAAAAGCCAATACTTTTGAATTCGTGGTATAAAACGTCGATGCCTACAATCGTAAGTTGCTGCAAGCAATTCCACTTCCACGAGAGTCATACAAATGTAATACAAGTAAAACATGTCAGTCGTGAATGGACGCAGTCTTATTTGGAACAATGCATAAGAAGATATCTTTCAATCAGACTCGATCTAGGGAGTTATAAGTAAACTACTTCACTTGTGGTTATTGTTATAGATTTTCCAGACATTCTGTAGGCCAAACAAGATACAATTGATAAATTAAGTACAGAAGCCAAATTAATAGATTTCCCTTCATAAATATAAAATGATCTCTTTGTTCCAATATCAGTAACTGTGAGGGAAAGAAACAAGATTTAAACCACCAAAAAGCCACAATAACAACGCAGCTTCAATCCCTTGTGAAACAATTTCGCCATTCTTATGTTACTAAAGCACTTTGAGAGGACATAAACTTCTCATATCTTGCTTGATATAACGGTTATTTTCTCCTGCTTTCCTGCAACCGTCAACTTGCAACTGGTGAAGAGGAACATTAATCGACTTGATCTTACCAGTATCGAGGAGCCTGAGAAGGCTATAGGCCTAACCTCTTTCTTCAAAACAATCCAATAAATATATATATGTACTTTCTTTCTTTTCTAGATGCTGGTAGCTGAAGATTATAGAATGCTAAGGTTATTACGATATTTAATTAGTTCCTCTCAAATATAAATTCAAATATCTCACTAGACTTTATATTTCAACCATCTGACAGACGAATTGGCATTTGTTATATACGACAATCAATATCAATCTCCTAAACATGGGAGAATTGTTTATTTATTGAACATCCCAAAAAAGGAAATGCAAAGCTAACTTCAGCTGGATTTGTACCCAAGGTGCAGTTATTCTACGGAATTCCGATAGTTTACACAAATCTTTAGGTACGATATATGACAGCAATGCAGACTTGTGACATTCCTGGCATTCTCAAGAGCATCAGCGACCTAATTGAAATGAAATGGCTACAGACCAAATTCAAAACATCTACTTAACACACTTAAGAAACTTTGTTTGATATTCTAAAGCAACCACTACACTTCTTAACATAATGGTTCTTTTACACTGAAGTAAACAAGAAAGAAGAAAAGGAATTATAACATTTCATGCTAGATATATGGGAACTTCTGATATAAACTTTATTTAACTTGGGTTGAAATTTACTCATGATCTCAGTCTATCTGGAAATTATGGTGAGAATTACTTTTGGAATTATTACACACTTTTGACTAAAAGAGAAAACTTCTGTTCTGAAGATGCGAAATGGTATGATATGGTATTCATGACTTTCTGAAGAGTAATAGCGACGTAAGAGATGAGAGAATTTCTGTTCTGGGGATGAGAAATGGTATGTTTTCATGACTTTCTGAAGAGTAATCATGATGTAAGAGATTAGAGAACTTCTGTTCTGAAGATGAGAAATGGTATGTTTTCATGACTTTCTGAAGAGTAATCATGATGTAAGAGATTAGAGAACTTCTGTTCTGAAGATGAGAAATGGTATGTTTTCATGACTTTCTGAAGAGTAATCATGATGTAAGAGATTAGAGAACTTCTGTTCTGAAGATGAGAAATGGTATGTTTTCATGACTTTCTGAAGAGTAATCATGATGTAAGAGATTAGAGAACTTCTGTTCTGAAGATGAGAAATGGTATGTTTTCATGACTTTCTGAAGAGTAATCATGATGTAAGAGATTAGAGAACTTCTGTTCTGAAGATGAGAAATGGTATGTTTTCATGACTTTCTGAAGAGTAATCATGATGTAAGAGATTAGAGAACTTCTGTTCTGAAGATGAGAAATGGTATGTTTTCATGACTTTCTGAAGAGTAATCATGATGTAAGAGATTAGAGAACTTCTGTTTTGAAGATGAGAAATGGTATGTTTTCATGACTTTCTGAAGAGTAATGTAAGGGAAAAAGAATTAATTTTTCTACAGACTGAAACTGCGTCACAATCTCAGCTTATTCCTCTAGCTAGGGTGCAAACCCTTCCTCTAAGTATATTGATTTGAAAATGTTTCTTTTTCAATCTTTTCTCTTAGTCTGATAAATGAATTAGCACTAATTTTAGAGGAAAGAAAATTTGTATTTACCCAATATTGATGTATACTGATTAGAATGCAGACATATAATTTAGTTCCTTGAAAATTTATATTCTGTCATTAATGCCACCAATGATCAATTTTGAAAATCTTTTAACATTCAGAACAAAATGTTTTCGATTTTTAACTTTTCTTGTTTTAATTTGAAATCAGTAATAAACACTTAATGGTTATTCTAGCTGAGTACAAATCATCTATGTTGGTGACATACAGTTCTACGTTTCTGTGTACGTAAGAACTATTATCAATTTATGAATACCTGTACTAGACTCTACAATATTTCTGCGATAAATATATTCAATTTTATGAATACCTGTACTAGACTCTACAATATTTCTGCGATAAATATATTCAATTTTATGAATACCTGTACTAGACTCTACAATATTTCTGCGATAAATATATTCAATTTTATTTCATACAATGCACCTAACATTGAATTATTTTAATATGCACATAGAAAAACCTGAATCGGGAAGTTTGAGCGTTGTATATTTAACGAGTATCCAATCAACGTGTATGACTGTATTCAAGGTTTCTTTGAAGTGGGGTGTACGTAGCTGATTGTTTCTAAATTAATTCCGAAGTCAACAGGATCGAAAGAAGCTCAGTCAGTTAATTGTAACTGTTTCAATAGTACAGTGTTGAAAAGTAAAAAGGATGAAATACAAAATTAAATTCAATAAACAAAATAAATAAATAAATGAATAAATAAATAAATAAGAAAAGAAAGACAGAAAGGCAGAAAGACAGAAAGACAGAAAGAAAGAACGTCGAGATCTACACATTAGTATTATGGAGTTATGCAAATGTAATACACAGTCTTATTTGGAACAATACATAAGAAGATATCTTTCAAGCAGACTCAATCTAGGGAGTTACAAGTAAACTACATCACTTGTGGTTATTGTTATTATATATTTTCCAGACATGATATGGGCCAAACAAGATACAATTATAAACTACTAGTAGTGGTACCCGGCGTTGTAGGGGATGAGGTATTTTGGAAGGCGGGCCGCCAACAGACCTAATCGTGGAAAAACTGCATGCCTGCACAATATGTAACGAAAATAAACCGAATACTCTGATGGCTGGATAATCTTTGAGATTTTCCTCGATGAAGCATGAATTTTTTTTATGTGCATAATATGCGTTGAAATTTCGGGAAAATCGGCTAGATGTAACGCCTCCAAAAAGCTCTAAAAAGGTGAAAAAATGAAGTTTTTCACCTAATGCGGGCCCTAGGCCATATAAAAGTTGGATTTTTTTTCTCACGGTATGAAGAAGAGACTGACTAATACATAGTTACAATTTCAAGGAAATCGGTCTGGCGTAACGCCTCAGAAAAATCCTAAAAAGCTTTAAAAACGCAGTTTTCACCTAATACGGGCCCTAGGAGATCAAAGAGTTGAATTTTATGTGCATAACACTCCCTGAAACATAAGTAATTCACATGTAAAGTTTGAAAATAATCGGTTAGGTACTTCTCGAGTTTTAGGGATTCAAAGTCACAGACACACACACAGAGACAAACATCCTCAGTGAAGTGACGTAATGCAGACAGCCAGACATACAGACAGATATATTAGGGTGGATTGGCAGTATCGGTAGAGAGTCGGACACCATGCTTTGAAGCATAGAGTTACGTCCCTTTATGATCTGAGTTCAAATCCCGCCGAGGTTAACTTTGCCTCTCATCCTTACGGGGTCGATAAAATAAAGTACCAGTAATGTACTGGGTAATTGCTGGCCTTGTGCCTAAAATAGAAACAATTATTAGGGCGTGACGTTATATGTATGTATCTATCTAAAAAGAGAAAGACTAAGGATTATAGAGAAAGATAGCTAAATCGCCTAATGTGGTCCCTAGGGCATTGAAAATTTGAAATTTTCTTTGCTCAGAACACTCCCTGAAACATAAGTATTACATGTGTAAAGTTTGAAAACAGTCAGTTGGGTGGTTCTCGAGTTTTAGGGATTCAAAATCACACACACACAGACAGACATCCTCAGTTTTATATATATAGACTAGCAGAAAACCACCCGGTGGGCGGTTTTCTGCTAGCAAATCTAGTGTATATACTGATATTGTTGAGATTTGGATGAGAAATGTTTTCGGCACCACATGTTCACCGTCTCTCGGTGTGTCTTTTATGCATGTATAAATATATATGTTATCTATACGGTGAAATCTTTGAAATAAATATATGTTAAAACGAAAAAGGAGAAAAAGAGATTAGTGACGGAAATATAAACGTTATGATACATAAACGTTATGATATAACGATGGAAATATATCTTCAAATGGTCCTTGGCATGGTGTCAAGTCAGAACCGCCTCGAACTGGTTACTTATGGCTTGTGCAAGGTGTCTCTATAGCAACCAGCGATTCCCTCGGCCTCAGTGACCAAAGTCAGTGAAGAGGGGAAGGTAATGTTTCTATAGCGACAGTGTTTCTCTTGGTAGTACCAAAGTGGAGAAAGGAAGGGGAAGGTAATATTTCTGTAGCACCTACATTTGAGTTTTAGGGAAGGACAGACAGACAGACAGACAGACAAACAGAGAAATGCCCATATATTTCTGTGTGTATATATATATATATATATATTACACACACAGAAATGTATATATATTTCTGTGTGTATATATATATTACACACACAGAAATGTATATATATTTCTGTGTGTGTATATATATATTACACACACAGAAATGTATATATATTTCTGTGTGTGTATATATATATTACACACACAGAAATGTATATATATTTCTTAGAACAAAATTATTATTAATGTTTTACTGTTCATAACAATTGGAATTGAAAAATTACTTTTGAAATTATTAGTTATTTTACTAATGCTTAGATATGTAAAAATGAAGCAATGTTTCTAATAATTGTTTCTACTTTTGGCACAAGGCCAGCAATTACCCAGTACATTACTGGTACTTTATTTTATCGACCCCGTGAGGATGAAAGGCAAAGTTAACCTCGGCGGTATTTGAACTCAGATCGTAAAGGGACGTTACTCCGTGCTATGAAGTATGGTGTCCGACTCTCTACAGATTCTGCCAATCCACCGCCCTAATGTCTGTACGTAATGAGGGAGTGAGAAGGGAGAGAAAGAAAGGCAGAGGGGAAGTGACGAAGTGACTCTCTCCTCCTCCTCCTCCATCTCCCATTCGTCACAGCGATAGAGGGGAGGAATGTAAGTGTGTTACAAAGAGAAAGAGTGAGAGTGAGAGAAACAGACAGACTAAAAGAGAGGGATAGCTGGAGAGAGAGAGATAGCAACCACGCGCGCACGTGTTTCCACTGTCGGACAGACAGACAGAGAAATTGCTGGTTATATATTATAAGGAGATATGCTTAGTAGGGTTCTGTGGTGCCTTAGAACCTTATCAGTGTTTATATCATGATGGAGTCGTCTTTATTTTTTCTCCCTCACCAGTTGATAAATTGAGTACAGAAGCCAAATTAATAGAAACTGGATAATAATTAACAATACTTCTCCATACATAATGTTTCGGAGACATTTCCTTCCCTCTATGCTCTGCAGAAAAATACATTAAATAACAAAAATACCTACTCAATCCTGCTATTTATGCTTGCTGGGTTGATAAAGTACCAGTCAAGGTGGTGAACTAACAAAATCATTAGCACATTGGACAGGTGCCTTGCGTTATTTGTCCCAATTCTTTGCGTTCTGAGATCAAATCCTGTTGCAGCTTACTTTAGTGGTAAATTTAATCCATCGCCAAGTTTAACGCCTCCAACTGGATATTGGGTGATTTTAGCAAAGTTTATTCTGTTACAAGCCTTTAATCTAGGTATCCGGTTTATAGGTGCCTTTCTAATTACCTCTCATTGGTTCCTCACTAGTGACCGTTTAACTATTTTAAAACATCTTCAATCGAGATAAACTTTAAGCAGCATAATATAGTGGAAATAACAATGCGGGGGGGGGGGGGAGACAATGCCAACACCAACGGAACAAACACCAAATAATAACTAACCCACGGTTTAAAACCTGGCAATCAGAGACATCAGATATTAAACTACAAACACACTTTAAAATATATAAAAACATCTTCAAGTGACACCATTTATATATCTAAATAATTGTTTCTACGTTAGGCACAAGGCCAGAAATTACTCAGTGCATTACTGGTACTTTATTTTATCGACCCCGTAAGGATGAAAGGCAAAGTTAACCTCGGCGGGATTTGAACTCAGAATGGCAAGGGCCGTAACTCTATACGTCAAAGCAAGGCGTCCGACCCTCTCCCAATACTGCCAACCCACCGCCCTTTATATATCTAAATAATATGTTTTAAGTAGAAAGAATGACAGTCTTCACAAAATTAGATTTGACTTAACCGACAGTCAAAGAGACAAGAGCGATTGAATTCTCCAATGAAAATCGATAAACAAATATTGTAAAAGAGAAGTACTTCCCATGTAGATAAAAGACCCGACAACTATAACTAAATAGAATTGACCCGACAGCTTTCACTAAATAGAATACAAGTATACATTAAACAAAAGGGGTGGACACTTACTGATTAGGCTAATGAAAAGTGATATACAGTTAAAATGTTTTTAGAACAGGAAATGATTACGAAATTGAAAAGAGCCACAGGCGAAGCCATAACATGACAGTGATAAATAAATAAAAAATCAGATATTATTCAAATGTAGGAAAACCCGATTATAATAATGAAGCAGGCCTTTGAAAACTAAACACTCAACAAATTGGTAAATGCAACAACGACAATAAAACATCTACAAACTAGACAATAAAACCTTGTTAAAATACTAGATAATATGCCTATCCTAGTGTATATAAAACCAAATTGAAATACGAAAAAATTACAGTCGTGAGTCGCTCGTCATGAGAAAAACAATTCAATATATTCTACACCATATATTGAGTAATCTCTCTCTCTGACAAATTGTAACATTTGCATTTGAATATATATATATATACACACACAAAAGGCAAACAGAAATAACAAAGCAAACGACACAGTACAATGAAGAAATATATTATTAGTTTTACACTTGATATAGTGGGAAAAGTATTAACATTTCGAATGCTAGTCCTTCATCAGAGAATAGGACGAGAAATTAAAGAAGAAATAGTGGTGGACACAACAAAAAAAGGTTTTTAGAGAAAAATAGCAAATAGATTATATGTGACCATCTCTAGGAAAACTTTGGATGCTGGTGTTTTGCGTAAGATAATCTTGTTTTAAAAGGTGGTGATCGAGGATATGTTTGTAAGTACGAAGCTGCGAGCAAATGTGTGTGTGTATAAGGGTAAGTGTGTGTTAGTTATTGGTCTTTACAGAGCTGTGAAGGTAAATGTAGAAATGCTTGTATGTTTAATGTTGGTCTTTATAAGGTGTAAGAGTGCGTGTGTTTCTGATCATAACAGAGTTATTGGAACCTAGTGGGGAATGCACGCGCGCGTGTGTGACAGCGGATGAGGTAAGGGTGATACTGGCTAGGGGTAGGGAAGTAAGCACGAGTTTATGTGTGTAAGATTAAAGAAATTGGGGAGAGGAGTTTAATTTAATGGAGTCCTAGGAGAGGAAGGAAAGGAACTACGTACCTGGAGGTCGCCTACATTATGGGTGCGCTTAAAGGTTATAACCGTAGGGTTATATCCATAGTAGTAGAGCACTCAGTCCATGGAACGAGTTTGGTAGAAGTAGTTCCAAAACAGTTAGTTCACCATACAGAGAACAAATGTTTCACCTTAAGCAGATCCTCCGATTCAGACCGAGCTGAGGATCCAAATAGGGTGAAACATTTGTTCTCGGTATGGTGAACTAACTGTTGTGGAACTACTTATATATATATATATATATATATATATATATATATATATATATATATATATATATATATATATATATATATATATATGTATGTGTGTGTGTGTGTATATGTATATTTATATGTATATATGTATATATATGTTATATATCTATATATCTATATATATATATATATATGTATGTATGTATATATATATATATATGCATATATATATATATATATATGCATTGTGTGTATATGTGAGTAAATTTTAAACAGTTACAGGCGGTTATATATATATATATATATATGTGTGTGTGTGTATGTATATATATATATATATATATATATATATATATAGTTAAAAGAATAGAGGTGTAACACACAAGTTATTATATATTGGTAAACGGAATAGAAAATGCTGACAAATTGTTCACAGTTGAAAAATGGTTTAATTAGGAATAAAAGAGTATTAGTGATTGTATGGGTTAGTATTCAGTTGTGGTTTTTAGTTTTTAAGTTTTTACCGGTTGCGTATTTCTAAATGCTTTTCAAAAATAATTTTGAGATAGAGTGTCCGTGCTGTTTGCTCTGATCTGAGCAAACAGCACGGACACTCTATCTCAAAATTATTTTTGAAAAGCATTTAGAAATACGCAACCGGTAAAAACTTAAAAACTTAAAACCACAACTGAATACTAACCCATACAATCACTAATACTCTTTTATTCCTAAT
The DNA here is from genome assembly GCA_964016885.1 of Eledone cirrhosa. NCBI lineage: Eukaryota > Metazoa > Mollusca > Cephalopoda > Octopoda > Eledonidae > Eledone > Eledone cirrhosa. The sequence goes on from OZ024745.1 coordinate 95,348,911, forward strand.
TAAACCATTTTTCAACTGTGAACAATTTGTCAGCATTTTCTATTCCGTTTACCAATATATATATATATATATATATTTATTTATTAAAATAACAGATTAAAGTTTAAGCAAAGAATCGCTGCTTTCACCCTTAACGGGATCTTCTGAAACTAACAAAGTCAATCGGTGAACGCAGAAGGGAATATCTCAAAAAACGTTACAACCGGGGGAAGACAGGAAGACGATACTTTGGTTCGTGGAAACGTTCCCTGGCAAAGAACGGGAAAAAACGAATATAATACGTCATCCCTGTATGATCTGAGTTCAAATCCCGCCGAGGTTAACTTTGCCTTTCATCCTTCCGGGATCGATAAAATAAAGTACCAGTAATGCTGGTAATTGGGTAATTGCTGGCCTTGTGCCAAAAGTAGAAACAATTATTTGGAGCAGTGAAAAACAATTACACGCAAAGACAAAACCACGTTTATGGTATAAAAGAAGTCGTAGACTAATATTCTATTTTTCTTTGCTCCACTTTTCAAATTAAATGACACGACGGTTCAGTTATATTCAGATATTGTAAGCGCGTCCATTGAGAATATCGTCTTTGACAAACTGCTCAGTTGCTCACATGTGTGCGTGCTGAATTCTGGGTCTTTCCGCTGGGAACAATCCCTTGTCTCCCCCCCCCCCTTTTTGTGTACATCCATCCATTCACTCATTCATTTACTGCCATTCTACCTTCCTGTGTCTCCCCCTCCATGCAGCCCCTTTTCGCTCTCGTTTTCTGGCACCTCCATATATATAGGTGAGCTATGCTGCCCTCTTACCAGCACTTTCCCTTCCAACCACACACACCAGCCACCCACCCCTGATGCCGCTCGGTGCCCCAGTCCCCGGCCCCACGCCCCATCCCCACCCCTCCAAATCGACACCTGCAGCACTTGCGGCACTACTAACAAACGGAAGAGGGGCCGGAACTGTTTGGCGTGCGGCTACTTCCACCACCTCACCTGCGTTGGCTTGACTCGTCGAGCTTCCAATGCCCTCGCAGCGTGGAGGTGCAGGAGCTGCCTCTTCCCCACGTCTTCCCAGCCACGGCCGTCTGGCACACCACCAGATGGGACAGCGAGTTTGCCTGACGCCCGAGCCTCGCTGGTCAACATCGCTCGGCTCAGGCGGCTCCGGAAGATCTCACTCAGGATCCCGAGAGCGGCACGGGTGCCGGGAGCCGATGTCCTCGCTCCTCGATTGAGAGCGCCCTGGACTCCAATCGAGCCAGTGACTGGGAGCGGTTGTTCTATTTCGCCCCACTCGCCCTCGGCCTCCCCAACTCTGGCGCTGACCGGGACACCCGGTCAACAGCAGCCTTCGTCAAGGCCAATGTCTCGTCATTTGGGCGAGCGCCCATTCCAAGCGTGTCCAGGGACGCCACACACTCCACCCTCAGGTACCCCCTATCCTCTACCCCCGAGGCCAGCACCAAGTGTTTGCGTGACCAGGTAAACGCAAAGCTTATCATGGGTGATGTCTCGGCCGCAGTCAGAGTTGTTGCCTCAGAGGACACTGTCCTCCAACCCACCGAGGAGATCCTGGCTGCTCTGCGGCTCAAACACCCTGAGCCACCCACTGATCTCAGACCCATACCCCCACCCGACCCCACCTGCTCCTTGTGGCTACTGATGCAGATATCATGCCCGCCATCAGGTCCTTCCCAGCTAGCAGCTGCGGGGGCATTGATGGTCACCGACCAGGCCACCTCTAGGAGTTGACATCCCCCCTCTCCGCTGAGGCCGGGCGCCACCTTCTGAGTGCAATTGTGCCGCTCACCAATAGGCTCATTCATGGTCCCCTCGACCCTTACGCCCAAGGCCTCTTTTTTTCGGCCAGCCTCACCGTTCTCAGGAAGAAAGAGAGTGGCATACGCCCCATTGCTGTGGGCAATGTCTTCCGGAGGCTGGCTGCCAAGGTCATCTGCAAGTCCGTCACACACGAACTGGGTGAGGAGTTTAGTCCGGTGCAACTGTGTGTCGGCGTGACCCGTAGCTGTGAGGGAGGCTCTCATGCAATCAGGCAGTTCTTCAGCAGTTGCCCATCGGTACCGGCATCCAGGGACTCCAGGCACCTCATTGTCAAGCTTGACATGAGGAATGCCTTTAACTCTTTACGCCGGGATCACCTGCTCGAGGCCTGCCTCAGCCGAGCCCCCTCTTCCTACCCGCTGGCCTACCTGTCATATGGAGCCCCGAGCATGCTCCTAGCTGCTGATACGGTCATACCCTCGGCTACTGGGGTCCAACAGGGCGACCCTTTGTGACCCCTCCTGTTCGCCCTTGGTATTGACCACATCGCCCGGAGTATCACGGCCCCTCTCAACGTTTGGTATCTGGATGATGCTACGTTGGGCGGGCCCGTACGGACGGTCTGCCAAGACCTTCAATCGGTGATTCCTGCCCTGGCGGGAATCGGCCTCCAGGTCAACTCGGCCAAGTCGGAGGTGGTGAACGTCAGCCTCGATGCTGTGAGCTTTGCAGCCTCCGTCTTGGACGTGCGGTCCATTCTCCGCCAGGTTCAGGTGACCCCCAAAGAGGATGTCTTCATCCTCATTCACCGATCCACCCGCCGGCCATCCGCTCCACCATCAGGTCCAGGCTTCAACAACTCCAGACTCTCACGAGCCGACTGGGCTTGATTGACGGCTACCCAGCTCTCTTTCTGCTGAGGAACTGCTTCGCCATGCCGAAGCTCCTCTATACACTCAGCAGCGCTCCATGCTATACCCAGACATCTCTCCTTGCTGACCTCGATACTTGTATCCGAGCAGCAGCCGAGGGGATATGCAACGTCAAGTTTGACGACATAGGGTGGCAACAGGCCACTTTACCGGTCAGGTATGGCGGCCTAGACCTCCGGTCCCCGATCTCACTAGCTTTGCCGGCGTATCTTTCGTCGGTAACCTCGTGCCGCGTCCTCGTCAGCAGGGTTCTTCAAAACACAACAGAACCCTCTGTGTTCAGAGAACAGTGAGGCCGCCTGTAAGGCCGCCTCAGACAGGCTCACGCGCCAGCTCCACCAGCACCGCCTTGCTTGTTTTCGTGCGGCCTCCAAACCCCACAGTGGTGCCTGGCTCCATGCTCTGCCCTCCTTCTCCACTGGCACGCAGCTAGACAACCATAGCCTGCGAATCGACGTTTCCCTGAGGCTCGGCCTCCGGATCTGCCAGCCACACCAATGTCGCTGCGGTTCCACCGTGGACTCTTTCGGCCTCCACCCGCTTTCCTGTCGCCACAGTGCCGACCGCATTCCACGCCATACTGCCCTCAACGAGGTCATTAAGCGTGGCTTGGACGCTGCAGGCTTCCCTTCCCAGCTCGAGCCGGTGGGGCTGGATCGAGGGGACGGCAAAAGGCCAGATGGCATGACCATCTTCCCGTTCCGCGGTGGCAAACCCCTCGTCTGGGATGCCACTTGCACCGACACTTTCTGCAGCCGCAACCTGGTGCAGTCTGCGACTGACCCAGGTTCTGCTGCACGTCGGGCTGAGGGGGCCAAACTTCTCAAATACCGGTCGCTCTCCGACAGGTTTGCGGTCGTTCGCCTGGCAGTGGAAACTTCTGGTGTCCTCGGCCCCAGGGCTACCTCCTTACTCACCACCATAGGCGCTGAGCTGGTCAGCCGTAGTGTGAGCCCCGCGAGTTGGAGTGGCTTTTCCAGCGCGTCTCCCTTGCCGTCCTCCGAGGAAACGCCTTCTCCATTCTGTCCGCCGGGGCTGTAGGTGGCCCCATCGCGTACCAATACATTAGTTAAATACCATTCTTTCATCACAAAGAAATTATATTCTATTAGGTGATTCATAGAGACGTTCTCTGGCAATGAACGGAAAAAGCGACGATAATATGTCATATGTGGAGTGGGGAGAACAATTGCACGCAAAGACAAAACCACGTAAATGGTGTAACTGAAGTCGTAGTCTAAAATTTTAACTAGGAAACCGAATGATTCTCGGCTTCAGAGTTAAGAATAAAGTAAATAAAATACAGAGGTAATAGATATTAAATAAATACATACACGCATCCAATACATACATACACAAGCATACGCGAAAACACTCGCCATAGGTATACAAATACGCGCACGTACACACAAAAAAAAACAAAACGGCACGCACATACAGAATCCACGCAACGCCTGTACCCGCAGGCAAACGAATATATACACCAAATACGCATAAAAATATATATTTAAAATATATATATATATATATATATATATATATAAGACGTAAAATAAGAAAATTATTTAAAAAAAATTTTTAAAAAAATTAACTTACTTAAATTTTCACTCCAACTAATTAGTTTCTGCAATGGGATAAAGACAGTTACGTAATGAACTGTTGAGAATTTCATTGCGTCATCAGGGAGGTCATTCTCAGCCAAGTCTCCAGGCAATGCGCGGCGGACACTGGGGACTCATATAAAAATATTAATAATTCGGTAAATGGAACAGCTATCGAGGACTGGATTCCAACTACTGAAAATTCTCACTGCCACTGATCATATGGCCGATTCTAAAGAATCAATCACGTGACACAGAGGCTAGTCAGTAGGAATGGGATGGTAAGATGACAGACGCCTACTAACACCCACAAAAAAATTTAGAAGTGGTTTTGGCAGGTTTGCTCGACAAATCAGTGATTTGGAGATAAATATAGATAATTTAATATATCTACTAACATAAGCGCACAGATGTACGCTAATGCCAGCAAATACACAGGTTATGTCATAGTACCTAGGTGGTTCAATGCAGGAGAATGCAGAACAATAATATAAAAGACGTAAAATAAGAACATTTTTTTTTTTAATTTAAAAAAAATTAACTTACTTACTTAAATTTAAGTAAGTAAGTTAATTTTTTTTTTTAATTTTCTTATTTTATGTCTTTTATATTATTGTTCTGCATTCTCCTGCATTGAACCACCTAGGTACTATGACATAACCTGTGTATTTGCTGGCATTAGCGTACATCTGTGCGCTTATGTTAGTAGATATATTAAATTATCTAAATATATATATATGTGTGTGTGTGTGTGTGTGTGTGTGTGTGTGTGTGTGTGTGTGTGTGTGTGTGTGTGTGTGTGTGTGTGTGTGTGTGTGTGTGTGTGTGTGTGTGTGTGTGTGTGTGTGTGTGTGTGTGTGTGTGTGTGTGTGCGTGTATACATATAATTAAATAAACGTATATAAATAAATAAATACGTATATAACAAGCGTACACACATACCTACATGTAAATACACATATGTTCGGAGAGGAACGTCAACCAAAACACAAAGTACACATATACACACACCCTACATTCGTACGAACCCGCATACACACACAGACGCAAAACTCCAGTATACAAATAACCAAAGCATATGTACCAGTATATATAATATATACGCCATAACATATACAATCAAATATATGTACGAGAAAGTATACGTACCTTCACAAAACATACAGGTAATATATACTTACCTATACAAATAAGTAATGATATAAACATAACATATACTTAGCTACCACATCAAAACGTAAAATATCCGCGTATAGTTCGTCCTATCCGTTAGGGTATAATGTGGGGCTGTAATACAGGAAAGTTTTGTGCAATTTATGTTTACAAGCCGAAATTGCCTCAAATTTTTGTTTAAGATGTGGTCTTTGGCGTAGAATATTTCCAGGGCCTCAGCGGCGCAGAGGTCACATGGTCTTTTATTTCCGTTATACGATCTAGCCCTAGCTAGGATCTCCCAGTGTAACTTATATTGGGTGTGGTTGTCTTTTAGACTCCAGATATAAGCTGAAAGTTACGTCATATTCCTTCTTAAAGGGTAACGAAAAGAATGGGTATGCATGTAAAGACGCTGCTTGAATCTATTGGCGGTTAACCCTATGTAGGCCCTATGGACGTGGGTGTTTCAACCTTACATTTGTAGACAGTGTTACTAGAGAGGCATTTCCCGGATAGGGGGCAGTCAACCCGATTCCTACAATTACAGTTAGTACTAGCTACAGGGTTGCACGTGTTCCTACGGCTGGGTAGTTAAGGGTGAAAGCAGCGATTCTTTGCTTAAACTTTAATCTGTTATTTTAATAAATATTTGCTCTACGGTTCTTATATATTTGATATATAATTATCCCTATCGAGCCCTCTTTGGATTTTAGTCTTCAAATTTATTATTATTATTATTATTATATATATATATTTATATATATATATATATATATATATATATATATATATATATATATATATATATATATATATATATATATATATATATATATATATATATATATATATATATAACTGCCTGTAACTGTTTAACATTTACTCATATATACACACAATGCATTTCCTCTCTCAGCCCATAGCAATGGAAATTTCTGGTGCCCTGGCCCTATATATATACAAACATAGATGGCCTATTACCATGATTGATATTAATTATATATTTCAGCGATGGATACTTTGTTATTCGATCTCTTCTTTGATGTAGCGTGTAAGTAACGATTTCATAGACACGTGTATCGTTCATGTAATCCTCGTATAAAGGAGAAGGTTGAACCTTTGAATTGCATGTACGATCCGTCCAAAAGAATTCGGTCTACTGAATCTCACTCACACGAGACTACAATAAGATATCCATGGCGAAACTACGACGCTGTGAGGTCGACCAAATTTTGGTAAACCTAATTTCATATTCTCTTTAATGCTCTTGGTATTATCACCATTTCGTAATTAACTGAACAATGAAATTAATTGTTTCTATCACTTGTGCTATTATATATATATATATATATATATATATATAGGGAGAAAAAAAAACGATTATTAGGAAGAAAAATATATTTTTTCCCTATTTTTTTCTCTTTTTTCTGGGTTAGAAAATGTTTAAAACAAAATATTTTACTTTGTGTGAAGTGTTAAGGTATTAGTTAATTTATTTATTACTTAACAATAGTATTTATTTATTTATTTATTTAAAGAAAAATAATATTATTTACAAGCATTGTTTTTTTAGGATAATCAGTTCAAAAAATGTTATTATGGTAAGATCGTTTAAAGAAGTTGATAGATGATGTAGGCAAATGTCTGGGATTGGATGTGGTTTCCCTTTTTAGAGAATTAATATGCAGGGGGAGGTAATTCAGGGTGGTTGGGTAGGAGAAAGAGAGGAGGGGGGTAATTCATTTATATAAGAAAAGGGATTAGGTAGGGTGTTAGGGAGGTAACTCTTTAGAGAACGCAGGGATTTTGGACTATGGTTCTTTGTTCGTTCCAGTTTTAGTTTAGTCCGAAGTTTAGTCCATTAAGTAGAGGTTCGAATTTGTTAATGAAGTACGTTTCCTTATTAGTACGATGATGAAAAAAGCATTGTCTATGAATTTGTAAATGGGGAAATTCTAAAGTTTGGTAGCTGGTTAGGTGCACAATTGACGATATGTTCACTAAAAGCAATCTTTCTGTATTCCTGTATTTTGATTTCTGATCTATGGACGGTCATACGTTGTCGGAGGCTGTTTTTTTTTTTTGTCTGTCCTATGTAGTGCTTTCAACAACCTGAGCAGGTCAAAACATAGATTAGGTTTTGAGATGCACATGTAAAGTTGTATTTAACTGTGAAATGTTGTCCTTGTTTAAAGTGGAATGTTTAACCTTCTATTAGATTTATGCATATACCACAGTTGGGCTTTCCGCATTTTCTGGGGTTCATTGTGAGGGTTGGTTGGATTTTGGCTTGTGTAAGGATTTTTTATGGATTTAGGTTGTCTTTTGTTCTCTATGATGTTTTTTTCTCCCTATATATATATTCCAACTCGTGCACTCCTTCTCCACATTTTATAATTATTATATATATATTTATATATTTATTTATTTTATGATGCGAAATTTAAATTGTGTGTAGGTATATTGGTAAAGAGATTAATAGCAATAGCTAAATTTTCAGATGAACAGAAAATTGACTAATCATTTAGCATAGATATTGAATATTTACTTTCTTCTCAACTGTCTCTCCTTAACAAGCAATACAAATTCTATCAATGGAATTTCAACCACTTCACCTTTAGAATTAACATTTACAACCACTCCTCTGTATATGGAGAGAGTTCAATTTGTAGGCCTGCTTTCCCGTATCATAAATAGCAAATACAGTTATTCCACCCGCATTCTAAATTTCTCTAATCAGTTAATGAACACCAGAATGTATAAATGAAAACAGACATGATTAATATGTTCTTCAAAAATCAAAATACTATTATGCATAACATATCTTACTCAGCAGACTTTCCGAATATAAAAATCAAATAAAATTAAAAACTATTCCACCTAGTGCTTTTGTGTACGTACATGTGCGCATATATATATGTACAGCAACACTCATCTTTTTCCATTTCTCCGAGGGTTATAAACCCCACTATCAGGCTAGAAATGTCTTTAGTGTAAAATACGGTGAAAGCTTATAATTTCTAATTTCTAATTTCAAACTCGCGCGCCGTTTCAAAAACATACTTACATGTTTACGTTTATAATTTGCTTGTTTATATATATATATATATATATCGGCGAAGGGTAACCTGGAAAGCAGGGCATGCAGTCCAATCGCCATGGCGGAAAGTGGGGCTGTGCAGCCTTACCCCCCCCCCCCCCCAATTCCCTCTAAATGATCCTCCCGGTCAAAGCCGCATGTAGTGTTATCTTGTGTGTGTTATCTTTTTATGTGTCTACGATTTAGTAAGCAGTCAAAATTCTGCTTGCCCCAAAGCTGTCGTGTGTTTGTGTGTATGTGTGTGTGTTATCTTTTTGTGTGTCTACGATTTAGTAAGCAGTCAAAATTCTGCTTGCTTCAACCGACGCAATTGATCAACTCAAGATTGTATAACGCATGCACGGACTCTTCGCCCCTGATATATATGTATGTATGTATATATGTATATATATATATATATATATATATATATATATATATATATATATGTATATATATATATATATATATATATATATATATATAGTAATAATAATAAATTTGAAGACTAAAATCCAAAGAGGGCTCGATAAGAATAAATATATATCAAATATATAAGAACCGTATCTGTTATTTTAATAAATATATATGTGTGTGTGTGTGTGTGTGTGTGTGTGTGTGTGTGTGTGTGTGTGTGTGTGTGTGTGCGTGCGTGCGCGCGTGTGTGTGTGTGTGTGTGTGTGTGTGCGTGCGTGCGTGCGTGCGTGTGTGTGTGTGTGTGTGTGTGTGTAAAAGGTAAACAGAAATAACAACACAATCGGTACAGTATATGGAAGGTATATATTAGGTTAACGCTTGATATAGCAGGAAGGGGGTCTTAACATTTCGGACGCTAGTCCTTCATCAGAAGAAAGAATGAGAAATAAAATAGATTAATGGGACGGGCGGGATGGAATTGGAAAAAATGTCTTTAGATAAAAATAATAGGTCCATTCATGTTGACATCTCTTCCAAAACTGTTGGTGCTGGCGTTTTGTGTATGATTTGTTTTTTAGAAAAGTGGATGATGGCGCGCGTCTACCTGAAATGGAAAAAAAAAACCTTTTGCAAAAAGAGCTATACTTGACCACGTGCGAAAGCATGAGTTTGTGTGTGTGTGTGTGTGTGTGTGTGTGTGTGTGTGTGTGTGTGTGTGTGCGTGTGTGCGTGTGTGTGTTATTATAGGTCCGTACGAAGCTCAGGAGAAATATGTGTGTATATGTGAGTAAAAGAGTGTGTGTGCATCTAAGTACGAAGCTATGAGCAAAGAGAAAGCGATAGGAATCTAGGGGTGTGTTAATGGACGGGGTATTAGAGAAATTGGGGAGGTCAGTTGAGACCAAGAGGGGAATAGGACCCAAGATGGTGAATCAGACTTTGTTCGGTCCTGGTGCGCGAGGCCTGTGATCCATGATGTAAAAGGACATCAAGGACTGAAACATGTAGGGAAGAATGACCAGGAGAACAGAAATGACGGGCGACAGGAGTATCCAAACCGAGTCGTATGTCCCTCAAATGTTCGGCAAAACGGTCCGCCATATGGTGTCCCGTTTGTCCGATATATAAAGACCCGCAAAGGGAACAACGGAGCGCATAGACAACGTGGGTAGATGTGCAGGTGAAGGAATGGCGGATACGGAAAGACCCGTTAGGGCCTGTAAGAGTGATGAGGGGGGAAATAAAGGGGAAAGTGTTGCAGCGGGAACGGGAACAAGAATGAGAGCCGGGTGGAGCCATGGGAGAGGACGAAAAAGAACTGCGAACTAGGAGGTTGCGGGGGTTTCGGGTGCGCTTAAAATAAATAATGGGTGGGTTTGGAAAAAAGCGAAAGGTGACGGGGTCAGAAGAGAGGATACGGAAAAAACGGAGGATAAGTCGCCGGAGTGGTAGGGTGATGGGGTGGTAGGTGAGAGGGAAAGGAACACGGGTGTTGGGAGAGCGGAGGATGAGGTGAGAGGGCTGTGGTGCGGTCTGTTTCACGGGCGCGGGTGAGCGCAGCTTGGATCAAGGTGGTGGGATATTCACGCTGGATGAAGCAGGAAGCCATGCGAAGGGGATGGGTTTCGAAATCGTCGTCCTGGCTACAGAGTCGACAAAGATGGAGGAATTGGGAATAGGGTATGGAGTGTTTGGTGTGGGTTGGATGGGAGGAGGTGAAGTCGAAATAAGATTGGGAGTCTGTTGGTTTAATGTAGATGGAAGTAGAGAGGGTGTGGTGAGAGTGATTAATAGATAGAGAGATATCTAGAAAAGCGACAGAAGAATCAGAGACAGAGGCGGGGAAATTGAGAGCAGGATGGAAAGATTGGACGAAAGAAAGAAAACAGTCGAGTTTTTCTCGCGATAGAGAGGTGCCGATATATATGTATGTATATATATATATATGTATATATATATATACAGTATATATATATATAGGAACGAGTAGGACCCCGACGGCTGAGCTCAAGCCGTTTCGACAGCTAATTCTGGACTATTTTTAGTCCAGAATTAGCCGTCGAAACGGCTTGAGCTCAGCCGTCGGGGTCCTACTCGTTCCTATTACCCACTCTATTACCCTAAGTATTGAGTACTTTGGTGCGTTATGGTCCACCTGGTTTTTACCACATTTCCTTCGTTATATATATATATATATATATATATATATATATATATATATGTATGTATGAATATATGTATGTATGGATATATATATATATATATATATATAATATATATAATATATATATATATATATAAGACCCTCTTCCTGCTATTTCAATTTCAAACGTTAAACTAATATATTCCTTCCATATACTGTACCGTTTGTGTTATTTCTGTTAACCTTTTACACACACACACACACTCACACACACACACACACACACATATATATATATATATATATATATATATATATATATATATATATATATATATATATATATATATATATATATATTATTAGAAATGTAAGCTATCGCCGTATTTTGACTAAAGAAATTAAAGAAATTATTTAGCCTGATAGTGGGGTTAAGAACCCTCGGAGGAATGGAAAAAGATGAGTATCAGTTAGACGCCAGCCATCTTGTAACTGCAATGAAAATATTACAAGGAAACAAATCATAAAAAGTCTGTTCTTACCTTTATAGCAGTTCACTTAACTTAAACCAGTCTGACAACATAAGCAACATTCTGTCTAATTAGTGAAAATACTTCTCTAATGCCGTGGTAGACTAGTAGAGAATTAAATTAAAGCGAAATTAAATAACATTTAAAAGAAAGAATTCTTCAGTTCATTAGAATAGTAAAAATTAGGAGCTTTATTAGTAGAGAAACTTGCTGAATTAATAACGTTTGCCGAGAAATCTCATAGATAATGGAGTCAGAAGTGTTGCTTATTTAATTTGGGTTATGACTAGTCAGAAATTTAATTATATTAAGTATCTGATTATATATAATTTGAACAATATTGAGCTTTTATTTTTAGATATTGTGGTGCGTGCATAAAAAAAAGACTGTACCCATGGGCCTCTCGGACCTTCAAAGACCGATAAGATTGATGTTATTAACCTTTCATTGGCACTGTTTTTACGTCAAAGGCTGAGGGAGAAATATGTACAAATAGGGAATTCCAGACGATATTCAATGGCGGATGACCTTGCTTTGTTTTGAAACTTGAAGGTAGACATGATATAGTTGGTGAAAGGAGATAATGTCTTCAATTTCATTATATAATTATAATTGTTTACTCTTTGACGTAACTAATAACTTTTAAGGTGAAAGATTTAACAAGTGTTTAACAAAGAATATAGTTTTTCAAAGATATTTTTTCTTGATATTGTATCTTCAGTTCTACATGTATGTGGATTTTACTCCATTTCAAGAATCAAACACTTCAAAAAATGCAATAAAAAACATGTATTCCATACGGTGTTTAGGATCTAAAAACAAACAGCGGGAGATAATTCAATAAGATCAGTTATTTGAAATTTAGGGTAAATATAAGCATGTATTTATAATCACTGACTTACACTTTTTATGAGAGAGAGAGGAGGAGAGAGAGAGGGGGGAGGAGACGCTATTTCAGGATAATGGTCTCGACGTTTGGCAGATAGGCCCGCTGAAGCACATGAGGATGAAGCGCAAACACTGTTGGTGAAAATTGTTCAAAGCGCTGGATATGCCTGCAGTATGTTGTCTATGTCTCACATCCATGCAACAAAGCTGTAAGCTCACAAGCTTAATACACCTCCGCTTTCGAACCCACACTGATATCTGACTGTGACCACAGATGTTTCTCCAGATTACCAAAAACATCGGAAACTTTAGACAGTCAATAGCTGACCTTCTTCAAAGGTGGTAGCTCTGGAGATAGTAATACTCAGGAAGACGAACTTATCCACAACCTTCAATATTTTCCCTTCAATAGATATAAATGGTGGAATATATGGCTTTCTGGGTGCATGTTGTTGACACATCAGCACTGTCTCTTTCAGACTACTTGTCAGCCCGAACTATCACACACTGCCAAGAAGCAGCCCATCAGACGGCTTCTGTGTGGCTAATAAGATCACAGTGATCTGCATAAAGAGGATCACGTTGATACGTGTTTTTGAAGCAGCAATGAATCGTCGGATCTTAAAGAGCATTTCTGTTGTTCGATAATGTATATAAATGCCAATAGCGGTGTTGGCGAATGCTTTGAACAAAACAACTGCAAGTAAGATGGCAAATAAAATGAGCGGGCAGGTTATCCTGTTTCACGCCTCTCTCAACTGAGAGAGGTTCTAGGAGCTCACTATTGACGCAAACCCATGCACTCATGTCATCATACATACAGAGAGAGAGAGAGAGAGAGAGAGAGAGAGAGAGAGAGAGAGATAGAGAGAGAGAGAGAGAGAGAGAGAGAGAGAGAGAGATAGAGAGAGAGAGAGACACACAGAGAGAGAGAGAGAGGGGGGTCTAGAAATGTAGAACATCCACTATTATTTCGATCATGTCGCTCACGAAAATTACTCAATAATAATAATTGTGAAGATTTGAATTAGAATTATTTCATTGTGATACAGTCGTGAAGCAACTATACCCAAATAGAACATAATAAGGCGAATAAGAAATGAAAGAAATTCAACACTAAAAATGTTAAAAATCTTACATCTCAAACACCCGAACTGTACGGTTTCGATTCTGCCAAAACATTGCTAATTACACATATAAAAATGACTAATTAACAATTAGGACTTTGCGCAATTTAATTGAAGCAATCTCATTAAACTATATTATATCACCTAGAATTAATGCGACAAAATAATCTGAATTTTACAGTTCGATTTCAATTCCATGTTGGAATTGGATTTTCTTGTTTTGGTAATATTACTGAAAAGGAATTGAGGTGGCTAAGTGAAAGATAGACACAAAATAATTTTCTGTCAAAAATATCCGTTTTTAAAATGAATTCTTCAGTTTATTTTATGCTCAGATTATATATTTCTGTTTGAATGTATTTTAGTCTTTATCCGACTAAAAGTGCGAAAAATGCTAAACAACAACAACATCAAAATGAATGCCAAAGTTAACAATCACAAAAGATAAATATATAAATTTCTCAACTTACCGAGTTACTACGACAGTAAAGGAAAGACATTTAATGTAAATAAAACTGGAAGGTGATGGCACCAGATAAATTCTGAATGCATTTATCCTAAGTTACAATAACAATGTAGACGCTTTATCTAGACATATTGGCAGAGACTTGAGTTAGTTCGTTCTTCTTTAGCCAAAAGTTCTGATTATGATTTTTACTTTAAACAGTCATTGATTTTCGTTTCTTGCTCTAAGTAAATATTTGTCAAAATAAACTTTTAAGTTATGACCTAAAAGAAAACAAAATATGTTGTCTTGGTGATTCAGCCTTTTTGGAATATCTAATATGGAATGAATATGTATGGCTTCTTTCATTCATTCACTCGTTCTTCCAGTCATTTGTACTTCTGTCAATTCATTCTTGTATTAGTATATTCCTGGTTAGAAAATCTTTTTTGGAGGAGGAGATATATGAGCCAAGATACTTGTAATCTTCCACCTGCTTAAGGGTGGTACCATTAAGGGTTCTGATGGGGTAGTTTGGGCTGTTTGCGCATCTGTTCACATACTCAGTCTTGGATTCGTTGAGGTACAGTCCAACACAGTTGGACGCTTGCTCTAATGACTTCAAAAGACTCTCAGCATTTTCCAGTGACTCTTAATGAGAGTGCAAAACCTATCCTGGAAACGACATCCCACCTTGTCTAAAATCTATGGCAAACTCCCTCGAGCCTCTGCCCTTCTAAAATCCCGGAGAGCTCAATTTGCTGGCCACTGTCACCGTGCCAGCAATGAAATCATATCCGCTCTCTTGCTCTGGAACCCTGACTCCAGCCTGACTAGGATTAGGAGGCTGTCATTCCCTGACGTTATCTCTAGGGATACGGGAATCAGTAGACAGGACCTGGGGGCGGCGATGGGGGACAGGGAATTCTGGGGCATGAGAGTGAGATCCATCATCTCGACAATAGTCGACGAATGATGATGATGATTAGTATATTTAAATTAGCTTTTATGTAAGAGTGATATTATATGTTCAATGACATTCCAGCCATTGCTATGGGGGCGTAGAACCAAAATTGTCTGTGTTCTTCTTTTCTTACTAAATAGTCAGGGTAGAAATACTAGTGCTTATCACTCTTTTCAGGGTCTCGGGGGCCAGTAGGAGGAAAGTATCTCCAAACTCGACACCTTTACCCAAACGCCTTCCGGTTTTTATTCATCAAAAATTAGATTAGAGGGTTTTCAGAAGCGCATTACATAATGTGTCCTTCATGTTTTCAAATAGTAATATGTGGTTTTGGGGGTGGTTTGGCTGCTATCATCTCGGTATTCGAACAAATACGTAGATTCACTCTCGTTACCTTACATTATTTACGCGGTGGATTGGCAGTATCGGTAGAGAGTCGGACACCATGCTTTGCAGTATAGTTACGGCCCTTTACGGTCTAAGTTCAAATCCCGCCGAGGTTAACTTTGCCTTTCATCCTTACGGGATCGATAAAATAAAGTACCAGTAATGTACTGGGATAATTGCTGGCCTTGTGCCAAAAGTAGAAACAATTATTTAATATAAAAATGTACGTGGAAAATGTATATATTCATCTTTTACTAATGTTAAATAAAGTGCTCTTAATTAATTTTTAAAACATCGAATATTACTGATCTGTAGTTGTATGTATGTGGAGGATGGTGCTCCGAGAACATAATAACTAGAATAAGGATAGGATAGAAGTTTAGGGAACCACTACCTCTGTTAACAACAAAAGGTTTCTCCCTCCGGATGAAATGTCGTGTGCTATGCTGAATGGCTCTGAAACAAAGGCAGTAACTGCAGAGGATATACGCAGATTAGAATGAAATGAAGCAAATATTCTTCGATGGATGTCATATGTTAATGTAAGAGCTTGGATGAAATGAGAGAAAAACTTAAAATAAGAGGAATCAGAAGTAGTATGCAAGAGAGAAGACTGCGTTGGTATGGACATATGATGCTCATAGATGGTGGTGGCAGGGTGAAAAAGTGCCAAGAAATTCTGGACAGAAGTAATGAGAGCTGATCTCAAATCGCTGAAACTCACAGTGGAGAAAATGAAGGATCGCGACAAGTGGAGGTACGTTGTGCTGAAAAGGACTCGTCCAACCCATGCAATCGTGGAAAAACGGACGTAAAAAACGATGATGACGATGATGAAGAGAAAAAGAGAAAAAACTGAGAAAGTGATACCGAGGAAGAATCTACCTCAGTACTGGACTGATACTTTTTTATCGACCTCGAAAGGATTAAAAGGAATGTTGAGCACTGGGTTTTGAACTAAGAGCGCAGACAGCCGGAACGAATGCCAATTCATGGTTAGTAAAGAATTTTGTGAAGGTAATGTCTTCGTCAGTCCTATCCACAATCAGGGTTTTTTAATTCCCTTCAAGAGTTATTTCCTTTCATTTGGAATGAATATTATATTTCTGAATATTATATTTCTCTATTTCCTCTTCTGTAAACAAAGGCAGTGAAAACTTAAGATATCTGTAAGGAATGATTATACATATTTTTTTAGAAATTTTTCTTGTGAGTATAAGGAAAGTTTTACATCCCACGACATTTATTGAATCAATTTACTTTATTGCCGGTAATTATTGAATTTATAAAATAACCTTGCTACTTCAGAAGTTATTGATTTACATCAGCTTCAAACCTTCCCAGAAAATACATATAACTGGTTTGGAAATTCTTTATAGAATTATTGATAGTTTCATACCTCAAAGTTAATTACAAAGTACGAAACGAATTTGCTTTACTTATAACATCAATGAATTTATGCATTATATTATATGACAAAGTTAAATTGTAAAAGAACAGCCAAAACTAGTTTAGAACAGAATGTGTGTGGTGTGTGTGGTGGGGGTCATATACTTATGGCTGTGGCTTAGCAAGGTATCGCAGCACCTGAGGCAAATATACATTTTATGCGACTCCAGCCTTTATACATGATGCTGAAGTGATTGCCCCTCATACACCACCCCACTTTGTTAAGCCTCTACCTGGACACCATGGAAACGAATCAGCTGAAAGATTTTTCCAGGATTGAATACACAAAGTTATGTTCCTCTTATACTCTTGAAACAAACAAAACTTCACTTGAGCATTGCATGGTGTGGTTATTTTCTTTAAAACTGTTAACTATATATTTTCTTTATACAGAGTGTCCCAAAAAATGTATACACACTTCAACAGCATTTAATAAATATTGCCTGTACATGTAATCAAATTCTGTATACATTTTTGGGACACCCTGTAGTTATTCTATAGCTATCTCGGATCCTAATAATAGGGAGATTAAAATAAATAGTGGGGATCGCTAATTTTTCTAGGTTGTCCCCGTTGATTTATTTTTTTAACCAGAATGATGTTATAATCCGAAAGATGCAGATTTTTATTCCTTGGAAGAAACGAACTACTACAGTGGGTTTGTCCTTATGGATAAAAGAATACACTGCAACAGTGTAATAACAATATAATTGATACAAACGGCAATAACCACACGTAACGGAACAACAATATTTTAAGAACCAACAATCCAACAGGAACTGTGAACTTGAACTCCAGCTTTCACCTTCTACCTTCGACTATCAACACACGAACTGTGGAACTTCTATCTTCGACTATCAACACACGAACTGTGGAACTTCTATCTTCGACTATCAACACACGAACTGTGGAACTTCTATCTTCGACTATCAACACACGAACTGTGGAACTTCTACCTTCGACTATCAACACACGAACTGTGAAACTTCTACCTTCGACTATCAACACACGAACTGTGAAACATCTATCTTCGACTATCAACACACGAACTGTGAAACTTCTACCTTCGACTATCAACACACGAACTGTGAAACATCTATCTTCGACTATCAACACACGAACTGTGGAACTTCTACCTTCGACTATGAACACACGAACTGTGGTACTTCTACCTTCGACTATCAACACACGAACTGTGGAACTTCTACCTTCGACTATCAACACACGAACTATGGAACTAGTACCTTCGACTATCAACACACGAACTGTGGAACTTCTACCTTCGACTATCAACACACGAACTGTGGAACTTCTACCTTCGACTATCAACACACGAACTGTGGAACTTCTATCTTCGACTATCAACACACGAACTGTGGTACTTCTACCTTCGACTATCAACACACGAACTGTGAAACTTCTACCTTCGACTATCAACACACGAACTGTGAAACATCTATCTTCGACTATCAACACACGAACTGTGGAACTTCTATCTTCGACTATCAACACACGAACTGTGGTACTTCTACCTTCGACTATCAACACACGAACTGTGGAACTTCTACTTTCGACTATCAACACACGAACTGTGGTACTTCTACCTTCGACTATCAACACACGAACTGTGAAATATCTATCTTCGACTATCAACAAACGAACTGTGGAACTTCTACCTTCGACTATCAACACACGAACTGTGGTACTTCTACCTTCGACTATCAACACACGAACTGTGGAACTATTACCAATTTTTCCACTTACTCAGGCCGCTACTATTTATAAGTAGTCGTCCACCCCATTCTCTCCGGAGGGGCGTCGTACTTTCGCACAAGGTTTTTTTTTTTGTTTTTGCGTTGATTCGAAACGTAAAATATACGGATAAGGCATGCTCTTGGGTCCCAAAATAAAAGGTGTGTGTAAGGGTGAGAGGGGGGGGGGGAATCGGTAATATCTCTAGGCTGTCTCCGTTGATTAAAAAAACAATAAAATAAAATTAGCCGTTTATTTTACATATTGAGATTCCAACACATCCTATTTATTTTACTTTTTTTTTGTCATGTATGGTTTTTAATGTGTAACGAAAATATTTGCCGGAGATAGATTAGCAAAATTTAATAAGTGGGGGGCTGGAATAAGAGCGGCGAGGGGTGGAAAAAATCTAAAAAAATTAATAAGTGGTGGGTAGAGACGATTATTCGAGAACCGAGAGTAAGTCTCATTGTAGTTATGCTATAGCTAAGTGTACTGCATAAGTATGAATTTGTTTGATTATGGATATAGTGTAGTACTAGCAATAAGGACCCACGGTTGGATATTTAACAGCCTTCTCTAGCTCTACAATGTGCACCCCATTGTCCTGAATATTCCAACTTACAGTTTGGGAAGCAGACAGATCGAGTTTTTGACACTTCTTGCTCTGACACACTAAGAAAATTACCAAGCCTGCATTATCTACTACACCAACACTCCTCCACGCCAAATCCTGTTACTGGTCATAATATCATCCGACCTGTCCCACCGCTTTGGATATTTCCACAATACTATTACTCGTCAAAGATGTTTAGTGATTTATTTATTGATCGCAGAAAATTATATATTTAGTCTAATTATACAAATATTTATAAAACTGTGATCCTTTAAGGTTTGGCAATGCGCCCCAGTGAGATCCACACCATAACCGACTACAGACCTGCCCACCTCTAGAAACACAAATGGGAACTACCATAAAAAAGTGACCCAAAACGGAGAGAAATGAGGCCAAATGGGGAGATTTTACATAATGAAAGCTATACCCATTTTCACAAGAGAAGACATCTCTCACCCACCCCATAGTGGGGGAGAGATCTTCCAGTCGGACGGGAAGAGTTGACAAGTCTGTGACTACTTAGTTAGTCTAAAAGTAGCGCCGATTTTTGTGTTATATTTGTTCAAATCCTGCCGAGGTTAACTTTGCCTTTCATCCTTACGAGGTCGATAAAATAAAGTACCAGTAATGCACTGGCATAATTGCTGGCCTTGTGCCAAAAGTAGAAATAATTATATTGTATATTTGTGTTATATTACTGTGTTATATTTGATATAGCTATTCCGCACTTAACGACCATTTCCTTTAACAAACACTCACATTTTCAACTGTAATTTTTTTGTATACACATATTTATATATTTATATTATGTTTTTTTTTTATTTTATGTAATTTTGTTTGTTATGTATTTTTGTTTGCTATGTATTCAAGAAATCCTTATTTTTTATGTTTCAATTATTTGTATATTTGTCAGAGGTTTACAAATTAAAACAGATTTACTATAGTGTTAACTGTCTTACTTTCTCCTTTTATCTCTCTCTATATCTATCTATTTATATCTGTATACATACATACACATATATATATATATATATATATATATATATATATATATATATATTAACAAATGGAAACTATATTTATAAGACCATATATTTCAAGGGCCACCAAGGCAAATTATGGTGCGCTTTCATCAGATAAAATACAATACAGATTAGCTTTATAAATAAATATTGACATACCCTGAAAAAAAGACAACCTTAACGGTTGGAGCTTCCTGGATAGTGGAGATATTACATTTATTGAGGGTGATAGAAAGTTATGATTGAGTATGCAAATGAGTTTCCGAAAGGTTGAAAAGATAACGGTTTATTTAAATTAAACTGTTAGAAGAAGGTGATATTGTGAGGGAGAGAGAAAAAAGAAAGAAAGAGAAAAAGAAGGAATGATTATATATATTTTTGACAGTGAAAATATTGTGAAGAGAGGAGAGCGTGATTATATTTTTAAGTGGGAGAAAATATTAGTTACAAAGGACAAATACAGCGTAAGTATATTTACGTGAGAGGAAAGAAGAAGAAATAAAGAAATGAGGATAGCGTGGAGGAATAATATTTATATTGCAGGATTCGTTATGTTTTGATTATAATATTTATAATGATAGGTTGAAAAAATGTGATTAAAGGTTTTATTAATAATTTAATAATTAGTTTAAATGTGTATGTTAAGGATTATAAATTATTAAAAAATATATATTATATATTATAGTTTATTTTATTAAAAGTTGTAAGTCAAAATTTAAAATATCCAAATAATTCTAAATTAATGGTATTCTGGTTAGGTTTTAAGTTTCTGTTATTAATTCTATTAATATTCTGCGCTAAATTCATAGTGGTGGAATATGATAGTTTAATAGTATGTCTATTAAATATTGAGTAATACCTGTGTGTTCTAGGAAAGCATTTATCTAGAGCTTTAAAGAATAATTTCGCAATAGAAGTTTTAATACTTAATGAGAAAGGGGGGAGCGAACCATAATATATTTCTAGTTCTATTTTTCTTTTGGTTTTCGAGTTATTGTAAGGTTTTCTATTATAATATTTATAGTTATGGTTAGTTGGCACATCCTTATTATCAATGTATTTAATTTTATTACTATAACCTGCTCTACCTAACGCTTCGT
The DNA here is from genome assembly GCA_964016885.1 of Eledone cirrhosa. Classification (NCBI taxonomy): domain Eukaryota; kingdom Metazoa; phylum Mollusca; class Cephalopoda; order Octopoda; family Eledonidae; genus Eledone; species Eledone cirrhosa. The sequence continues at coordinate 95,370,299 of OZ024745.1, forward strand.
TATAATATTGTGCCTTATCTTCAAATATATTCTTATTAGCTGAAATTCTAGAAATACGTTGCTGCACAGAATTTACAATAGTGTTTATAACGGATCTGGGGTGATTGGAATTAAAGTTAACATAGTTTAGATTCTCATTTATTTTATGAAATGGATAATAAAGACCAGTGTTAAGGTTTAAAGTTACATCTAAAAAATTAACTATTTTATAATTATTCTCTACTTCTACTTTAAGATTAAGGCGATTAAAAAATTGTATAATTTCTTTTCTTTTCCTATTTATTTCACAATTATTATTATTTTCTATAAGTAATAGCATATCGTCATGATATAAACCACCGGTCATCTCCGGTATTTTCCTATGTAAAGTATTGTTAATAAAAATCCCCACAAGATCCGTTATTTGTGCCGAGTCGGATGATCCCATAGTAATATCAAAATTATTATCTCTGTCTGCTCTAGTCCAGAGGTGGTTGTTAAATTTAATTAATGTTTTACGTGCAGTTAAGATAATGTGAATTTCATTACTAGTTAAATCTGTATATTTAAATGCATATGTAAGGGCTTTATTAAGTAGATTAGGAGTGATAGATGAGTAATAATTAGCAATATCCAATTGAATAAATTTATTGTTATACTTATATTTAATGTCCTTAAACCAGTCGATAACTTCGTTAGTCCCTTTCCATAATTTTAAATAAGATAATTCCTTAAGTTGTGGTATGATTCTATCTAAGATATTCTTGCTAAGTATGCCAAGGTCCGATTTAGATGGTTCAATCAATCTAACTGGTAATTCAATTTCAAAATTTCTTTTATGGTCCTTCATATTAATTTTTGGTTTCCTAGGTATGAAGGGTTGAGTCCTATTTTCGATGCCTAATTCCTGCATTATATAAGAAGCTTCCGTATTTAGTTTTTCAAGGTCATCACTGGTTGCTCTTTTGTAATTCTTCCTTAATTCCTTCAATATCTTCCTTAATTCCTTCAACATCTTTAAGCTTGTTGAATCCCAACAAATTAAATATAACCTCTGCATATATATATATATATATATATATTATCATGATGATGAGATGATGGCTGCAACTCGATTTCGAGTAATGCCATCGATTGATACTTAGCATGAGCATGACGGACGTGGAATTTTAGTCATGCATGCAAACGAAGTCGCATGTTTTAAATCAGAGTGACCTTCTCCTAGAGAGATGTCTTAATGAAGACAAGGAGTCTCTCGCTCCACGCATACGCATGCGCACAAGTATAGCTTTTTATACAAAATTTCAGATAAACGCTCTCCGTCATCCACTTTTCTAAAAAAATATCTCATACACAAAATTCCAGCATCAACAGTTTTCCAAGAGATGGCGACATGAATCGACCTGTTATTTTTCTCTAAAGACATTTTTTTCCAATTCTACCCCGCCCGCCCCTTCAATCTTTCTAATTTCTCATTCTTTCTTCTGATGAAGGACCAGCGTCCGAAACGGTAAGGCCCTCTTCCTGCTATATCAAGCGTTAACCTAATATATTCCTCCATATACTGTACCGATTGTGTTATTTCTGTTTAGAGTTTACATACATACATGTGTATATATGTGTGTGTGTGTGTGTGTGTGTGTGTGTGTGTGTGTGTGTGTGTGTGTGTGTGTGTGTGTGTGTGTGTGTGTGTGTGTGTGTGTGTGTGTGTGTGTGCATACAAATCTCAATATTACTTATTCTGTCTGTAAAACTATGAGTTATGTACCGGTATATTTTAATATTGTATTATTCTAATGCTTCATTAGTAGAGTGACTAGCTCGAAGATTAGAGAGTCACTCTTTGTAGAACCGTTGTTTTTCCGAATTGAGAGATCACAGCTCCGATACAACGGACCTGAGGTTAGAATGTCTCAGGAAATAATAGTTCGTTAAATGTTAGAGGCAAAACCAACTGAATCGATTGGAAACGGCTGATTCTGACAGAACCAACTGGAAGGCATGCTTGGAGACTTTTCCCCTCACGAACATCCCAGAGGAGGAGGAGGAGGAGGAGGAGAAGAAGAAGAAGAAGAATATTCTAATGAATCAGAGTGTGAAGATTTCAGATTAGCTCCACTAAGTGTTTCCTATATAGTACTTTGCAAGATATTAATACAAAATGATTTGAAAGAAAATCATTAAAAATTATTTAATTTAAAATCTAATTACAAATTTTTAGTGTATTAGTTCATTAAGCACAATTAATTGGCTTTATTTTTTTTGTACTATTCCCCCATTATTGAAAATTTTATTTTCAAAACATAAATAAATATGAGAAAGAAAGATAAAAACAAAATTAAGTAATGGGGGGCGAGTTAGGAAGGGCAGATCTGACTGTATGGGAAAGTAGAAGAAAGAACTATGAAAGCCATAAATGAGAGGAAAAGGAGGCGACGGGGGGAAACAAGGACTCTATCGCCACAGAAAAAAGGGAGTGAGAAAGGGCGAAGGTGATGGGCTCTGGGCCTAGGGCGCGGCGGTGTTGGGTCTGCGCCCCACGAACGACACCGCAAAAGCATTTCCGCGGACAATTGCCATCGACGCCCGCTGCAACAGCCACCCCACCTCGCGGGGTTATTTCCTCAGACGGGCTGCTGAAGTTCCGATCTTGCTGAGGAGCTGGGCAGTACGGGTTCCGAGTACGCCTGTGGTCTCTACGACATGTGCGAATAGAAAGCGGCTGGACAATCGCCGATATTAGTTTTGGCTAACACTTTGGCTACTGAACTTATTAACTACGGTATATGTAATTCAAAGTTAGAACATATTACGTCAAAGTGAGAATGACGATTTCGAAGTGAGGAACAGCGTGGCGTTAAACAATGTTTTTATCTATATTATAAAGCTTTCGCCAAGCGGCTGGACCAAACAGCACCAAATTTGCGCCATAGATGTAACTTTTTCCTAGTAAGAATGTGACGGTATTTTTGTCTTCTAAATTTCGTTAAAAGATTAAAGATATTTTATCGTTTATTTAAATATACACTTCTTTAAAATGTTCAAATGACAACACTTCCGGTTATACGACATCGCTCACTCTTTCTTAGTCTGTCTTTTTAGATAGATACATAGCTATAACGTTGCGCCCCTATAATATGTCTATGTGTGTCTGGTTGACTGCATTAGATACATAGCTATAACGAAATATTTGCTTCTGCGTTCACAGATCGAATTTTTTTAGTTTCAGAAGATCCCGTTAAGGCTGTAAGAAGCGATTCTTTGCTTAAATTTTAATCTGTTATTTTAATATATATATATATATATATATATATATATATATATTCGTGTACAGATATTTTTGCATCACGAAAGCACAGGCGGCTTATCGTCATTGTTACTGCCGATATGCCACCGAAAATGTCCCAGCCTGGCCGCAAGATCAGATTTTCCAGAAGAAAAAATGTTACTAGAGCAACAGAGAGACTAAGCTTCGCGATTACCATCAACAAAGCTCACGGTAAAACCCTAAAAGTGGCTGGCCTTCATGTGGGAAAACCATGCTTTTCCCATGGTCAATTGTATGTAGGATGCTCTAGGGTGAGCTCGCCAAACAATCTCCTCATCTTTGCACCGGAGGGCCGAACAAAAAATATTGTATACTCTGAGGCTCTAAAAATGTAATTTATGAATTTTCTGTTATTTGGAATTTCCATTATGGTTGTACAAATCTGGCTGATCAGTAGATCTGCTTATATGAAGATCTGACAGATCAGCCAGTCTGCTAATATGCAAATCGGGCCGATCAGTCACTGTATATTTTAGAAAATATCATATATTTTCACTAGCTCTGACAGTTGGCAGGTGAACAGTGAACTGTACTGATGAAGGGTGATACCCAGAAACATTAGTCTCTGCAGTTCTGTTTATATGCCAACACAAGATCAAGAATGAGGGGCTCATTCTACCGGCATGGCTTTAAAAATGAGGCTGTTTTCATAATCTTATTATTAATATTCAAAAAACTCAGATTACATTTATTGTATTTAGCCATGTAGAGCGAAAAATTTGTTATTATTATTATTATTATTATTATTGTTGTTATTACTCTTTGAGTCTCAGTCATTGATGTTAGTTAACTGGAAAGTTTGTTGAAATGAATATCAAGCCACTACCTGCAGCCTCAGATATTCAGGACGTATCACATCATGTCTCCAGCCCTTATAGTGAGTCTGGGCTAGGTGCTTACACTCGGATACAATGTGAGCCACAGTCTCCTCTCTCTCTCTCCACAGATCCAGCACAGTGGGCTAGCCTCCTCCTTGTAAATATGGTGTTTCAACCACTTCATTTTGAGGGCCTGCTCCTGCGCAGCCATTAACATTCCTTCTATAGCCTTTTTAAGGTCTCCTCTTTTCAACCAGTTCCATGTCTGTGGATCTCTAAATTCAGTTTTCTCAAAGAAGGTATTATGAAGGGATTTTTCCTGAAGGCTGCTCTTTCTCCTTGATGTTATTTCCTCCTATTATTATTATTATTATTATTATTATTATTATTGTTGTTGTTATTCCTTGAATCTCAGTCATTGATGTTGGTTAACTGGAAAGTCCGTTGGAATGAATATCAAGCCACTACCTGCAGCCTCAGATATTCAGGACGTATCGGAGGGTTCTTGCTGTTCCCAGCAAGCATGCCTTTTGAAGCGTTCCAAAAAGCGTGAAGGGGCCAATTTTCTTTAACCATCCCTGGAAACTTTTTGAAATAGTTCATAGTGCGCCTATGACTTCATGGCAGTTCCAAATCCTTTTTACCTCCCACTTTAAGTCCTGGTATCGGTTAATTTTCTCCCTCTCCTTCTCTTGCACTCTCGTGTCGAATGGGCAGGCCACATCCACAATCAGGCACGATCTTTTTCTTTGTCCACAACCACCAGGTCAGGTCTATTGTGTTCCAGTTTCTTGTCCGTCTGTATCCTAAAATCCCACAGCACCTTCACCTGATCGTTTTCTATCACCGCTTCTGGCTTATGCTCCTACCACTTCTCAGAATGTGGTAAATTGTTTACTTTGCATAGGTGCCAGTGGATCACCCTGCCTATCACATCATGTCTCCAGCCCTTATAGTGAGTCTGGGCTAGGTGCTTACACTCGGACACAATGTGAGCCACAGTCTCCTCTCTCTCTCTCCACAGATCCAGCACAGTGGGCTAGCCTCCTCCTTGTAAATATGGTGTTTCAACCACTTCGTTTTGAGGGCCTGCTCCTGCGCAGCCATTAACATTCCTTCTGTAGCCTTTTTAAGGTCTCCTCTTTTCAACCAGTTCCATGTCTGTGGATCTCTAAATTCAGTTTTCTCAAAGAAGGTATTATGAAGGGATTTTTCCTGAAGGCTGCTCTTTCTCCTTGATGTTATTTCCTCCTATTATTATTATTATTATTATTATTATTATTATTATTGTTGTTGTTATTCCTTGAATCTCAGTCATTGATGTTGGTTAACTGGAAAGTCCGTTGGAATGAATATCAAGCCACTACCTGCAGCCTCAGATATTCAGGACGTATCACATCATGTCTCCAGCCCTTATAGTGAGTCTGGGCTAGGTGCTTACACTCGGATACAATGTGAGCCACAGTCTCCTCTCTCTCTCTCCACAGATCCAGCACAGTGGGCTAGCCTCCTCCTTGTAAATATGGTGTTTCAACCACTTCATTTTGAGGGCCTGCTCCTGCGCAGCCATTAACATTCCTTCTATAGCCTTTTTAAGGTCTCCTCTTTTCAACCAGTTCCATGTCTGTGGATCTCTAAATTCAGTTTTCTCAAAGAAGGTATTATGAAGGGATTTTTCCTGAAGGCTGCTCTTTCTCCTTGATGTTATTTCCTCCTATTATTATTATTATTATTATTATTATTATTATTGTTGTTGTTATTCCTTGAATCTCAGTCATTGATGTTGGTTAACTGGAAAGTCCGTTGGAATGAATATCAAGCCACTACCTGCAGCCTCAGATATTCAGGACGTATCGGAGGGTTCTTGCTGTTCCCAGCAAGCATGCCTTTTGAAGCGTTCCAAAAAGCGTGAAGGGGCCAATTTTCTTTAACCATCCCTGGAAACTTTTTGAAATAGTTCATAGTGCGCCTATGACTTCATGGCAGTTCCAAATCCTTTTTACCTCCCACTTTAAGTCCTGGTATCGGTTAATTTTCTCCCTCTCCTTCTCTTGCACTCTCGTGTCGAATGGGCAGGCCACATCCACAATCAGGCACGATCTTTTTCTTTGTCCACAACCACCAGGTCAGGTCTATTGTGTTCCAGTTTCTTGTCCGTCTGTATCCTAAAATCCCACAGCACCTTCACCTGATCGTTTTCTATCACCGCTTCTGGCTTATGCTCCTACCACTTCTCAGAATGTGGTAAATTGTTTACTTTGCATAGGTGCCAGTGGATCACCCTGCCTATCACATCATGTCTCCAGCCCTTATAGTGAGTCTGGGCTAGGTGCTTACACTCGGACACAATGTGAGCCACAGTCTCCTCTCTCTCTCTCCACAGATCCAGCACAGTGGGCTAGCCTCCTCCTTGTAAATATGGTGTTTCAACCACTTCGTTTTGAGGGCCTGCTCCTGCGCAGCCATTAACATTCCTTCTGTAGCCTTTTTAAGGTCTCCTCTTTTCAACCAGTTCCATGTCTGTGGATCTCTAAATTCAGTTTTCTCAAAGAAGGTATTATGAAGGGATTTTTCCTGAAGGCTGCTCTTTCTCCTTGATGTTATTTCCTCCTATTATTATTATTATTATTATTATTATTATTATTATTGTTGTTGTTATTCCTTGAATCTCAGTCATTGATGTTGGTTAACTGGAAAGTCCGTTGGAATGAATATCAAGCCACTACCTGCAGCCTCAGATATTCAGGACGTATCGGAGGGTTCTTGCTGTTCCAAGCAAGCATGCCTTTTGAAGCGTTCAAAAAAGCGTGAAGGGGCCGATTTTCTTTAACCATCCCTGGAAACTTTTAGAGATAGTCCCCAGTGCGCCTATGACAATCGGGATCACGTTGACTTCATGGCAGTTCCAAATCCTTTTCACCTCCCACTTTAGGTCCTGGTATCGGTTAATTTTCTCCCTCTCCTTCTCTTGCACTCTCGTGTCGAAAGGGCAGGCCACATCCACAATCAGACACGATCTTTTTTCTTTGTCCACAACCACCAGGTCAGGTCTATTGTGTTCCAGTTTTTTGTCCGTCTGTATCCTAAAATCCCACAGCACCTTCACCTGATTGTTCTCCATCACCGCCTCTGGCCTATGCTCATACCATTTCTCAGAATGTGGTAAATTGTTTACTTTGCACAGGTGCCAGTGGATCACCCTGCCCATCACATCGTGTCTCCAGCCCTTATAGTGGGTCTGGGCTAGGTGTTTACACTCGGACACAATGTGAGCCACAGTCTCCTCTCTCTCTCCACAGATCCTGCACAGTGGGCTAGCCTCCTCCTTGTAAATATGGTGCTTCAACCACTTCGTTTTGAGGGCCTGCTCCTGCGCAGCCATTAGCATTCCTTCTGTAGCCTTTTTGAGGTCTCCTCTTCTCAACCAGTTCCATGTCTGTGGATCTCTAAATTCAGTTTTCTCAAAGAAGGTACTATGAAGGGATTTTCCCTTAAGGCTGCTCTTCCTCCTTGATGTTATTTCCTCCTTGGACATCCCCTGGCCTACTGTCCCCTCCTTCAGTACAGTTTTGAGCATTGGCTCCTTACTATAGGTCACGTATTTGTATAGGTTGTTTTTCTCCATCTGAACACAGTCCTCTATGCTGATAAGACCTCTTCCACCCTCAGATCTCCTTAGGTAGAGTCTATCGACATCACTCCTCTTGTGGAACATGTTGTAGATAGTCAATAGCTTCCTAGTCTTCCTATCCATTTCTTTTTGTTCAGAAACATTCCATCTCAGAATTCCCGCACTGTACCTAATAATAGACAAAGCTCGGGAATTTACTGCGCTTATGGCATTTCTGCTGTTCAGATGTGACTTCAATACGCTCCTTACTCTCCGAATGTATTCAGTTCTTAAAAATTCCTTCATTTTTTTGTTCTTTATGCCATCAGCCTCCAGAACGCCCAAATACTTGTATCCTTCCTCAGAGTCAATTTCCTTTATCATCTCACCTGTTGGTATCTGGATCCTGCTACTTCTGCTCAACCTACCCCTCCTCATCACAATGACTCCACATTTACCAATACCAAACTGCATACATATATCACTGCTGAAAATACGGACAGTGTCAACAAGCACATCCAACTCCTTCTCACTTTTCCCGAAGAGCTTAAGATCGTCCATGAAGAGGAGGTGATTGATGGTAAGCTCTCCCCTTCCCAAATTGTATCCTGCTCTCACTTTTCGCAGCATAATGGTCAAGGGCATTAGGGCAAGGACAAACAACAGAGGGGACAGGCTATCTCCCTGGAAGATACCTCTCTTGATCTTCACGCTTCCCAAGGATACTCCAGTTGATGTCAACTCTGTCTCCCAGGACCCCATACTCCTGCCCAGCAACTGTCTGATGTTATCTGCCACCCTGAAGATCTCCAGGCTTTTGGTGATCCAAGAATGAGGCACCATGTCAAATGCCTTTCTGTAGTCTATCCATCCCATGGCAAGATCAGTGTGTCTCCTCCTGCAATTCCCCATTACCATCTTATCAATAAGTAACTGGTCCTTTGTACCACGTGACTTCTTTCGGCATCCTTTCTGTTCGTCCGGTAACAAGTTGTTTGTGTGGAGGTGATGGTAGATTTCCTCAGACACAATGCTCGTCAACAGTTTCCACATTACGGACAGACATGTGATAGGTCTATAGTTGGTAACATCATTACCCTTGATTCGGTCTTTCATTATCAGAACTGTGGTACCTTTTGTCAACCACTCTGGCACCTCACCCGACACCAAGCAGTCATTGAACATGGCCGTCAGCTTCGGGTGGATGGATGTTAAATGTTTAATCCAATACCCCTGCACACCATCTGGGCCTGGTGATTTCCAGTTGGTTAGTTTTTTGGCCTGCCCCTTAAGAGTTTCAATTGTGATACTCAAATCAGTTTGTTGTTGTGCCTGCTCACCGATCTCCCTCTGTACTGTCTCAATCCACCCTGCCTGGGCATTATGTCTAACATCCTGCTCCCATATTCCTCTCCAGAATGTTTTAGTTTGTTCCGCCCCAGGGATCAAGTCGTTGCCTCTTTCTTTCCTCTCAAGCTGTCCAAACAGCATCTTCTGGCTGTTGTCGAACATGCGGTTCTGTTTATACTGACTGACTCTGTTCTCGTATCGCCTGATTTTTGCACTCTTTGCTACAATGCGTTGCTTCAATTCCTCTATGATAATATTTAGCTTTTTACTCCTAGTTTTGTATTTTATTTCCAGTCTATTTTTAGTGCCTATGTTTTTTAGTGTCCCATTCAGTAGTGACTCAAGCTTTCCTATGTCATTTCTCATTTCCCCGATTTGCCCACTCAGTCGCTTCTTCCACCACGGCTCTGCTCTTTCTTGTCTGTTGTTTCCTCTCGCTTTTATACCAAGTAGTTTCCTCACCGTATTTGCTGTTGCTTTGAGGATATTGTTGCACTGGTGAAGGCTCCTTGCCTCAAGGTATGGGATGACTTTGTTTACCTTAGCTGTTGTTTCTTTTAACTTTTTCCTGTCTACAAATCTTAGGTTCATATGTCTCCCACTATCATTGTTCAATTCATCTACCACTAAATTTAGGATGTCAACCGAATCTTGTCCTAGCCCGTCAGCATTCATCTCCTCAGTGGCCGTATCTCTGTTCCAGGTATTATTTATCTCAGTATTCAGATCATTGTCTGCTTCGGGTGGTTCCTCCGTTCTCAGGACCTCTTCACCTTCATTTCCCACTGGCTCGCTTGTCTGGCATACTACACCCGCCATCTCCAAGCCATTCTCTCTGCTCAGTTCCTCCAGTTCCAGCTCGCTTATCCACCCATTAGTTCTTATTACCCGAGCCTGCCCGGCCAATTTTTGTTCATCTAATTTAAATAAACCAATCTCGTTCCAGATGTTATGCATCCGTCTCCTGTAGCCCCTCTCCTTGGGGTTACTTTTCAGGTAGCATTGCATAACAGTTCTATTCAATTCTTTCGTCCAGTTGGTTCTGGCCCTTTTCCTTTTTCTTCTTCCTCCAACATCAGCAGTATTTGGTTGACAGTCAGGTTCCTGCTGCTGAGCCAGGGGCACCTGTTGGGTGAGAGTCTGTCACATGACGTTCTAGTCTCCATTTCACCGTTATTCGAACTGTTTATGTTCGATATTTAAACACTCTTATCGAGGATTGGCGAATGTATGGTTACATAGCCATCTGTGGATCCGCCATCCCACTTGGCCCTTGTGTGGCATTATCACCACGCTGTATACGAACACACATAAACAAACAAACACACAGGCAGAAAGGGCCCCAAAAATGAATAAGCATAAGTTTCATTGTAATGTAGTGTTCGAATGTCTGACTTAGTTTTTGTTTTTTAAGTTTTAGTTTTTCCCCCCTCTTCTCTGTCCGTCCGCCTGCTTCTCTCTTCATTCTTATTTTCTTTACGTTTTGGGGGTTTCTTTTTTTGTTTTTGTTTTTCTCTGTTTGTTTTTCTCGTTTTTGCTGTTGTTGCTGTGCTGCTTTGGTTTTGTTGTTTGTTTTTTCTTTTTCTTTTGAGTCTATCTATATATTTTGATGCCTTCCTCTTTGTTAGTAGTAGCAATTCTATAATGTGGAAGTAGCAGCCAGCAGGGAGAAGTGGGAGACTGGCGGCGGTAGCGATACTGAGACAGTGGTGGTGGTGATGTCGATACCGAGGCAGTGGTGGCGGTGATGTGACCGTATTACTGTAGTGATGGTGCTGTAGCGGTGGCAGCAGTGAAGGAGTGAAGGGGTGGTGGCGGCGGTGATGGGATAGTGGTGGTAATGATGGCCGTAGTGAGCGGTGGTGGTGAAGGTGAAAATGCCGTTATCTGGCTGTTGTGTTTAGTGTACACAGATGATGGGGTGGGTGGTGTATCTAGTTTCCGGTGTTGGTGAGTTTGGCTGTCCTATATAGTGTAGACAGAGGAGAGGAGTGGGGGGGGTTCTTCTTCCATTTATAGCCATTTTCTTTTTTGGATATACAGTGTACAATACAAAGTTGAATATTTGAATATTTGAGCCTTATAACAATATATTTTGGGTCCGAATTTTTTGGGGCTAAAGCCGGGTGCTTTACGTAGCATTTGTACTAAGAGTTGTTATTTCACAAATGATTTAAATATGTTAAAAATTCAAAACTTACGGGAGCGATTTCATGACCTCCGTCACCTCGTGCGTCTTCTTCCCTTATTATTATTATTATTATTATTATTATTATTATTATTATTTCTATTATTGTTATTCCTTGAATCTCAGTCATTGATGTTGGTTAACTGGAAAGTCCGTTGGAATGAATATCAAGCCACTACCTGCAGCCTCAGATATTCAGGACGTATCGGAGGGTTCTTGCTGTTCCCAGCAAGCATGCCTTTTGAAGCGTTCCGAAAAGCGTGAAGGGGCCGATTTTCTTTAACCATCCCTGGAAACTTTGGGAGATAGTCCCCAGTGCGCCTATGACAATCGGGATCACTTTGACTTCATGGCATTTCCAAATCCTTTTTACTTCCCACTTTAAGTCCTGGTATCGGTTAATTTTCTCCCCCTCCTTCTCTTGCACTCTCGTGTCGAATGGGCAGGCCACATCCACAATCAAACACGATCTTTTTTCTTTGTCCACAACCACCAGGTCAGGTCTATTGTGTTCCAGTTTCTTGTCCGTCTGTATCCTAAAATCCCACAGCACCTTCACCTGATCGTTTTCCATAACCGCCTCTGGCCTATGCTCATACCATTTCTCAGAATGTGGTAAATTGTTTACTTTGCACAGGTGCCAGTGGATCACCCTGCCCATCACATCATGTCTCCAGCCCTTATAGTGGGTCTGGGCTAGGTGTTTACACTCGGATACAATGTGAGCCACAGTCTCCTCTCTCTCTCCACAGATCCTGCACAGTGGGCTAGCCTCCTCCTTGTAAATATGGTGTTTCAACCACTTCGTGTTGAGGGCCAGCTCCTGCGCAGCCATTAACATTCCTTCTGTAGCCTTTTTATGGTCTCCTCTTCTCAACCAGTTCCATGTCTGTGGATCTCTAAATTCAGTTTTCTCAAAGAAGGTAATATGAAGGGATATTCCCTGAAGGCTGCTCTTTCTCCTTGATGTTATTTCCTCCTTGGACATCCCCTGGCCTATTGTCCCCTCCTTCACCGATCTCCCTCTGTACTGTCTCAATCCACCCTGCCTGGTCATTATGTCTAACATCCTGCTCCCATATTCCTCTCCAGAATGTTTTAGTTTGTTCCGCCCCAGGCATCAAGTCGTTGCCTCTTTCTTTCCCCTCAAGCTGTCCAAACAACATCTTCTGGTTGTTGTCGAACATGCGGTTCTGTTTATACTGACTGACTCTGTTCTCGTATCGCCTGATTTTTGCACTCTTTGCTACAATGCGTTGCTTCAGTTCCTCTATGATAATATTTAGCTTTTTCCTCCTAGTTTTGTACTTTATTTCCAGTCTATTTTTAGTGCCTATTTAGTGTCCCATTCAGTAGTGACTCAAGCTTTCCTATGTCATTTCTCATTTCCTTGATTTGACCACTCAGTCGTTTCTTCCACCACGGCTCTGCTCTTTCTTGTCTGTTGTTTCCTCTCGCTTTTATACCAAGTAGTTTCCTCACCGTATTTGCTGTTGCTTTGAGGATATTGTTGCACTGGTGAAGGCTCCTTGCCTCAAGGTATGGGATGACTTTGTTTACCTTAGCTGTTGTTTCTTTTAACTTTTTCTTGTCTACAAATCTTAGGTTCATAGGTCTCCCACTATCATTGTTCAATTCATCTACCACTAAATTTAGGATGTCAACCTAATCTTGTCCTAGCCCGTCAGCATTCATCTCCTCAGTGGCCGTATCTCTGTTCCAGGTATTATTTATCTCAGTATTCAGATCATTGTCTGCTTCGGGTGGTTCCTCCGTTCTCTCGACCTCTTCACCTTCGTTTCCCTCTGGCTCGTTTGTCTGGCATACTACACCCTCCATCTCCAAGCTATTCTCTCTGCTCAGTTCCTCCAGTTCCAGCTCGCTTATCCACCCATTAGTTCTTATTACCCGAGCCTGCCCGGCCAATTTTTGTTCATCTAATTTAAATAGACCAATCTCGTTCCAGATGTTATGCATTCCCTCCTATAGCCCCTCTCCTTGGGGTTACTTTTCAGGTAACATTGCATAACAGTTCTATTCAATTCTTTCGTCCAGTTGGTTCTGGCCCCTTTCCTTCTTCTTCTTCCTCCAACATCAGCAGTATTTGGTTGACAGTCAGGTTCCTGCTGCTGAGCCAGGGAGCACCTGTTGGGTGAGAGTCTGTCACATGACGTTCTAGTCTCCATTTCACCGTTATTCGAACTGTTTAGGTTCGATATTTAAACACACTTATTGAGGATTGGCGAATGTATGGTTACATAGCCATCTGTGGATTCACCGTCTCCGGTGGTTGCGCCGCTCCACTTGGCTCTTGTGTGGCATTATCACCACGCTGTAGACGAACACAAATAAACAAACAAACACACAGGCAGAAAAAACCCCAAAAATGAATAAGCATAAGTTTCATTGTAATGTAGTGTTCGAATGTCTGACTTAGATTTTCCCTTCTCTTCTCTGTCCGTCCGCTTGTTTCTCTCTTCATTCTTATTTTCTTTACGTTTTTTTTTGTTTTTTTTGTTTGGTTTTTTTTTTGTTTGGTTTTTTTGTTTTTTGTTTTTGTTTTTCTCTGTTTGTTTTTCTCGTTTTTTGCTGTTGTTGCTGTGCTGCTTTGGTTTTGATGTTTGTTTTTTCTTTTTTCTTTTAAGTCTATCTATATATTTTGATGCCTTCCTCTTTTTTAGTAGGAATTTTATAATGTGGTGGCAGCAACTAGCAGGAAGCAATGGGAGAGAATAGCGGCGGTAGCGATACTGAGACAGTGGTGGTAGTGATGTCGATACCGAGGCAGTGGTGGTGGTGATGTGATCGTATTACTGTAGTGATGGTGTTGTAGCGGTGGTAGCAATGAAGGAGTGGTGGCGGCGGTGATGGGATAGTGGTAGTAATGATGGCAGTAGTGATGGTGTTGTAGCGGTGGTAGCAATGAAGGACTGATGTCCGTTCGCTGAATCTATGGGGTTAGTCGCGTATATGTGTTGACCTAAATTCCCTTAATGTTGGGATTAAACATTTTGTTAAGACTTGGGACAATAATAATAGTATTTATTATTATCCTTATTATGTTGAGATTTGTTGTGGTGGTGGTGAAATTGCCGTTATCTGGCTGTTGTGTTTAGTGTACACAGAGAGGTGATGGGGTAGGTGGTGTATCTAGTTTCTGGTGTTGGTGAGATTGGTGTTGTTTGGCTGTTCTATATAGTGTAGACAGAGGAGGGGGTGTTCTTCTTCCATTTATAGCCATTTTCTTTTTTGAATATACAATGTACAATACAAAGTTGAATATTTGAATATTTGAGCCTTATAACAATATATTTTGGGTCCGAATTTTTTTGGGGCTCAAGCCGGATGCTTTACGTAGCATTTGTACTAAGAGTTGTTATTTCACAAATGATTTAAATATGTTAAAAATTCAAAACTTACGGGAGCGATTTCATGACCTTCTACCACCTCGTGCGTCTTCTTCCCTAATTATTATTATTATTATTATTATTATTATAGTTGCATTTATCTTGCTTTATGTTCATACGAGTTATCACCAAGTCACAACCAGTGACCTTAAGAGACAACAAGGTCCGCTATGTTCAAGAAAGAACATACATACTCACACATGCATCTTTAGTGTTTAGACTTGTGATGTACTTATATTGACAGAATCTTCCTTAGTATATGGGCAGTTCCCATTAGTACTATCTTTTGTATTTCTCCTATACGCGGGTTTCCTGGGATTTGCGATAAGTAATCATTAGACCCCTTAGGTATCATTCCCAGAGCGCCTACAACCACTGGTATTGTTTTAGTTCTCAACTTCCACATTTTTCCAATTTCTATCTCCAGGTCCTTATACTTGCTCAATTTTTCAAATGTTTTTATAGATACATTCTTGTCTATTGGAACGGACATATGAATTAGCAGACATACCCTGTTTTTAAAGTCCTTCAGCATTATATCAGGTCTATTTGCATCTATTTTTCGGTCTGTTTGGATGCAAAAGTTCCACAAGATTGAGATGTGATCTTTTTCAAGTATGGGAGGTGGTTGATGCTCCCACCAATTCTTTTGATAGGGCAGGTCAAAATGCTTACACATTATGAAATGTATGTATTGTGCAGCTTTGTCATGCCTGTTTAGTTATTTGGTTGGAGCTTTAGGACTGCACATCGAAATTATATGATCAATGGTCTCTTATTATTATTATTATTATTATAGGTCTAAGCGGACGTATTTTGCTCGCTCACAGTAAGTCGCTTTATTTGCCTGTTAAAATTATTTGTTGTTAAATATTTCTTGTTGTGTAAGGGATATAAGCCCTTAGACTTTGCCCCGTGAAGGGGAAAGTATAATATTTGGGCCTTTTGGCCCAAATATTTGAACTTTTTTTTACATGTTAAAAAATTTACGAAGAAACAAAAACATGGCTGAGCCACGCCCCCCAGCGATATGTCGGCTGTCGTGCGACAACGACGTAGAAGTTGAGAGGAGCGCTACAGCGAAATTAACACACATTGATAACACAAACACCACCACATCCAAGGTAAACAAAGACACCAATGATACCAATAAGAACTCTAATTTTTTAAAAAATGACAGTAACAGCGACAACGAAAATGCAGATAACAAAAAAAATAACAAATACAACAATAACATCAACACCACTAACATGAAAACAAATAGCGACAAGACCAACAGCAACAATACCAACTGCACCGAGAACAACGGTGGCAACAAAGACAACAATGATAACAGCGACAGTGCTAACAACAACAAGAACAACGACAACAGTACCCCCAACGAAAACAAGAAGAACACTTTCGCTGCGGCAGCAGCAAAAAAGAGGCCATGCTTCAAAATGGACCTCTCAAACAAAGATGAAAAGTTGGCCCAGGCATGGAAGCTCATCAAGCAAGAGCAAACTTGGGCCAACTTAACTGTCCCGGTAGAAGCTATTGAGGCAGTGGAGCGCAGAACGGTGCATTATAGATGCATCTCAGCACAAACCAAAAGGGCAGCTTTAATCCCACAAGAAGATGTCGAAGTCGCGCTGAGGTGCATCAGAGAAGACACCCAGTACATAGAGAGGGGCAGACAGTACGGCACCATTTCGGTGTTGTTCAAGTCAGAAGCTCTCGCTATGAAACACGCTATGACTCCTTGCAAAACCAGCAAGGTCATAATGTACCCCTCCCACATGGGACAAAAAGAACAGCCCGTCTCCGCATTCCCAGAATCCCACCAGGACTTGACATGTGGTGGCTTCTGGAATGTGTGATTGTGGAGGGGACGGATACAGTCCCTATAGAAGTGACCAGAACGGCCAGAGAGGACTGGTCCGGGGTTGACCTGGAGATCCTTCTCCAGATCAGGCCCGAGAATGTGAAGATAATCCCGGACCACATCCGCCTTCAGAATGGGACGGTCATTCACATTATGACCGAAGGCAAATGGCCACAGTGTTTTGTTTGTGGGGAAAAAACCCATTTGCGAGCCTTCTGCCCTCAACTGCTGAAAAAGGCAAGGGGTCGAAAGGCTCCACTGCTGCCGACGCCGGGGCGAGGACCACAACAAACACCAGCACCGGCAAAACCACCAACAACACCAATAGAAAGACCACCACCAACATTGACCACCCAGGGGGGAAACGAGGAAAGCTGTCAAATTCCTCCTCCCCCCCCAAAATACACACACCAATAAAACCATAAACATACATACAGACACACTTACAGACACAGACCCCTCATCTACCAGTAGTGAAAATGAGGGAAATCCCAAATCCCCCAAAATACAAAAAAGGAAACACAAAAAGGAAAAGAAAACTCAACGATGCACAAAAGCACCCACAATAAAAAAAAACGCAGACACCACCCACGCAAACATCTCTCCAATAACACCAACATCAACACCACCATCACCATCACCAGAATCCCCCAAACGCAAACAACCGAAACAGACGCAAGAACAAATATACACACAAACATCTGAAACCACAGACACCGCACTCACAACAAACACAGATACAACCGAAACAACACCACCAAAGCCATCACCACCACAACCACGGAAACAAATAAAATCACACCAACAAAACATACAAAACTTTGTGCTCGTCAGGAGAGCCAACAAGGAACTGATGTCCCTCGTAGCACGAAGTGAAAATATACAAAAAGACGGGGAAATTTTTAAATCGAGCACATTTCGCGTGCCGGAAGATTTGGTTCTGGTGCGAATGTCGCTCGACATATTCAAAGAAATACGAGACAGCTTTCCTCGGGACGTGGGAACCCCGAACGTAAAACCCACTTCAAGACTTTTAAAGAGGTTCCCAAAAGAAACCCTACTAACTATGGAGGTCAAACAACCCGACCTTCAAAAGAGCCCGGAAGGTAAGTAAACCTTCCTCTCTCTCTCTTTTTAACCTGCCAACATGGCCGTATTAAGAATAGGATGTTTAAATGTTAGAGGCCTGGGATCGTCCTGGAAGCAGGGTCACCTGCTCAACGAACTCAGGTCTATAGAAATAGATGTAATTGCAGTCAGCGAGACCAGGATTTCCGACACGCGCGCACTAGCCCCCATTTTCGACGACTATCAGATCTTTGCATCTGTTAGTCGGCCGGGAATGGGAGGTGTGGGGGGGCAGTGCTGTTTAGGAAAGGCCTGGATATCGAGGTAAGGTCGATCTTTCGGGACACGGACGGGAAGTTGGTGGTCCTGGACGTGAACAATAACGAAGGTGGTGCCTTTAGACTGTTGGCCGTCTATGCTCCTACTGGAGCAGGACGACCGGACTTCTTTAGACGCCTGGAAGACTTTCTGGGTACGTCTCGCCCTTTACTGTTAGCGGGGGACTGGAACGGCATCTTAGATGCACGCTGGGACTGTGTGGGAGTATCCGATAGGAGCGGGGTGTGCAAAAGCCTCAAGAACCTGATCAGTCAGTTCCAACTGTCTGACAGGTACCGACTATATTTCCCTAATGCGCCAGTGTGGACCTGGGCTAACCGCATAGGATCATCTAGATCGTATATAGACTGGATATTCATTAGGAAAATAGACAGAAATAGTGCAAGCTGTCCACGTTTTGAAACGGTCGCCTATTCAGATCACAAGTTTGTGATCTGTATGGTCGACCTAGATAAGACGCGTAGGTTAGGACCTGGTTACTGGAAGCTAAACATGTCATTTCCGGCACGTAAGGCTTACAGGGACCAGGTCAACAATTTAGTTAAGAAAAAGTTGACAAGGGGAATCGTCAACAATAGATGGTGGGGCGCTCTCAAAAGAGAGATTATAGTAATGTCGATAGAGTTTAGCATTAGAAGTAGCATTAGAGAAAAATAGAAAGAAGGGGGAGTTGGAAGATAAGTTAGACGAGGCTATTGGTAGTGGCATTGCAACTGATGTGCTAGCGGCGAGAATGGCATTAGACCATTTCTTCAATGCGAAACACGAAGGTTGCATTGTCAGAGATAAGGTGCGTGCTCTGAGAAACGAGGGAACCAAAGCTGTTCGATGGGCCCGCGTGGCAGAGGCGCAGCATGGTAATAAAACAACGATTCGGTCTTTGACGGACCGAGACGGGCACGAGCTGAGCGATTCCAAGAGGATGTGTGAGGCCTTTCGCCAACATTTTGCTCGGTTGTTCGGGGGAAGTGGCGGGTCAGAGATGGTGGCGGACTTCAGGCCCTACCTAGATGGTTTGCCGCAACTCTCGACGGCTGATGCTGGGCGCTGCGAAAGGTCAATTACTTCAGGATGCCCTTGTCGGCTGCATGAGGCGCAAGTCACCCGGTTTGGATGGTCTGCCCTACGAGCTTTACGTAAATATGCCAGACTTGTTCTCCAATCTCCTCGAAGCCCTCTACTGCAACTGGCAGCAAAACGGGAGTATTCCCAGTTCTGAGAGCCGGGGCGTAGTGACGCTGATAAGGAAAGACGAGAACAAGAGGGACACATTAGACAATTTCAGGCCCATAACTCTGCTCAACACAGAGTTTAAGATTTTGGCCAGGGTGTTAGCGAAGAGGTTGGCGCTTGTCGTCGGGGGTTTGGTTGGGGAGACGCAAACTTGCGCAATCCCAACCAGGTCCATACACGACAACCTCCACCTAATGCGATACATCATAGAGAGAGTAGGGTGTAAACCTGGCTTCGGTGGGGCTCTGATCAATTTAGATCAATCGAAAGCATTCGATAGGGTCGAACATCGGTACCTGGAGGCTGTCCTCAAGGCCGCTGGCTTCGGCCCCGTCTTCAGAAGCTGGATCGCTGCAATGCACAGCGGCACCTGCTCGATGGTCAAAATTAATGGCCACCTCACGGAACCGTTTCAGGTCTCCCGATCGGTCCGTCAAGGTTGCCCTCTCTCCTCCCTTATGTACGTGTTGACTCTCGAGCCTTTACTGCGGAAGCTAGAGCTGTTGCAGGGCATCCCGCTCGAATCGGGACGCGGAGAGGCTGTTTCGGCTTATACGGACGACATCACGGTGATGGTGTCGGACACCTCAGAAATCGAGGTGGTCTGCAACTTATTGGAGGAATATGAAAGGTTAACGGGAGCAAAACTTAACCCGGAAAAGTCAGTGGGCTTGCAACTCGGCACCTGGAGAGGCAAGTCCATGCCGTCCAACAGCGTCGTTAGGCGCTGGACGGACGGACCGGTAAAGTTGCTAAGGGTTTGGTTCGGGCCAGACCTCCAGGTGGATAAGAATTGAGACGAGGTGACGGGCAGGGTAGTCAGTCTCACCCAGAAATGGGCTGGGATGAAGCTATCACTGATAGGTCGGGCGGAGGTGGCGAACGCGTACATCGCGTCCGTCATCTACTACCGTCTGACTGTCGTCCTTTGCGCCCGTTCTCGCCTCGCCATCTTGGAGCGGCTCCTCTTCAAATTCTTGTGGAGGGGTCAGGTTCCGCTGGTGAGGCGGTCCATCTGCTGCCAGCACCCTCTACGTGGAGGGCTGGGCATTCCGTGGCTAATGATGCGCAGGCACGCGCTGAGGCTGCGGCACCTCCAGATATTCTGCCTAAACGGTGAACAGGTGTGGTCGCCGTTTGTCAGACTGGCCTTTCCGCAACTCGTTTCTTTGACTGAGTTGCAGTCCTGGGTCAAGAAGAGACCGAGACTGGGTGACTGGCATCTGGAATGTTGCCAGGCACACACTGCCCACTACCAGGCGGGCAATGCGGTCAGTGGAACTTCCACTCTCGAGTTCTATAGACCATTAGTGGTGGGCAAATGCGACGACGCATTCGGAGAGGCTCTGGGAGTCAACCAAGTCAAACTAACCAGTCTGTACCGGAGGACTTTCGAGCCGGGGACGATGGATAATTACCAAAAATCCCTCGCTTGGCAGTGCTACCGGGGGGCACTGCCGGTTCGAGATAAACTCTACAGGCACGGAAGTGCTGTCAGACGAACCTTCCCGAGATGCGCGCAGAGTGACGAAACTGTTCCGCACGCACTCGTCCATTGTCCGTGCATTACTGACTTGTGGAGTTATGTTGAACAGCTGTTGTCGCGTGTAGAACGGATCCGGCTATCGGCCGAGTCCATAGTGAAGATCGACCCGCCACCTTCTTTTGGCCAGGAAGGGCAGGCAATTTTCCTCTGTCTGGTGGCAGTAGCGAAAGAGGTTGTATGGTGGACGAGGTTGAAAGGACTGAAGACAGACACTTTTCTCTTCGGCCAATCCCTCATCAACTTTTTCAAGTTTCACTTGGAAAGGAAGGTGAGGGTGGAGTGAGAAGTGCTGCCCCCCCCAGTACATTTGCTGAAAGGTGGATGAAAGTGGCGAGAATGGCCCGTGTGAGTGGGCCTACTCTGGTCATGCGGCTGTAGGTAGGTAAATTTGAAGAGGAGAGGGGTGCCCTTCCATGGTGCTCTCGAAGCGTCGGGTCGTTCAGGACTGGTGGGGTACCTGAGCGAACCCTAGGTGGTCATCCCCCCTATTGGGGAATTTTTTCTTGTTGTAATTTTATTGCTACTTTATTGTTACTTTGTTATTGTTACTTTGTTATTGTTATTCATTTTGTTTACTCGATTTTTCTGTAAAACCCCACTGTCCCAGTCTTTTGTATTGTCCCCTATATGTCGGCCCTTGTGGCCAAATGAAATCATTATTATTATTATTATTGGCGACATACGTAGTAAATCGTATTATTGTGAGCTCCGCAAAGGTTTAAGTTGTTTAAATTGCCATTTATGGAAAACTTTTATTGTTAACTGTATATAAGTGCACATACATTGTTTTCTGAAAAGGACACTCAAAAAGATTGGGGCCTTGAGCCCAAAATTTAAACTTTTATAATTATCAAACAAAAATTTTTCTTTGAAAAAATCATGGACGACTCAGAGTCACACCTTCCTCACAAACTAACACCTCACACCGACACCACCATTGTAAATATTACTACGTTTGCCAACACTAAAATTATAAGCAGTAGCAATATTTTAAATTTGTCTCAGGCAGACATTTATTTCCCGCCATTACCAATGACTGCAGGTGTTGAAGCCGCCACCTCCACCACCACCACACCGACAACAGAAACAAAAGAAAAAAATAAATTATCTCGTGATATCGAAATGAACTCTTCCACACCGAACACCACTAACGCCACCAACACCACAACTGAAACTAAAATTAACAATAACAAAAATAACGATAACAACAACAGCAACAATGAAATTAAGAAAACCACCCTGTCTTTTGCAAGAGTAGCAAAAACGTGCGAAGCGATCCAGGTGACTCAGGAGGAATTAGAAGAAGCCAAAAGAATGGTAAAGAAAGATGGGTACAGGGTCAGCCTCACCCACCCACCCCCACACACACCTAATAAAATGGAGCATCGGCGCCTATGCACCGTGTCTTATCGGACGATTAACATAAAATCGGGCCGAGAGGAATGGGCATCCGAGTCCCAAATCCTAAAAGCTTTGGGACATGTGTGGGCAAAAAAAACCCACATCAGACGTGGGCAGAAATATGGAACCGTGGACGTGTTCTTTGAAACACCACAGGAGGCCAGAGAACACTCCATGGCCCCATTAAGAAGTGACGACTTCACACTCGTCCCAAGCTATTGTGGCCAGAGACTCGTGAAGATCAGGGTGACCCACGTTCCACCGGCCATCGAAATTCCCTGGCTAATGGCAGCCGTCCTCGCCGGCATCGGGGCCAACACCAAGATAATCGAAATAGCGAAAGAAAAGCAGAACTGGTCCGGATCTGGGATGGAGCTCCTGATCCAAGCGGACCATAAAAGCATTGAGGAGATCCCAGAGGTAATAGACCTCACTGACGGCAGCCACCTCACCGTAATCGTCGAGGGCAGAAGGCCTAGGTGTGTCGTTTGTGGTGAAGGAACCCACCTAAGGGCTTTCTGCCCTCGGGCTAAAAGGTTGAGGCCACCTTTCTTACCCACCCAGTGACTCAACCATCAACACCACCAGCAGCAGAGATGGCAGCAACAAATGTAGCAGCAACAACAGAAGCAACTGTAACAGCAACAACCCCAGCAACAGTAGCAAGACCAACACCACCACCACCCAACGCACCAGAACTAGCACCAGCGCCTACACCATCCACCACGCCACAACCAAAACCAACGCCTGTGGGGGATTTTCCACTCCCCGGCTTATCGCAACTGGAGACAGATTGTGACGACGACGAGTGGGAAACGGTATCAGGAAAAAAGAAAAAAAGAAACCAAAAAAGAAAAAATTCTCTTCCTTCCTCCTCCAAAAACAAAATACAGAGGGAAACAAATAAACTATCAAACAAAAAAGTTAGGACAGATATGCCACCATCCACACCTGCATCACCAACACCATCACCATCATTAACCTCAAAACCACCATCACCAACACCACAAAGGTCACCAAAAAGCGAAACAGAAACAAACCCACAACAAACGCAAACAAAACAAAACAACCAAAACGATACACACTACACAGCATTAAATTTGAACAACAAATAGGCGGTGGATTGGCAGTATCGGTAGAGGGTCGGACGCCATGCTTTCCAGCATAGTTACGTCCCTTTACGATCTGAGTTCAAATCCCGCCGAGGTTGACTTTGCCTTTCATCCTTACGGGGTCGATAAAATAAAGTACCAGTAATGCACTGGATAATTGCTGGCCTTGTGCCTAAAGTAGAAACAATTAAATTTGAACAACAACCAATTATTACACTACATCCAACACAACACCAGCATCACAGAAAAAGACTACACAACAACCCAAAAGTTCACACCACCTCCACACATACAAATCACTCGCATCACTCAGAAAACGTACACGACACCTGAAACAAAAATTCCCCAAATACATCGGAGACTTCCGATAAGCACTCTCCAGGAGGATTTATAAGGACATCCTTCCTGAGGAGGCCACAAGCAGTGATAAGGATGGAGAAACCATCCTTCCTCTACGAGAAGTAAGGTAAGTGGTCTTTCCCATCTTTTCCACTCCATTTCAACATGACCTCACTCAGAATAGGCAGCATAAATGCGCGTGGCTTGGGGTCGTCATGGAAGCAGGGCCACCTGCTCAACGACCTCAGGTCACTAAACATAGATGTAGTGGCCAACAGCGAGACCAGAATCTCCGAAGCACAGGCCTTCGCAACGATCTTCGGCAGCTACGATGTGTACGCATCTCCCAGCCGTCCGGGATCGGGGGGTGGGGAGATGCTCTGCTTTTTCGGAGAGGTTTGGATCTCGCCATACGGGCCATCTTCCTGGACCCAGAAACTACGTTGGTGGTGCTAGACGTGACCAGCGGAGACGGGCAAGCTATCAGGCTAGTGGCCGTCTATGCCCCGACAGGAGCAGGGCGGCCTGATTTCTTCCGGCGTCTGGAGACCTTTCTTGGAACGTCCCGCTCTTTAGTGTTAGTGGGCGACTGGAACGGGATCTTAGATGCACGCTGGGACTGTGTGGGATTAGCAGATAGGGGAGGAGGGTGCAAGAGCCTCACCAACCTGCTCAGGCGTTTTGAACTGCCTGACAGGTACCGATTGAATTTCCCGAATGTGCCAATGTGAACTTGGACAAATCGCATAGGGTCATCCAGATCATATCTAGATAGAGTATTTTGTAGGGAAATAGATAGGTCTAGCATAGGCTGTCCATAATTCAAGATAGTCAGCTACACGGACCACACATTCGTGATCTGTGTGCTTGACTTAGATAGGCTTCATAAACGAGGACCCGACTACTGGAAGCTAAACGCGTCCTTACCAGCGCGCAAGGCCTACAGAGACCGGATTAGCGAACTAGTTAAGCAGGCGTTGACGGGGGCCATCGTCAACAACAAGTGGTGGTTTGCTCTGAAAGGATCAATTAGATTAGAGTCCATTAGGTTTAGTAAGGCTTTAGCAATAGAGAGAAATAGAGCAGAGGGAGAACTAGTTAGAAAATTAGACGAGGCGCTTAGCAAAGGCATCGCGACCGATGTACTTGCGGCTAAATTGGCCCTTGACCAATTCTTCAATGCAAAGCACGAAGGCTGCGTTGTCAGAGCTAGGGTGCGTGCTCTCAGACACGAAGGAACGAAAGCCGTCCAATGGGCCCGAGTGTTGGAGGCGCGTCGTGGCAACAAAGCCACGATCCGGTCTTTGGTGGACCACGACGAGCGCATGCTACTCGATCCCGGGCAAATGTGTGAAGCTTTCCAGCGACACTTCGCCCAGCTGTTCGGGGGCAGCGGCGGGCCGGATCGATGATGGACTTTAGTGTCTACCTCGACGGACTGCCGCGGCTCTCGGCCACTGAGGCGGAGTGTTGCGAAAAGCCGATAACAGCCGCTGAAGTAGGGGAGGCAATGACTGACTGCACAAGTTGTAAATCGCCTGGTTTTGATGGTCTGCCCTATGAACTTTACCTACAGATGCCAGACTTGTTCGAAGGCCTCTTGGCGGACGTCTACTGTAACTGGCAACAGAACGGGAGAATTCCCAGCTCTGTGAGCCGAGGAGCTGTGGCGTTGCGAATAAGGATCCGAACAAGGGGGGATAACATAGATAATTCAGGCCCATAACTCTGCTAAACACAGAGTTCAAGATTTTGGCCAAGGTGCTAGCAAAGAGCTTGGCGCTTGTCATTATGGTCTGGTGAGAGAGGCGCAGACGTGCGCCATTCCCGACAGATCCATCCACTACAACCTCCACCTCATGCGATACTTCGTAGAGAGGGTAGCTAGGGAACCTGGCACGGGTGGGCCCTTGATCAATTTAGATCAGTCGAAAGCTTTCGATAGGGTCGACCATCGTTACCTAGCGGCAGTCCTGAGGGCTGTTGGCTTTGGGCCCGTCTTCAGAGGCTGGATCGCTGCCATGCACAGCGACATCTGTTCTGTGGTGAAAGTGAACGGTCACCTTTCGGAACCGTTCAAAATCATGCGCTCGGTCCGCTAAGGATGTCCCCTCTCGTCCCTCTTGTACGTATTGACTCTCGAGCCATTACTGCACAAACTGGAGACGTTGAGGGGCGTCCCGCGCGAACTAGGATGCGGAAGATCCGTGTCAGCATATGCGGACGATATCACCGTAGTGGTGTCGAACGCCAAACACATCGAGGCGATCAGCACTACGCTAAGAGAATACGAAGCGGCGACAGGAGCAATGATCAACCAGGATGAGTCAGTGGGCCTGCATCTCGGCACCTGGAGAGGCAGGTCCATGCCGTCCAACAGCGTAGTCGGGCGCTGGACGGATAGACCGGTTAAATTGCAAGGGGTCTGGTTCGGTCCGGATCTCCAGACAGACAAACCTGGGACGAGGTGACGAGCAGGGTGGCTTCTGTCACCCAGAAATGGGCGGAGAGGAAGCTATCTCTGAAAGGTCGAGCGGAGGTGGCTAACGCGTACATCGCGTCCGTCATCTACTACCGCCTGACCGTCGTACCTTGTCCTAAGCCCCGCCTGACTGCACTGGAGCGTTTGCTCTTTCGCTTTTTGTGGAAGGGACGCGCTCCGATGGTCAGGCAGTCCATCTGCTGTCAACACCCGCTACGTGGAGGGCTGGGCATGCCGTGGCTGATGATTCGCAGACACGCGCTCAGGCTACGACATCTCCACCTCTTCCTCGACGGTGATCAGGTGTGGTCGCCGTTTGCTAGACGCGTCTTTCCCCAGCTCGTCTCCTGGACGGAGCTGCAGTTTTAGTCAAGCGAAGACCGAGAGGGAGCGCTTGTAGACTGGAATGTCTTCAGGCGCTCACAGCCATCGACCAATCGGGTAATGTGATCGGTGCAAACTCTACCTTGGCGTTCTATAGAGGATTAGTGGAGGGGAAGAGCGACGACGTACTTGGAGAAACTCTAGGCGTCGACGAAAATCAACTAGCCAATCTCTTCGGAAGAACCTTCGGGCCGGGGCCTATGCACAACTTCCAGAAATCCCTGGCCTGGCAGTGCTACCGAGGAGATTTACCAGTTCGGGATAAACTCTACAGGCATGGAGGTGCCGCCATTCGGGCATGTCTGAGATGCGCGCAGGCGACGAAGCCGTCCTGCACGCACTCGTCCAGTGTCCGAGCATTGCTGACTTGTGGGTTTATGTCGAACACCTGATATCACGTGTAGGGCGGATCCAGCTATCAGCTGAGTCCATCGTGAGGATTGCCCCGCCCTCTTCCTTTAGCCGGGAAGGGTAGGCAGTCTTTATCTGCCTGGTGGACATGGCGAAAGAGATAGTATGGTGGACACGTTTGAAAGGGCTGAAGACGAGCACTCACCTCTTCGGTGATGCCCTGATTAACTTTTTCAAATTTCATTTGAAAAGGAAAATCAGGGGAGAGAGGGACGTGCTCTCTTCCCAGCATTTTGTTGAAAGATGGGTGAGAGAAGCAAGTATGGCCCGAGTGAATTGGCCTACTCTGAGTATGTGTCTGTAAATTAAAGGTGGAAAACTGGGAGAGGGTACTTCCCTGATGGTCAGGGTCACTGTGGCCTTTTAATGGGCTTTCTCCACAAATGTCCCTCGGAAGTCTCCCCCCTATTGGGGAATTTTTCTTTGTTATTTTATTTCATCCTCTGTTTTTTTTTACACGCAGAAATGCCCATTTGTACCGTCCTGTATTGTCCTGTATTGTCCTGTACTGTCCTTAATGTCTACTTTATGTAAACCCTTGTGGTTAATAAAGAAAACATTATTATTTTTATTATTATTATTATTATTATTATATAAGGCGGGGAATTGGCAGTATCGGTAGAGGCTCGGACATGATTTCCAGCATAGTTACGTCCCTTTATGATGTGAGTTCAAATCCCGCCGAGCTAAACTTTGCCTTTCATCCATAAGGGGTCGATAAAATAAAGTACCAGTAATGTACTGGGTAATTGCTGGCCTTGTGCCAAAAGTAGAAACAATTATTATTATTATTATTATTATATATATATATGCTTATATATATATATATATATATATATATATATATATATATATATATATATTATATTATCCCCTGTGATTGTTCCATATGTTTATTTTATATATATATATGTCAATCTATTTCTAGTTGATAAGAAATGCTCGGATCTATTCATTGGAATCTTTGAGCTTATTCTACAGTGGGTATGGCGCATGTCTCTCAGACATGACAACCCTTAATTTAATTTTGGATATATATACGGCCCCTTAATTGTAGAGCTAACTCAGTTGAATGGACTCGGCTGCTATTTCTAGCTGTCGATAATCCTATTCACGCCACTGGGATGACGCTGTGCGATGTGTGTATTTTTAAAAAATGCAACACGTGCTTCGAGTCATTCACAGATTTGCATTTGCTTTGTAAACGCAGATAGTTATTTCTTCTCCTTTGGTGAACATCCAGGATTTGACAACTGTGATTTATTGATTAATTGGTTAAATATATTTTTTATTTAAAGAAATATATACAACGGAGATTAATCATTTTAAGTTCTAGTTAAACTTTAATTGGTTACCTACCTAGCTATGTGCGCTTACATACTTTACAAATTATCCCCCGTGATTGTTCCATATGTTTATTTTATATATATATATATATATGTCAATCTATTTCTAGTTGATATATATATATATTATAAAGCTGACGGCCGTATGTATGTAACAAACCTTTCGCTAAACGGCTGGACCAAACAGCACCAAATTTGCACCATAGATGTAACTTTTCCAAGTAAAAAAGTGAGCGTATTTTTGTGTACTGAATTTTGTTAAATGATTAAAGACATTATTTAAATATTCACTTCTTTAAAATGTTCAAATGTCGACACTTCCGGTTATACGACATTCCTCTCTATTTCTTAGTCTGTCTTTTTAGATAGATACATAGCTATAACGTCACGCCCTTATAATATGTCTCTGTATGTCTGGCTGTCTGCATTAGATACATAGCTGTAACTTCGCACGCTCTTAATATCTGTCTGTCTGGCTGCCTGTCTGCATTGACTTCGCTTCTAACCAACTTTTAATTAATTCAGTGCAAAGATACCACACGCCCTCTCAATAATTAATTATATATATATATATATATATATATATATATATATAATTAGTAATAATAATAAATGTGAAGACTAAAATTCAAAGAGGCTCGATAAGGATAAATATATATCAAATATATAAGAATCCTAGAGCAAATATTGTTCTCATTGCTGACGTATTATCTTCGCTTTTTTCCGTTCATTGCCCGGGAACGTCTCCACGAACCAAAGTATCGTCTTCCTGTTTTCCTTTGGTTGCAACGTTTTTCGAAATATTTACTTCTGCGTTCACAGATTGATTTTTTTAGTTTCAGAAGATCCCGTTAAGGGTGAAAGCAGCGATTCTTTGCTTAAACTTTAATCTGTTGTTTTAATATATATATATATAGAGAGAGAAATTATATATTAGTGTACAGATATTTTTGCATACACAAAAACAAAATATAAACAAACGTATTTATTTCACGAAAGTACAGACGGCTTATCGTCATTGTTACTGCCGATATGCCACCCAAAAAGTCCCAGCCTGGTCGCAAGATCAGATTTTCCAGAAGGAAAAATGTTACTAGAGCAACAGAGAGACTAAGCTTCGCGATTACCATCAACAAAGCTCAGGGTCAAACCGTAAAAGTGGCTGGGCTTCATCTGGGAAAACCGTGATTCTCCCATGGTCAATTGTATGCAAGATGCTCTAGGGTGAGCTCGCCAAACAATCTCTTCATCTTTTCTCCCTAGGGCCGAACAAAAGATATTTTATACTCTGAGGCTCTAACAATGTAATTTATGTAGTTTCTGTTACTTGGAATTTCCATTATGGTTGTAAAAATTATTGTAAAGTTTGTTAAAAAATGGGTTCTCTGTTCGGCCTTTATTGTTGTAACTATCAATTTTCTTTAACGGATTGGCTGCTGAACTGGGGAATCCTAAAATCTATTCAAACCCAACATCAGAGCACATCAACACTCCTTCACCCCCACACTCATTAACACCTCACCCCACACCCAGACACATCCAAATCTCTCTTATATATATAGTCACACATCACAACACAACCTGTTCTCAGTTTCACAATTACCACCGATGAATGTGAGAAAGGTCTCCAAGAAAGTTAACCAGCAATCTTTAAAATTCTTCCCACCGAAGTTAACAAAGAACTTACTAGATCTACCAACTCATAATATTATAATATTATAAAATCAAATCAAATTATTTAGAACTACAAGTGAAGTCATTCTTTTCCTTTTTTTCAAATATACCTAACTGTACCAAGGATCTCCCACATTTTCATATATATATATATATATATATATATATATATATATATATATAGAGAGAGAGAGAGAGAGAGAGAGAGAGAGAGAGAGAGAGAGAGAGAGAGATGGGGGGGGGCGTAAAATACCGACCGCAGCGCCAAGTGGGTTCGACGTGTGTGAGACACAAGTCGAACCGCCGCTTCGCTCCGTGATTGGGATTTTACATATCTCTATACCCACTCTGCATCTCCCCATGCATCGAGTACTCCCATGATCAGTGGAGTCCCTCCCTCTCTCTTTCTCTCTCTCTCTATATATATGTGTGTGTGTGTGTGTGTGTGTGTGTGTGTGTGTGTGTGTGTGTGTGTGTGTGTGTGTGTGTGTGTGTATGTGTGTGTGTGTGTGTGTGTATGTGTGCATATATATATATATATTGTCGAGACTAGTAGCATCAAACGGACGTGGAACAAAAATAAAAGTATCCAACGTTGATCGCAGTCAGCTCATATTGTTATGATAGTTTATTATAGGAAATGAATGGATTCGAGAAAGCACTCAATACATGTTTGAAAGTGACGCCGAACTATCAACTAACTTACCCTACGTCACTGGGTCCCTGTCGACAGGATGGAGAATACATTACCCTGCAAGATAGTGATGGAGACGCGCTGTATCAGCCACTCCACCTCGCGGGGCTCATACCTGTGAGCGGCCAACTCCGCTCTGATAGCAATGAGTGTGGATGTGGTCCGGGGGCCGAGAACGCAGGAAGTCTCCACTGCTACAGACTATCAGAGAGCGACCGGTACTTGGACAGTTTGCCCTTTTCAACATGGCTGGCAGCAGAGCCAGGGCTGGTAGTCGAACGTACCAAGTTGCCACGTGAGTAGGTGTCACAGCATTTGGCACCCCAGATGACGGGAAGGTTGTCATGTCATCATGTCGACAGGCGTTTGTCGTCCCCTCGGTCCAGCCCTGCTGGCTCGGGCTAGGAAAGGAGACCTGTGCCGGTGTAATAGCTGTAGTTACCTCTTACAAAACGAACCAGAAGATATCAAAACCATATAATAAGTTTTTTTCATTATTTAGGTTGATAAAAAAAAACTTGTTATTACCCAGATAAGTTCACATTCGTGACGTTATAAATGATATTATGATGTTTTGATATGTTTTCCATTAAATAAAAGTTGTCATACACTTACTCCTCATAATACCTTATATCGTGATCTATGTTTGTCTTTCAGAATATCTAAGTCAATTTATTCTGTGTTAATCTCACTTTCAAGTAGTGCAGTCTCATTTTGAAATAGTTAGAACTCTCTTTGAACTGGTAAGATCGACACTTGAACTGATATATACAGGTGTGTCAGAAAAGTTCCAGGACTGATGTCACAAAAGATTTATTTCAAACCCAAACTTCACATTAAGAGTTTTCTCCTTCAAAGTAATCCCCCTGGAGTCTAATGCACTTTTCCATCCTTTTCTGCCACGCTTGCATGCACTCCTGGAAGGATTTTTCTGGGATCCTCCGCAGTTCTGTCGTCACGGCCTTTTTGATGTAGTCCACATCTTCAAAACGGGTCCCCTCCAGGTCTTACTCGAAGATCCATGACTCATCACCGGTGATGACTGTCTCTAGCAAGTCTGGTTCGGTTTCAAGACGCTCGAGGATGTCCTGGCACACTTGCATGCGTCGACCCTTCTGGTCATCGTCCAGCAGTTTTGGCATCATCTTCACGCAGATTTTCCGCATGTCCAAACCTGATTCATGCCCAGCTCATTTGCCATCAGTCGAACAGTCAGCCGACGATCGCTACGCACCATCTGCCTGACGCGCTCAACGTTGACCTCAGTCCTGGTTGTTGAGGGCCTTCCGCTCCTGGGGTCATCTTCCACGTCCTCGCGTCCTTCTTTAAACCTCTTGCACCACTCAAAAGCACGTGAGCGTGACATTGTCTCATCTCTGACGGTTTCGCCAACCGTACCAGAAACTTCAAGTTTGTTCGTTGCTCTGTGCTCATTGCTTGACGACCTGAAACAGAGGACATGTACATAAAATTATGAAGAAAAAAGTTTGATCGCTGCAGAGAGCTAAGATTACAGTTACATACTCCAGGGGGATTACTTTGAAGGAGAAAACTCTTAGTCTGAAGTTTGGGTTTGAAATAAATCTTTTGTGACATCAGTCCTGTAACTTTTCTGACACACCTCCTATATACTTAATCAGAATCTAGGTGATCACTTGACCTGATAGGAATAGCGATCAAATACATTCGAATCCCACCCTAGCGTCTTAAAATGGAAAGATACAACAACAGCAAATAATCTAAACTATAATAAAGTAAGGAGTGCGTGACTGCGTCCAGAACATAGTCTTTTATCCCGTTTGTAAAATAAGTTGGATTACTTTGAATAAATAATTGTTTCTACTTTTGGCACAAGGCCAGCAAATATCAGTGCATTACTGGTACTTTATTTTATCGACCCCGTAAGGATGAAAGGCAAAGTTAACCTCGGCGGGATTTGAATGAATGAATATTACATAATGTATCTACTAAATTTCGTAACACATGATTAAACATATATTAAAAATATTATTGCATAGTTCAAGATTCACTTCTTTTAAAAGATTCAAATTTCAATATTTCCGGTATATCTATACTATATATATATAGAGAGAGAGCGAAAGAGAAAGATGAAGCGATTTGGATTTCTTTTTCAACACGCTGATGTGTGTGCGTGTGCGTGTGTATGTTGTTCAGCCTTTATTGTTGCAACTATCAATTTTCTTTAACGCACTGGCTGCTGAACTGTGGAATCCTAAAAACTATTCAAACTCAACATCAGAGAACGTTAACCCACACCAACCCCAACCTCACAGACTTGAGAGAGAGTGCGGTATCTTTGCACTGGAGTGGAGTGGGGATACCTGAAAAGATAAAATGCCGGTATACATAGCCGAGCGCCAGCCGGACGGGCCAGTTAGTATATATATATATATATATATATATATATATATATATATATATATATATATATATATATATTATTGTCTTACGCGTTTTGCTGCTACCACTGTTGTTATGGCTACCTCATAGTAGTCTTTCTCATACAGATAGAGTAACGGTGACAGAGAAAGAGATTGTGTGTGAGTATATGAAGAGAGAGATACAGATAGATAGAATATTGTTTTGATACGCGTTTTGCTGCTACCAATGTTGTTATGACTACCTCATACTACTCTATATATATATATATATATCTGGTGTATGGAATAGCAGATGATAATAGATATTTCAAACATACATTTATTTCAAAGATTTCTTTTCTCCGTGTCAGCTATGAGAGCAAGGATAAAGGGTTCATTCTACTGACATGGCTTTAAAAATAAGGCTTGTTTGCATAATTGCAAACGAATCGAATGTTATTATTAATATTAGAAAAACTCAGATTACATATATATATATATATATATATATATATATATATATATATATATATATATATATATATATATATATATATATATAAGAGATAACAAGTTATCGTTATAGGTAATCCAGTTAAAGGTTGTGAATACTCCGTACTGTGGATAGTTTTAGCGTACGGCGTTGTTTGACTCAACAAGAGGTTTCCTTGGGTAGCGAGTATATAAGTTCTCGGGAGTTCCTATGTAAATTAATCTTGGAGTAATAATAGTGAAAGAGTGAGGAATAACATGGTCAACAGTACAAAAAGAGTTTTATTTACAGTATTAACAATTGTTTCATTGGTTAAGTTGTCTTAAAATTGCTAATCACTTGAAGTTGTATGACTCAATTTTAAATACGATGTATGCTTAACCAAATCATCAGAAGAACTGTTTCAAATTATACACACCGCTTGCAAATTCAAATTACAACATCATTAATAAAGAAAGAAAAAGAAAAAGAAAAAGAAAAAGAAAAAGAAAAACGAAAGATATAAAGAGAAAAAGAGAAAGAAAGACAGAAAGAAAGAATTAAAAAAAAGAAGAAAGAAAAAGATAAAGAAAAAGTAAAATAGAGAGAAAAAATAAAAGTATTGATATTAAATGAATAATAATAAATAGGTTATGGCGAAGATGAGAGAAAATAAATTAAAAAAATGTTGTGTGCGAAGAAAATGAACATAATATGATTGTTGAAAATAGTGGTGTTGGTGGTTAAAATATAAATATATGATGGTATTGGTGGTTAAAATAGTTGTGGTGTTGGTGGCTAAAATATAAAGATATAATGGTATAAACATGAAAGTATTAAATATATTCATATATGTATTATTTAAATTAATAAATTAATAAATTGGAAGTTATATTAGATGTGAAGATAATACGATAGGTTATAATGTAAGAGATGAAATATATTTAGGGAAAGAAATTAAAAGATAGAAAATGAAAGAGAGAAAATATAATAGGTTATGATGTTGATTCATTGACAGTTAATAACAATAATAACAACAATGATGATAATGGGTTATTATAATAGACTCATGTGGTATGATTTGAATTATGATAATGGATTATTATAATAGACTCAGGTGGTATAATTTGAATTATGGAATTGTTGGGTCGAATCAAGTTGGTTTGAAATTATCAAATTTATTTGCTGTTTTATGTCTACGGAAAATTGACCGTTCAATTTTGCTCTTAACCAGCATTTTGTCATATTTTAAAATATGGAATTATTCCATATTACAAAGTCTACAGTGGGACATACCGATCTTGTAAGCCCCTGACAATTTAGACCATTTAGACCAGTTAATCCTGTATTCTTGATTTGTATCTTTGAGCTGCCAGATTTTATTGGCAAGCGTTGTTGTATTCATT
Organism: Eledone cirrhosa; assembly: GCA_964016885.1. Taxonomy (NCBI): domain Eukaryota; kingdom Metazoa; phylum Mollusca; class Cephalopoda; order Octopoda; family Eledonidae; genus Eledone; species Eledone cirrhosa. The sequence goes on from OZ024745.1 coordinate 95,405,131, forward strand.
AGTTTATGGTTTTTTATAGAATGTCTGTGGACGTACCAACGTTTTTTTAACTCCCCCGCCGTAGAACCTATGTAGTGCCATGTTAAGTTGCCAGAATTTATAGTACATAGGTACACTATATTAGATTCAAGGCATCTATTTTGTAGTGGCCACTTATCCGGTAAGAAACAGTTACATTTTGAGGCCTTCCTATATGCCGTTTCAGCGATGCGGTTTTGTATGTGATTATGTATGGGCTGAGATTTGGGTTTGTTGATGTATTGTTGTGATGTGTTCTGGCGTGTGTGTGGTTGTGATGTTGTTATGTGTATGTGTTTTTTATTTGGTGTTATGGTGCTTGTTTGTAGGCTATTTGTATTAGAGATTCTTTTATAGTTAATTTTATGTATGTGTGATTCTATGTTGATTGCAGTAGAGTAAGATAGTTTGATAGTATTTCTATAAAAATTGTATGGTATTTGTGAAGTTTAGGGAAGTGCTTGTCAATTAATTTAAAGAATATAGAAGGTAGTTTGGTTTTTATAGAGGAGTTAAATATTGGATTGAACCATAAGTATTTTCTATCTCTGCATCTTCTATAGTTTTTAGTGGTCCTTATTAGTATTCGGTTCAATTATTTCTGGTGCTTGTTGCCAATTTCTAAGTTTAGTCCTAGATTTGTTATTTCTATAGGTGTGGGTGGTCTTATTGCTGTTAAGTGAGTTGTTATTGTTTCTATCTGGTATGTATTTGAGCCTCTCTTTGTGGCCTGCCTTAAGTAAAGCTATGTTGTAGTACTTAGCGTGTTCATTAAACATTTCTAGGTTAGAAGATAAGCGTGAAATTCTAAGGGATATACTATGTGCTATGGAGTTAATTATGGAGCGAGGGTGGTTTGAGTCATAACTAATGTAAGCTATATTTTCGTTATTTTTATGGAAGGGCTCTATTAGTCCTGTGTTTAGGCTGAGTGATACATCTAAGAAGTTAGCTTTTTTAGAGTTGAGTTCGAAAGTGATGTTTAGGCCTAATATTTTGAAGACGGTTCTAATCTTTTTACGTAATCTTTCCAAGTTTTGATTATTTAAGGTTTTAGCTAAAAGTAATGTATCGTCTCTATTAATTCCTCCCTGGAGGTCACCAACTTCCTTATGTAAGATATGTGCTATATAAATTCCGACCATGTCCGTTATTTGAGCTGAATCGTTAGATCCCATATTCATATAAAGTTATTTTGTCTATTTTTTCTTTCCCAATAACTATTGTTGAACCTAATGATTGTTCTTCTAGCAGCTAGTATTATTTTAATTTCATCGGATGAGAGGTCCGAGTTTTTTTGTGCAAAGGTTAGTGCCTTATTTAGGGTTACTGGGGAAATAGAAGAGTAGTAGTCATTGATGTCAAATTGTATAAAGTCAGAAGTTTTCCTATTGTCTAATTTGCTAAACCAATCTATTACCTCAGTGTTACCCCCAAAGCTTAATTATTAGTTTGTCTTTAATTTGTGGTATTATTCTATCTAGTATATATTTACTAATTCTATCTATATCCGACTTTGATGGGCATATTAATCTAATAATAGAGTCCGTTTCGAAGTTGCATTTATGATCTTTCAGATTAAAATAGGGTTTACAAGGGGTCAGAGGCTCGGTTCTATCAGATATTTTGAGTCTTTTTACTATGTTAAGACCTTCCTTGTTAATGCTATTGAGTGTAGACTCTGTAGTTTTCTTGTATTTTTTTGTGTAATTCCCGGCGTATAAAGTTATTGTATGTATTAAGACTCATGGTGTATACGTTTGATGTTTTGTCTGCTTTTACTATAATACCGTTGGTGTTACGCAATTTTTTTAGTAGTGCATTCGTGTTATTTTGCAGTTTGTTGTAATGCGTCGGTTTTTTTAATTTGGTTCCTTTTATCATATTCATGAGGTCAAGTTCAAAGGCGTCAATTTGGTGGTTGTTCGGTGGATTTTTGCAGGATTTGAACCCATATTTTTCACTGGTAAATTCATCATTCTTATCATTACTATTACTACCACTATTATTAGTAGTATGTCCTTTATCGTAATGATATGCTTTCCATCGGATTCGACGGATGAATTCATTAGTTCTTTGTATCATACCGAGTATGTATTCTACGGCGGAGGAGTTCAAAAAACGTTGGTACGTCCACAGACATTCTATAAAAAACCGTAAACTAATGAATACAACAACGTTCGCCAATAAAATCTGGCAACTCAAAGATACAAATCAAGAATACAGGATTAACTGGTCTAAATTGTCAGGGGCAATGGCTTACAAGATTGGTATGTCCCACTGTAGACTTTGTAATATGGAATTATTCATATTTTAAAATATGACAAAATGCTGCTTAACAGCAAAATTGAACGGTCAATTTTCTGTCGACATATAACAGCAAATAAATTTGATAATTTCAAACCAATTTGATTTGACCCAACAATTCCATAATTCAAATTATACCACCTGAGTCTATTATAATAACCCATTATCATAATTCAAATTATACCACCTGAGTCTATTATAATAACCCATTATCATCATTGTTGTTGTTATTTTTATTAGCTCGACGCTGCTTTTCCTTAACCACACCGGTCGACAATCTGCTGAGGCAACTTTTTTTTTCCATGAGGCATCGAAACGAAATGTGTAAAGTAGTCACGATATAACACAATCGAATATAAAAATAAAGATTAATTGTAAAATGTATTTGAAGTACATGTAGCGGTAGAACGTTCGAAATGTAAAGGGTATGTAAGTTAATAACTAAATTATGTGTCAGAAACGTAGTCTAATCAATGCGAAAAAATAGAATAATTTTATTTTAAGTCTTAGATGTATAAACCATCCTTTAGATTAATTTAAGCATAATATTGTAAAAGTTATGACATCACTTAATGATGAACATCAAGCTTGAAACGATAAATTATACAATGTCAAATCTATAACTTAACTTAGTAATCTGTTAGAAATTGCTGGTTGTGAAATATACAAAATGATATTGTTAGTCTCTTTGTTTCAAGTACAAAGAGTAAATTAAAATCCGAATAAACTGAATTACAAAAGATAACTCTTGTCTTACTTAATCACGAAAATTCACACAAATAACCGAAACATTTTTAATGTCTCCAATGGCCCTCAATATCGATTTTTGAAAGCCTTTGTAGGTCATGTACAGGTTTTGTGCAGGGAGAAGCTCTTTAAAAAATGTCAAAGAAATCGCATGAATTGTTTAGAATATATGAGCCCTCATTAGAAATTGTCAACACACACATACACACGCATACAGAAAACTAGATGTTTATATATATACAGATATATACACGCCCACACACACATATTATATATATATATATATATATATATATATATATATATATATATATATATATATATATATATATATATATATATATATATATATATATATATATATATATTATTTTTTTTTTTTTTGTTTTAACATATATTTATTTCTAAGATTTCACCGTAGAGATAACATATATTTATACATACATGACAGAAAGTGAACATGGGATGCAGAAAACATTTCTCATCTAAATCCCAACGCATGGCAGCAGACGCACAATGACAAAGAGAGATGAGGGCAAATCAATCAAGCAATAATCGCCCTACATCATCCCAACAACTTTCTACAAATGTAATCAGTTAACACACCAACAACAACTTGCAACAAATACACCAAACGTTCAGAGAGGAAGGAACAGGTCTGGAAAAGAATCCTACAGATGAACCTTTCCAAGAGCAAACTGTTCTTTCCATAATGCCACAACATAATGCAGGGAGTCACTTTGCCTCTGTTTGTCCGCACTGCAAAGCTTATCGCTGGCCACACAAGTTTGCACAGCTTTACTTCTATGATACAGATCATGAGCTTCATCATGCTAATTTAGATGCTGCTGTCCTGCAGGACCTGCAAGAAGACTTGCACTACTGCAACACCTATATAAGAAGCTTCAAGGCAGTCATTGAAATGCCAGTCTTTGAAAATGTGAATATTTTCCTATATGCTGACAAAGTAAAACACAATGATTTTCATTGTCGCACATATAATCTTTCCATAGCATCTGAGATTGCTGTTATTCAACCTGACACAGCATTAGGTCTTTTGGATGTCATTCATAAAGAGATGGTGGTCTTCAGAGGATTCATCAGTTGCACCGTTCTTATGATCCTCTGCATTATATGCTACTGTTTCCTTGGGGGAATGATGGGTTTCAGGTTGGTTTGAAAAGGATTGACAACAACCATACACTCACACCCACTGATTTCTACTGTTATCAGTGTCATGTTAGGCAAGATGACTGTAACATTATCATGAAGAGCAGGCGGCTGATGCAGCAATATGCTGTAGATGCCCAGGCAAAAATAGAACATTGTCGCCTCAAATGGGCCTCCAACAATCAAACCATGATACGAACTGAAAAGTATAAGGGTTTGTATGATGCTGTGGCTGAAGGAGATTCAGTAAATGCAGGCCGGAGAATTGTTCTTCCTCCTTCAATCTATGGTTCCCCTCGCTTCTACAGTGAGTGCTTTCAGAATTCGATGACTGTGATTCGACACATGGGAAAGCCATCTTATTTCATCACGGTAACAACTAACCCCAACTGGGATGTAATAAAAAATAGTTTACACCCTGGTGAAGAACCTAGAGACCGTCCTGATATTTGTGCAATAGTCTTCAAGATCAAGTATGACAGCCTCATGGATGACATACTGAAACGAAATGTCCTAGGAAAAGTTGTGGCTCATTCTGCTACAATAGAGTGGCAGAAACGAGGCCTCACTCATGCTCATATTCTGCTGATAAGCCCAAAACTGCTGATGCCATTGATCAGGTAGTGTACTGTGAGATTCATGGCCCATGTGGACAAGCTAATATGATGTGCTCATGTATGGAAAGGTTAGGACAACAACGCCATTGTTCAAAAGGTTATCCCAAGGCATTAAGACAAACCACATTTGTTGCAGAAAATTCCTTTCCGGAGTATAGAAGAAGGGATAGAGAGCATGGTGATCACACCCATACAATTCAACTTAAAGGTCAAGAATTTACTGTTGATAATCGTTGGATTGTTCCATACAACCCGTTCCTCTCACTGAGATATCAGTGCCACATCAATTGTGAGGTTGTCCACAGTGTCAAGGCTGTTACGTACTTATATATGTACATCACAAAAGTATCAGACAAGATCACTTTCACTATTAAGGATGATCAAGGAAATTGTGTCCATGCCCAAAATGAGATTGAGACACATATCAATGCACGGTACATCTCAGCCAGTGAAGCATTCTGGAGAATCTAAAAATGTCCATTACATCATCGAAAACCGCCAGTTGCCATTTATGAGCGAGGGCAGAAAGAAAGTATTTAGAATAAGGACGGGTTGGAAGAAGTTTAGGGAGCTGCTTCCTCTGTTGACAAAGAATGGTTTCTCCCTGCGTACGAAAGGACGGTTATATGATGCCTGTGTGAGATACCCGATGCTCCATGGTAGTGAGACATGGGCAGCAACTGCAGAAGATATGCGACGGCTGGAGAGAAATGAAGCAAGTATGCTCCGTTGAATGTGCAATGTCAATGTGCGTGAACGACCAAGCATAGACGAGTTGAGAAAGAAACTGGGTATAAGAAGGATAGGTTGCGGTGTGCAGGAGAGAAGGCTGAAATGGTATGGACATGTGATGCGCATGGAGGATGATCGATGGGTAAAGAAGTGCCAAGAAATGCCAGTTGAAGGAAGACGCAGTAGAGGTAGACCACAAAAAACATGGGCGGAGGTGGTAAGAGCAGACCTCAGATTGCTGAAACTCACGGAGGAGATGACGAGGGTCCGTGACAAGTGGAGAGATGTTGTGCAGAATAGGACCGGTCCAACCCTTGCAAGCAGGGAAAAGCAGACATAAAATGATGATGATGATGATGATTAGAGACTCACTGGCACAAAACATATTGTATAATGATATTCCTAAATATTTCACTTGGACAAACAAAAAGTGACAAAAAAGAAAAAAGGGACATCTGGATGGTGATCAGCAATTTGTAAGTGAATCTCTTAGACGCATTCCAACAGTATCTCTCAGTAGACATCAATCTGAATTATATTATCTTAGGATGATCCTACATTACAAGGCTGGGTCAACTTCATACAAAGATTTGAGGACAATTGAAGGAGTTGGATTTCCAACATTCCAAGAAGCATGAAGGAAACTTGGTCTGTTGGATGAAGATGGAGAAAAGGACAAAGCTATGGAAGAGGCCTCATCCATTACGGTTGGTCCTCATCTGCGAGAGATCTTCTGCACCATTTTATTGTATAGTTCTGGGAGAAATGGAAGAATTGTCTTGCAGAGGATATCATGCATGAACGTCATGAGCAAGTCATGCCCATGCAAACCGTGCAGATTGTTCTGCAGAAGATCCAACAAAGACTTCAACATGATGGCTTGGACATTCATGCCAACTATGGACTTCCTCGGCCAGACCCAACTATTGTTGCCATACCAGAAATCAACAGGGTTCTTATGGCAGAAACTGATTTCAATACACACCAACTGTAAGCAGACATAAATGAACTTCTGCCAACATTGAATCCTGAGCAACTGGTTATTTTTCACAAAGTAATCACTTCTGTAAATGAAAATGAAGGCAGAATTTTCTGCTTGAATACAAGTGCAGGCATAGGAAAGACCTATGTCATAAACATCCTATTGGATTACCTCCGATCTAAAAACAAAATTGCACTTGTCACTGCCATATCTGGAATAGCAGCAACTTAGCTTCACAAAGGTAGAACTCTTCATTCCAAGTGCAAGATTCCTCTCAATGTGACTGCTGAATCAACTTGCTTCTTCACAAAGAGGGGTTACACAGGTAAAGGTATGCAGCAAGCTGACCTGCTAATCATTGATGAGATAGGTATGAGACATAAGCATATCTTTGAATGCCTTGACAGGAGCTTCAAAAATGTTCGAGATTGCAAAAAGCCATTTGGTGGTCTAACAGTATTACTATCTGGTGACTGGAAGCAAATTCTTCCAGTTGTACGTCATGGTGCTAGACCACAAATAGTTGAGGCAACCATCAAGAGATCCTATCTCTGGGACTATGTGGAAACCATGGAGATGACAACCAATCAGCGGTTAATTAATGTAGAGGATTCTGATGAAAGACAGTTTGCAAACTACCTTCTTGATGTTGGAAATGTAACATTCCAACTGTTCCAACTGTAGGTGCATTCACAATTCTTCTGCCAAATGAACTTTGTCTGGAATATGGTAATGTGTCTGGACTGTGTGATTTTGTGTATACAAATCTTCCAGGAAACTACACAAACCCACTATGGCTAGCAAATAGAGCCATTATCACTCCAACAAAGGATGCAGTAAAATTGGTAATTGGGTTCATGGTCAACAAGTTCCCTGGTCATGAAATAATCTACAGAAGCTCTGATACAGTATATAATGAACTACAATATCCAATTGAGTTCATCAACAAATTTACCCCATCAGGCTTCCCAACACACATACTTAAACAGAAGAAAGGCAGTTGCATCATGTTTCTGAGAAATCTGGATCCTCTAAACAGGCATTGCAATGGTACACGCTACATCATCATCAGTTTACATAATCATGTAATTGAAGCTGAAGTGGCATTGGGTCCCAATGCTGGAACAAGGTTGCTAATCCCAAGGATACCACATGTATCTCAAGAGCTTGAGTTCCCTTTCACCTTTACTCGCAAGCAATTTTGTGTCAAGCCAGCCTTTGCCCTTTTAGTTGAAATGCATTTCAGTTTCTTTTTAACTGCTAGAAAAGGGACTCTACAAAAACTTTAGAAGTCTATATGTGAATACAGTAAAACAACAATATATCGAAGGTCAACTCTTCATATTGGTAAATGTAATTCATTCATTCATACCAGCAGCATCTATTTTCAAATTCACTGCTTGAAGCTTCCTATCGACATTCTCAAGTGAAGATTCATGAACATTTTCCGTCAACAGTTTCGTCGCTTTTCTATCTCCATTATCGCCTTTTTTTGTATCATGGATTACTTTACTGATTACAGAAGTAAGTGTATATTTGCATATATCAATATGCACACTATACATACTAGCAATATATACTAGTAATAATAATAATTATTATTATTATGTGTTTAGTTAATTCTCATTGAAATATTTATATGAATTTCGGCGCAATCTAGAGACTACCTTGACCTCTGATTGCTACTTAAGCCAACCCGCTTTGTAATATTCTTTTATCCGGCCCCAGCAGGGCGAAACACGGCCTACTTTGAATATTAAGTTTATATCTGATAGGAATAACAGTGATCCTACTTCGAGCATTACGTTTATATCTGATAGGAATAACATTGATCTTACTTTGAACATTAAGTTTATATCTAATATGAATAACACTGACCCTACTTTGAGCATTAAGTTTATATCTGATAACATTGACCCTTTTTCTGGGTATACTGTATTTGAAGATCATCAACAATGGATTGCGACTTAATGAAAACAAAACGTGTTTTAATTTTAAGACGTATGTAAGGAATCGTGATTTTATAACAGAATCGAAAAATTAAAACATTAGTAATCGATATTGTTTATCCTTACTTCACGGTTAAATATGCTCTCTTCATTTTTTCTTTACTTCCAATTCTGTAAACGTAGTTTGCTTTTTTCTTCTTTTTTTTTTTTCTTTTTTTGTAATGTTTAGAACCAAACAACATTTTATGACTCAATAAATTTTCCTTCCCTTGTGACGAAATGTCATCATTGACGTCGTTACAATTCAACAATTATTCAGTTGAACAAGCCGATAAAATATTTCATTTTCTATGACTTCCGACTACAGCTTCGTGTATCCTTTTCGTAAAAGTTTGCGCCCGCTCGGAATAAACGTTTAATCAGATAACTAACAGTGGAATGGTCAACGGAATTTATCTGTTTTAAATATATACATAAATAACGTTACAAATTGCTCACAATTCTTTTAGAATGAAAATATAACCACAAATATAAACACTAATTCATAACTATACAGAAATAGCAACTTATACTTATGAAGTTCATAAAAACGGAGTTGAGCATCTTTCTAGTTATATTAGATTTTAAGCTGCTATTATTACTGATATCATCACTATCTTCTTTTCATTTTCCCTCCGTCTTTTCCTCTTAACCTTCATTATCAGAATTATCATCACCATTATAAATCTGTACCACTATCATCATTAGCTTCATCTTAATTACAATCTATTCTTTAAGTGTCGTATTATGAGTGTTTTAATAAACCCTGTTAGCGGCCAAAGGGTTAGTCTCAGTTATAATAAAAAGGCCATTATAGAAGGAACGTTTCGAATTGCAACAAAAAACGTTGACCAGGTTGATGACATAGATGGACCTTATTACTGCGATCTCAGGAAAAATGTCCTACAAGTGAGACAAATTCAATTCGGTTCATCTAAATTAGATGAATTCATAAGTTTACTACAAGCAGAAGTAATTAATGTGACCTGTGATAATAACAATTGTATTTCAAAAAATTACACTGAAAATATCGTGTGGGAGATGAATTCTATAAAAGCCTATTTACGAATCCTGAACAGTATTTACAACAGCTTGATAGAAATGAATTATCCAATCGAAAAACTATATAAAATAATTTTTAATATCAATGGAAAATGGAACATGCTCGAGGCGTGTCTACACAGGCATTTCAATTTAGAAAAGGGGGAACGTTTCAAAGAGATTTTTTCATGCGTGTCCACTAAATCTCTGTTTTCAACCCACTGAGGAATAACTCTATTTATAGCATTAATAATTGCGCAAGTCTATACTGAGAATGTGCTACGAATAAACCTTGTCACTGTTTTTTTTTAATCGGCATTCGTTTTTTGGGGGGAGATTTTTTTCCTTTTTTCAATATTTGTAACATAACATACTGTCTCCTAAATCACTGATATCTTCGTATTTTAGAAACCAATGACCAACTTTAACAAAGTATAATGCAGAACAATATATGTTTTATTATTTGCAGTACACCACTGCAGCATGACTTATTTTCCAACTAAACACGGTAGGAATATTGAATTTCAATAGCTATTTCAAATTTTTGCCTGTGTTCTATACAACATATAATGTTGAAATCCCCATGAAAATTATACTTTAAATTCATCTCGCTACCAATTTCTAACTATGGAAACTAAAATTCTATATTACATGAATATATTGGAATCTTTTGGGAACGTCTTCTCCTCATCTTCGTATTCCTTGTGCCACAACGTCCATCAAGACTCTTCGATGACTTCCCTGACAATCTCAACATTATGATTTGTGATTGGAAGTTCTCAGGAAGTGGTAATATCGTCAACATTACATTGTGACTAGATAATAAAAACTATCATATTCTGACTTTTAGAGATGTGTGAGAAATCGTGCTTCTCTAACAAAATTGACTGATGATGTAAAAGAATGATTGTCAATCTATTTCTATTTTTTTTTACATCATCAATCGATTTTATTGATTAGACAGAGATAGGAGACTAATTAAATATTATTGGCATCATGCTTTCTTCACAACTCTGAGGTACGTTATTGATGTGTTGTAAGAAGAGCTATTCTCAGAAATCAGACTTAGGTTTTGCCTATGAAAATATTCATGTTGAATAATACCGATGTAGCACATAATACATTTATCGTGGGGAATTTTATATGAAGCACGTGAAAACTCAATTCGAATCAAGCAACGAGTAGAAGAATAACTTTTTATACCGGTAGTTAAATTGAACATATATGCATGCGGCCAAAATTTTAATCGTTTCTTGAAATAATAATCGAAATTATAAAATGTCGAAAAATTCGAAATTCTGGAATAAATACTGTTAAACTAATTTAGTCTTTTACCAATGAAATGTCTTTTATGAGACGCTGCCAAACATGATCGGCCCGATGAAGAGATGTTCTAAAATGTTGAAATTGTTTAACCGTCTTTTGTACCTTATTCAAATCTTATTCATAACGGTAGAATAAATGAATCGTATATTTTAATTCAGTGTTGGCTCTTTCTAATTTGATGTTTTAGTGGCGTATCAAGCTAATCTTATTTATTCCATTTAGCATCTGGCTCGTGGCTATTATTCATTTTCTTCATTTCTGTCTTTTAAATCTTTTAGTGGGACACTCTTTTATCTCTATTTCTCCTTTTTATCTCTACTATCTCATTTTCTATTCTTTTATCTTTCTCTTTTGCCTCTCCTTTGTCTCTTAGATATAATCTTTCAACAAGATTAGGATTTGCGTGCGCATTAATCATGCTGTGGGGTTCTAAGAGGTGCATCAAACAGACGTGGGTGGAAATTAACTGTGATGATAGACTAAGAGTATACATAAGACAATCAAACAAATACAGAAAGTGGCAGCTAAAGAATTTACATAGCAGTCAATACAAGCGTACATAATATTAAGTCATATCATTAATGGTACTAGTATCAATTCACCAAACTACACCTACGTAATTCAGATAAATTATGGTGAAGATCTACAAAATATAGCCACCTAGTACTCTCGCCTGTAGCCAACTACACCAACCCGCGAAATTCAACAAAATATCAAGCCACTCGTTACTTTCACTTAGGCATTCACCGATCATGTCCCCTAGTTCACTTGGCAACATATTTGATTTATAGGCACTCGGCAAACATACAACCATATTGCTTTTAGTATGCATATTCGATTGTGGGGAGATTCATTTGACTTCACCTTTTCTTTTACGCTCAATAGTCGTGTGTTGCTGTTTTGCAGTATATTTCGGGCAAATACAGCCAGACAAAACCTATCCTTCTCCGGGTTTGAGTACGAGCGGTATCCTCCTATTAGGTGGTTTACTCTCATCATGGAAAAGTGGCCATTGAGTCTCTTTTAGGAAACACGCCTGCCCTGGCTGTTGATTCCAAGGAGAGAAAAATTAATCCACCCACTTTTTCGTATCAATATCACCTAGTTACGTCATTTAGCCTGTCATCTGAAGCAGTCTATGTGTGCATTAGGAGTCAAACGTGGCATTAGGAGAACTTTAGAGTATGAATGAAGACTCGTAAACTTGTTCACTCCCTGTATAGACAACAGATATTAAAGGTACTACTTCTATCCAGTGCCCCTACATCGCGATATTGAAATAACGGTTTCTTTTTTTATACTTTTCTATATTTTCAAAGCAACAATAAATATTGTTATGTCCAGTGTTAAAATAACGTTTCTTTGAATCGTTTCACTCTTTTTGAAATATATCTTTAAATACTGCATAACGTGAGATGGAAGGCAGGAGGCAGAATTATATCTAACAATTGCTGGAGCTTCAGCTTCATCAGCCGGAGGGAAGTAAGTGTAAAAACCAAATCTTCTTTAACAGAATGGGTAGAGCGTCGAACACTCTGCTTTGCGGCAGGGAATTACGACCCTTTACGTTCTGAGTTCAAATCCCGTCGAGGTTAGCTATGCCTTTCATACTTACATGGTCGATAAAATAAAGCACTAGTAATTTACTGGGGGGCGATTTAATCGACTTTCCCCTCTCCCCAAATTACTGCCCTCGTAGCTTAAGTAGAAACCATTATCACCATCAACATCATTGGCGTTGTATTGGCTGTATCCGTGGAGCGCCGTTCTGCAGACAGAATGGCGAAGGCATTGCCAAAGAGAATGGCAAGTGACACCTGGTGCAACAACCACCCCACCTCATGGGGCTCCTTCAACTCGTTTGCATATACGGCTTAGTCTGCACAAATATCTTGCCTACGTACACACACACACACACACACACACACACACACACACACACACACACACACACACACACACACACACACACACACACCAGTATTTTAGTTCCTCTTTGTATAAAATAGTCCACTTGACATGCAATGGTCACATACTCTCGGGTCTCAAATAACCGCCCCACACCCTGCTTATTAACTTTTCAGATTTTTCAACCCCAACGCTTCGCTTATTAAAGTTTATTAATTTATCTCCGGCGAAATTTGTCTTTATACATTTAAAAACATTATACATGACAAAAAAATACATCACTAGAAATCCCATACGTTATAAAATCAATAGGATCTGTTAGGGTCTCAATATGTAAACTAAACGACTAATTGTTTTGTTGTTTTATTAAATCAACGGAGACAGCCTAAAGAAATTACCAATTTTCCACCCCACCCCGCTTATTGCAACCACTCCCACCCCCTCCTTATTTAACGCCCCGCCATTATTTGGTACCCGAGAATATACCTTTTCCGTATATTTTACGTTTCGAATGTTGGTTGAAACAAAAAAAAAATTTGCTCAAGTAATTCGTTTCTTCAAGAAATAAAACTCCGCTTCTTTCATTTTATGACATCAGTTCTGTTAGTTCTAAGGGCGATCAGAAACAGACCAGGACTGCTAAACGACTTGCGGCCAATCTGCACCCTCTATTTGTAACTGCTTTGATTTAACGCCCAAGGTTTCACAAAGAAGCAACAAGATAGAGGAGAGAGATGAAGGTCCTTCGATCATGACTAGCTATTACATTGCACCTGGAAAGTTCCTCTCCAAGGACAAGATGTGTTGTGGAAGACTAGCAGTTACACACGCATTCTAGTCTCCACTCTCCTCACCAAGGAAAAGGGCCAGGTCTGATACAGTGTCGTCACAACTTTCTTTTCGGCTGAATGATTATGAAATAAAGTGTTTTGCTCAAATATACAACGTGCCGTTCAGCCCAAGAATCGAACTCATGACCTTACGATTATGAGCCCAACACCTTAAGCACTAGTCACACACAACTAGAAATGTCTCATAAAGACAGCATCTGCTTTCCGTCCAACGTGGGATTGCACATTTAATTGTACGGTATCGTTGTAATTTGAGCTGGCATCAAACTAACCTTCTAGCTAACAATATATCTATTTTACAAGAGGTGAAAGTGAAGATTGTCCAGTCAGGTCAGATATTTCTCGGGCGTTATACACGGCGGTCTGGCAATATTATGTCAGCAAAACGATAAAATATGACTGCGAAATAGCAAAGATAACAGCCAAATTTCCCTCAAATCATATTATACTCTCTTAAGAAAGTGGAAGAATACATTGGATAATATAGTTCTATAAAGAAAAGACAAGATGAATTCAGCTGGAACATTTTTTCATCATAGATTTGTTCGATAAGATCTGGCCGAGAAAGAGTATAAACATAAATTACGTTTTTTAGACTCTTGTGTTTACAATAAATCCTTTTCAAGGGAAATAAACGCTTTATTCAGGGGAAATAACTGTTTCTACTTTTGGCACAAGGCCAGCAATTACCCAGTGCATTACTGGTACTTTATTTTATCGACCCCGTAAGGATGAAAGGCAAAGTCAACCTCGGCGGGATTTAAACTCAGATCGTAAAGGGACGTAATTCAGGGGAAATAACTCAATGTAAATATGAATATAAAGTACAATCGCGGAAAACCTATACGATCGTTCGGTGTGCTAGAAATGACAGCCAAATTCCCATTAAATCGTATCCCAAAGAGTTATCATTAGATAATGTCATCGTAGTTACACTACACCTGAAAACAAAGAACATGATAATTGACGCTTTAACTATTGTGATCATGTCCTTCTCAATGAGAGTTCACCAATACGGAAAAGGTATATTCTCGGGTACCAAATAATGGCGGGGCGTTAAATAAGGAGGGTGTGGGAGTGGTTGCAATATTGTTTAATTATAAATTGTTTACTCTGCAGATAAGTCAAAGTGAATTTTAACTGTTTGATATTTGGTTTGGTACTTTGTGAGACCCCTTATAGTAAGTCTTGTAAATGCGTGTGTGTATATATATACAATATATTAATAAATGGAAACTATATTTATAAAACCATATTTATTTTATTATATATATTTCAAGGGCAACCAAGGCAAATTATGGTGCGCTTTCATCAGATAAAATACAGATTTTTTTTATAAATAAATATTGACATACCCGGAAAAAAAGACAACCTTAACGCTTGGAGCTTCATGGATAGTTAAATCCCAACAAATTAAATATAACCTCTGCATATATATATATTTCAAAACATACATACTTGTCATATATATATCTGTTAGAACACGAAAAGTGTGAAACAACAGAATGTTCACTTTTCGTGTTCTAACATATATGCCTAACATCTTCATAAATTTTCCCGGGATAGCCGTGGTGGTGGTGATCGTATGTCATTGGCTAATTTTCAACCAATCAGAGTAAGTGTTGATATATATATACTATTCCCCCTCTCTCTATATATATCTTACGCTTTACACTCCTCCCCTTCAATAACACATTTCCCCCTCTCTATATATCTCTTCCACTGTTACTTACGCCTGTTTCTCTCTATCTGTTCCGTCTTTATATATATCTCTCTTACTCTTTCGCTTTGCACTCCTCCCCTTCAATACCATATCTCCCCCTCTCTATATATTTGTTACTCTATCGCTGCACGCTCCTCTCCTTCAATATATCAATTACACACGCTTTACACTCCTTTATCCCCAGCGCCCCTATATATACACTCCCCCTCCCGCATCTATATTTTAATGTTCCGTTGCACCGTGAATATATGTGTCTATATATATATATATACATGTATATATATGTATATATATATATATACATATATATTGTATATACACATTCATGTATGTGTATACACACTCATGTATGTATATACACTGGTTTTATGTGTGTATTGTAAATTTGTACTGTTAAAACACGAAACTAACATTCGATTGACACTTTGATTACCTGTACAGGCAATAGTTATTAGAATGCTGTTGAAGTGTGTATATATTTTTGGGGGACATCCTGTATATACACACATTATATATAATACAATAAATAGATAAATACACACATATATATATGAGCTTATTTAATTATAAATATTGTGAATTTTTAACTCAGTTCAATTATATATATAAATGGCTTCTACAGGATTAGAACTGTTTCATTCGAAAGAAATCATCATAATATTGGGAGGGGGGACTAGATAAAATATTTCAAATCAAATGTGTATAAGTTATAAGTTAAAATGTATAAATAGAGACGATAGTGGAGGTATATCTGTTTAGTGGAACAGTTGACGATAGAATTAAATACAGACGAGAATCTCCCTTTAATGAAACAGCAGACGATAGAATTAAGGCAATTTAAATTTTAAGCATTTGCATTTCATCGTTACGGGGTCGATAAAATAAAGAACCAGTAATACACTGTCACTATAAGTAGACGACTTTCAAATTGAATTGTTGGTTCCATTTCTTTAGTATTTTCAATTGTAGTTATCTACTTAAAAAGCGTTACACGGTTAGAGACATAATTGGTAAGTTATATCTTCCCTATTAAACCATTGCATTATTTCGCCTACAATAGAACAAAAATGAAATGTTCTTTAAAGAAACAGGAATATAACTTTATAAAAAAAAAAGTTGCATCCGCTTCTTTTATCATTGATAATTTTTTCGTTTTAATATTAATTGTTTTTTGTAGTTGTTTATATTAAAAATCTTACTGTAATATTTACTTAAACGAAGGCAGACATCTAAACTTATAGATTAATCTTGAGCGCAGGACTAGATAAATCTCTCTCTCTCTCTCTCTATATATATATATATATATATATATATAAACGAAGAATGATAACATTTCAAGCAAAGAGTTTAATTAGGTAATGACTTACAAATTTGTTTCAGTATATATTTAATATAATATTAATATATTTTGTAATATTATTAACTAATTATTATAATCAGCGCTTCAGGCTTTGTCTATATACTGAAACAAATTTGTAAGTCATTACCTAATTAAACTCTTTGCTTGAAATTTTATCACTCTTCGTTTTGAATTTCTCCTAAGTATTCAATACTCTGTTGAGAAATACATTTTACATAAACAGTCTTTGTACCATTTATACGGTATTAATTACTTATATTTATATATATATATATATATAGCATATGATTAGAACTGTGTTTATTATTAATATTTTAATGGATTTAATGAAAAATTTTAGGTGTTCATATATATATTCTAAAAATGCGCGAAATCGTGAATCCGCGATAGTTGAACCGCCAAGTAGCGAGGTATCACTGTATATATGTTTAAATATATAGTGTAGCTGTGATGTATCTCGCGAGTGAATCGAGACCTGTCACTGATTTTGATGTCCCCACTGCCGATGTGAATGAGCAACGCTGCACTTGTGAATTGGGTCTTGATGTTGCAGGCAGTTCATATACTTACAATGATGCGGTCCCACAAGCTTGTTCACATTCCTGTGCTAATAATCTAGATGGGCGTATTAAATTGGATGTGAAAGCAGCTTACCGGATGCGGATTCGGGAGAAGTTGAGACAAAAACAGGCCGATTATAGAGCTGTGAATTTTGCTAAATTAACACAAAAACAGGCCAAGTATAGATGTTCAAAACGGTATGAGTTGGCAAACAAGCAGGCCAAGTATAGATCTGCAAATTCAGCTATTATATCTCAAACGCAAGCCGAGCGTAGAGCTTCTAAACGTACCGAGTTGGCTAAAGAGCAGACCAAGTACAGATCTGCAAATATCTTATTGCACAAACAATAATTCTGCACAAATGTTGCTCCATTATTAGATCTAATGTTGCAACGATACAGTTAAATGTTGTCTGTGTATTTTAAAAAAGATTTGCTTATAATCTTTTCAAATTTCATTACGCCAATGATTCAAGCTCAAATTGACATTATCTAAAAAATTGTACAAACAGCGGTGGATTAGCAGTAGTGAACAGATAAATCAGTCAATTTATTAAGATTGACTTGGCATCAATCAGCAAGACCTTCATTAGCTGCCCTCCAGCCATCTATTTAAAGCTGTATACATCTATGGTACGAATACACTTGGAGTTCGCGTCATCAGTCTGGAACCCCTATCTTGCTCAGAACATTGACCTCCTGGAAACTGTTCAGAGACATGCAACCAAGCGCATACCCTCCATCAGACACCTACCATACCCTGAATATTTTGCTTCCCTCTGGCAATGGACTTGGTAAACACCCACAAAGTTATTAACCATCCGACCAACAACAACCCCGAACACCTTTTTGATCTCCATGTGTCTAACACGTGGACATGCCTACAAAGTCAGAAAACAACACAGCTCCCATGACTTTAGGAAATATTTCTTCATGCTCAGAGTTGCTGAAGGATGGAACAAACTTCCTGCATCAGTTGTTAGCTGATGACACACTGCATCCTTTAAAACCATCATACATTCCGAAATACACCAAAACTACACCTGATGTCCCCCTTCCATACACATGCACATATGTGTATATCATGACTCATGCACTGTTCTTTTTTCCTGACGTTTTTATATTACCCTATGTATTATATATGCACTTTTGATGAGTTGTAGTGCACCTCAGCATTGTACACAATATTTTCATTATTATTATCATTATTATTATTACACTCATTGATCCATTTTGCACTAACTCTGCATCAAGCACCCTCACCTAAATATTAACCAATCAAGGATCCAATACAGCTATCTGTTGGATGAGTATTGTATAGTGCCAAAAACGAAACCAATCAGTTTAGCAGAAAGTTTCCAGACAAGAAACACGCATATTTTGCTATCCTCAAACACGTTTACACATGGCATGAAATATAACTAATCCGAGATGGCTAGGTTTCATCTTCTAACTGGATATACGAAATCCATTATGTCTTGACAACAACATGAGGTAACATTATGTTATTCACAGACACACTTTGTACACTGTTCCATATCAGAATGTATTTCCTTCGTCACATTCACAAACAGTATTGAAAATATGTTCTTCGGCAAATAAAAATGTTTTGTTCATAATATTTCAACTAGCGATTGCTCTACTCCACGCACGACCACCATAAATTAATGACCAGCTCAACACAAGTATTGGTAGAGCGTCAGACACCATGCTTTGCAGTATTGTTATGGTCCTTTGCATTCTAAGTTCAAATCCTGCCGAGGTTAACTTCGACTTTCATACTTACTAATTCGATAAAATAAAGTACCAGTAATGGACTGCCGTAATGGATTTGTGCCGAAAAATAGAAACACTATTAATGTGCAATAAGAGCAAAATATAACGACATTGCTCAATTATTTTATCTAATGTTGTAATAACACAAGGAAATGTTGTTTGTGTATTTTTTTTTATATTTGCTCATAGGCTTTTACAATTTCGCTCAGCCAACAACTATTAAAAAGTGAGTTGCTTAAGATAACAATTTAATCACAAATTGTTGCTATCTTTTAATACACTCCAACAAGTCATCAAATTATGTACAATAAAAACAAATCTTATTAATTTGCTCAGGGAATATAAAGAAAATGTATATACACTGATAATTGCAATTGTATGTAAATATTTTGTTTTTGTATTGTTTATTTTATGTTTTCTATTATGTATAATATATTGATTTAATATTGATTGTTTTTTGTAGTTGTTTATATTAAAAGTCTGAAAATATTTTTATACATCTTACACTAATATTTATAAGATAATTTATAATAACAATTACATAATCTAATTACATTACAACGATAATTTATTATTAATATATATCCTGTTTAACTAGAGTTATTACAAGCGTTGCCTTAAAAAAATATTAAACTAGACATGAAAAATGCGCAAGCTCAAAAGTGCCACAGAATGTTATAATAAACCTTCAAAAGTGTGGGACTAGAGTTGTTGCTAAAAAATATTGTAATCATTATATATCGTACATTCTGTGGCATCCTTTATAAAAATAGCTTAAACCAACGAAGCCTTTATTTTTACGCTATTTCACTTAGTTAATTCTTAGAGTGTAACATATAAAAATATGATTTACAACTATAAAATAAATTAATTAATATAATAACAGAGCTGCAGAGCTGAAATTTAGGAAATAATGGAGTATCGGATCCTGAGTTGGAGCCAGTCAATTTTTGGCCGACTCCGCAGCCCTGTATAATACATTTCATATTAAAGTTATTAATAAACCTATTTTACACTGCATGCAAATTACCATGAGATATTGATATTAGATATAAGATACAGCGCAATATCTACAGCTGTAAAAGTACGAAAGCGAAGTAATAATAAGTGGCTTAAGGTAATTCCAATATGAAAGTTTGTAGTGATAAAAATTTGATAATGCAATACGATTGTTAATATTATAGTTCTATGAAAATGTAACAATAGATAACTAAATTATTTTACTATTAGTATATTTAAGAAATTATCATTATAGATTTGATCGTTCATATAAGCATCATATTAATTTTCAACACAATTATTTTGTTACTATGAGTATATGATAATAATTGTTTCTACGTTAGGCACAAGGCCAGCAATCACCCAGTGTATTACTGGTACTTAATATTACGTAATTATTTATAGCTGTTATTACATTAAACATAGATGTATTTATTTTTATATGTTACACTCTAAGAATTAACTAAGTGAAATAGCGTAAAAATAAAGGCTTCGTTGGTTTAAGCTATTTTTATAAAGGATGCCACAGAATGTACGATATATAATGATTACAATATTTTTTAGCAACAACTCTAGTCCCACACTTTTGAAGGTTTATTATAACATTCTGTGGCACTTTTGAGCTTGCGCATTTTTCATGTATATATATATATATATATATATATATATATATATATATATATATATATATATATGACAAGTAAGTATGTTTTGAAACAGTGAGCAGGTTTGAAATTAGAAAACAGAATAGCTTTCACCGTATTTTAGACTAAAGAAATTTTAGCCTGATAATGGGGTTTAGAACCCTCAGATAAATGGAATATATATATATATATATATATATATATATATATATATATATATAATGGTAGCTATGGTGCTTCCATGGGCGGTATGCCAAAATTAGCATTCGATATTCAGCAGAGTAGAGTGTAGATAGTATAAAGAAAACGAAAAATCAGTGATGCATCTGGACTTAATTTATTGCGTGTTACAATTGTTTCGCCGGCAGGTAGCTCGAGACATGGTCCCTGTATGGATCTGGGTGATTCTACGGCTGCAGGTTCTTTCAGACACGGGTAGTTCGTTCGGAGCAAATTTTATCACTGGGGTGTTATCATAAAAAAACACCCTAAAAAAAAACCTCTTCCACTCTTGTCATGCCATTGGCTGTTTTTACTCCACGTCATCATAAGTTCTGGTCAGTATTTACTGCTACACGGGTCATCAGCCATTTTCCGTCCGACACACTTCAATGGAGTCATGCTGGGTTCAGTATCTCACACGTCTGTTCACACTCCAGAGTAAGCACCCACACATACGAATATACACACACATGCAGACACAGACACATGCGTAAAAAAAACCTCACTTTCTAATATATATATATAGTACAATATATTCACTGAAGGGAGTTTAGCGTGAATAATCGGTTTAATATACTGTACCACATTCTTTCGTAGTGATGAAAGTTTATGTTTGATTAATTATCTATTGTTCGAACTGTCTAGAACACATGAGACTGCTGATCCATGGCCATTTCCACTCAATACTAAATGCTTGAAATCTGTTGCTATTATGAAGTTAATTGTTAAATCACACCCTATAGTTCCGAAACAGAATCAACCATTAGCTTTTGACATTGATGTATGATCATTAATCAGGGCTGTTCTTTTGCAAGATAAACGGAAACTACAAATTTCCTTTTTCTCTTAGAAAACAATTTAAATAGAGGTTTAACCCTTTAGCATTTACATTACTCTATATATACTATTGTATTTTTGTTGTAAAGGCTTTATCTCACATAATATCGAATCTATAAGTTTTTGATATTATTTATTTTGAGAACAATATCTTAACATCAGTATGAGCGGCCAGTTACAGCCGGTTTAAATGCTGAAGGGATAATAATTGTTTATACTTTTGGCACAAGGCCAGCAATTATTCCAGTGCATTACTGATACTTTATTTTGTCGACCCCGTAAGGATGAAAGGCAAAGTTAACCGCGTTCTGATTTAGGCACAAGGCCAACCATTTGGAGAGTGAGGAAAGTGGATTAAGTAGTAGTAGTAGTAGTAGTAGTAGTAGTAGTAGTAGTAGTGGTGGTGGTGGTGGTGGTGGTGGTGGTGGTGGTGGTGGTGGTGGTGGTGGTGGTGGTGGTGGTGGTGGTGGTGGTAGTAGTAGTAGTAGTAGGTGGGGAGCGGTGGCAGCATAAGCATCTACAGCAAATAGTGGGTGATGAAGTAAATAACCACCGAAACATCTAGAAATCTCGCAAGAAAACTGATAATAGATATAATGCGTTGGTCTCAAGGAACATATTTGTATGAATAGTCGGTTGGGGAGTTTTCTCCATTCTGTCCGCTGGGGCCGTGGGACAGCGGGCATGTGGGACCTCATTTGCTTATAATAAAGAGAGATGGAGAGGGCGAGAGAGTTGGAGGCGATGACAGTGGGAGTTCGGCTCTTCTGTGTTCGGACCTGGTCTGCAGCGTCAGTTGTCTGTAAAGAGGTAATGATTCATCTACTATTATAGAGTAGATATCTGCCCTGTGAAGGCGCGTGGCTGGGTGGTAAGACAATTGGACTCTCAATCGTCAGGTTGTGAATCGATTCCTGGAACGGGCGATGCGTTATGTCCTTGGGCAAGACACTTTATTTCACGTTGCTCCTTCTACCTGGAGTTGCGACCGATAGAAAGTACTAGCAATTGGAAAGACCAATGGAAACATTGTTTCCTCGGTCCGATTTGACGAAAGTCAATCGACTGTCACATCTGCCCTATAAAGAATTGAATAGTTAAAGAAAAGTTCTTATTTGTTAAAAAAAATGCGTCTCATTCGATTGCGTCGTTATGTAGCGTGAGAAGAACAATTTCTTGCAAAGACGAAAACACATTTATGCTATGAAAGAAATCATTGGACTAATATTGTATTTAGAATAACCGAATGTTTTTATTTGTAGTCCGTGTTATTCAGGGCAAGGTAAGAAGAGTGAACTATAGGGAGCTGGGAGGGAGAAACTAAACTAAAATAAAATACAATAAACGGGGTTGATAAACGGTACTCATTTTGTGTTTTATTGTTCGTTTTGAACCTAAATTTTAGTTGAAGGTGTATGTATAGAAAGATGGGTGTGTAAGAGTTAATGTTAGAATTAAAATTAGGATTAGGGTTAGAGTTAGAATTAGGATTAGGATTAGTGTTAGTATAGTTACCGTGAACGATTACATGTCTGCAGTCTACGAGCCTTGTTGCTGGGTTAGTATTGTTCACTTGATAGTGAGTACTTTCGGAATATAGTCCTTCACCATACTATATTATTCTATATTATTCCTGGCTTTGAAAATCCATTACCTGTTGGAGTATGTGTGTAGGTGTTTCCACGTATCCAGATCACTCCAACAGTTTAAGGTAGACACCCGCTTCCTAATAAGATGTACCCCGCTATTCGTAGGCATACCGTACCTCTTTGCAACGCAAGTATTTTTGTGGTTATGCTCCTTCCACACATTTCTTTGTGTTGAAACACTGCGCTTGGAGGCGTCGCTTTTACAAAATATTCCTGTATTCTGTTATGCAGTTGGCGTTTCAGGGAACCGATGTAGTTGGCTCCGCATGCGCAGTTCAAATCATACACTAAACGATCTCTCAAGCATATTGGTTTTGAATTGTTGTTGTTATTTCATGTAATAGTGTATTTTTTGACAAGGCATCTCCGAAGGAAATAGGCGTCTTCTTCAATGCTTTGCGTGTGGCGTCGTCTCAACGTCCTTCTCCGCATGTTGTGTAGTTCATTAAACATATAAATTTCCTCCACCTCGTCCCTGGAATGGGTTAGCAGTAGTGCGTCATCTACGTGTCTCCGACACATAATGATGTCTCATCTGGAGTGTACTGCTCTTCTTTCCAGGCTATACATTGTTAGAATTGCCAGGGTTCCGCTGAGTCGAAATCCCATCGGAAGGCCACTAACTTGCCTGTAGGTGGTGTTTTTATACCTGAAGGATAAGTTCGTAGAAAATTCCAGGAGCGAGGTGAGGCCTGCTAATGGAAAGTTTGCCACGAGTCTCTGGCCTTCCTCTTGGCGCTGTTGAACTGAACGTATGACCTTAGCTGTTGGTATACTGTTGGTATACTGGTTATTTGTTAATTTTTGTTGTCTTATTGGAGATTCTGTGAAGGAGTTCTATAAGCTGTCGGCTATTTTCGAGGTGTGTTGGTATGTGTGCAATTAGTGGTTGTAGTAGCCTTGCTAAGAGCCATTCTATTTTCCAGAGAGGGGATCTAGTGCTGGCGATGATCGGGCCTACTTTTAGATGGGTTAGGTCTCTGGTATCCTTGTGAGTCTTGATAAGGCAGTCGAATCACGTCATTGTGGAGCGGTATGCAAGGCAGCTCTGTTTCCGTCAGTGTCCAATATGGTCATATTATGCTCCTGTAACTCCTGATGGAGTCATATGGACCCCATAGTGGTATATGACGTCTCTTGGTCATTTTATGCCCGGTGAAGCCCATCCCTCACCAGATGAACACAGCAGATGTCTTCCAGAGAAGAATAGGAAGTGAGAGAAAGGAAGTGAGAAAATAGATATAGAGAAAGGATCAACCCCAGTAATAGACTGATGCTTCTTTTATCGACCTCGAAAAGATGACTGCAAAGTTTACCTCGGCGGGATTTGAACTCAGATAGCTGAGAGCCAGAATGAATACTGCAAAGCCTTCAATCCGAAGTTCTAACGACTCTGTTAATTCGCTACCTTCAATACTATATCAGAAATCTAATAAACAAAATTAGTCTTTCAAGGGAAAAAACTCTGATTGCTAAATAAGATTTTGTTTCAGAGTTTTTTCCCTTGGAATTTTACTGCTTAATAGTTCATACAAGATTTTCAAAGATAAGGTATATAAAATGTTATGGTGGTTTCAAAGATTACTGACAACATTTATAAAAATTATATCAACTTGAAGTTGAAACCAGTATGTTACTTGTTATTTAGTGGGTCAAATCATTTCAGATTCTGAGACCTTATGTCAAGTTGAAGGGAATCAATTTATTAAGATACTATAATTTTGTAGAGTAGCTCTGGTAGGGAGAAATACATGTATTTGGGGGGTTAGATAAAGATAGGCTTTATTCTGTATTATGTTTTGAAGATTTTTTTTGTCATATGCTCATTGTTTTAAATCTTTGCTAATATTTACAACAACCCTTGTGGCCAGTAAAGAAAGAATCATTTGAATGTGCTGCTCAGTGTTGCTGCTTATCTTAGTTTCTTGCCTGAGCAGAGATTTATACAAATAAGGTTTATACAAATTAGGTTTGTGAATTGTTTATCCTTCAAGCTACCCATTCAATGGGGTAGTGACATTAAATAAGAACCAGGTAAAGAGGCTTCTTAAATCCTGACACACAACAACCTACCTAATGCTGGTGGTGCAATAAAATGCATTCAGTACATATTGTAAAGTGGTTTAAAAGGCATCAAACCTTAAAAATCATACCAATAATTGAAATATATGAATGACATAGAGTGACACCTGGAATATATGACAGTGGGTGTCACCAATTACTGAAATATATGACAGTGGGTGTCACCAATAACTGAAATATATGACAGTGGGTGTCACCAATAACTGGAATATATAAATGAGACTGGGCACTACAAGCCAAATCATAGGCTACCCATCTAGGATGGCAGTAACTTTGAATAAAAACTGGTACAAGGTAGAAATTACTGTTTAGTTCAGCTAAACACTACCACTTTGGTGCTGGTGTCACAATAAAAGATACCCCGTTTATATTATAGTGGAGGCACGTGGCCTAGTGGTAAGGGTGTTGGACTTACGATCATAATGTTGTGGGTTCGATTCCTGGGTTGTGTGTTGTGTTCTTGAGCAAAACACTTCATTTCACGTTGCTCCAGTATACTCAGCTGAAAATTAGTACCAGCAAGAGCTGGAGATTTAACCCTGCGATGGACTGACATCCTGTCCAGGGGGAAGTCTTGTACTCTCAGTCGCTTCATGCCATGAAAGCGGGATAAGCACCAGCCAAATGAGCCTTCTGGCTTAAAACAAAATTTAGACTTTAGACTTTTTAGTCTACATTATAGTCACATTATAGTCTACAAATCTGGCTAGTTATCTTGGTTCCTATGTACCAGATGTTACAGATCTCGATGAGATGTGGACCATAACAAATGCTATGATACTCATCCAACCCATGCCAGCATAAAATGATGACAAGCAAACCTAATCTGCAGATTTTATATATAAATGAACTGCATTAAATAAAGAATAGATTAAAAATACTAGCAGGCGTATCAATTAGAATCATTTTTTAAATTATTAGTTTAAATATTATGGTTTTAAATAGTAGGTTTTATAAATACACCAATTTTGACATATTATTAGAATCTGTGTGTCTCTCTGTTTTCATAAGAGTAACGAAAAGGGTTGGCATCAAGAAGGGTATCCAGCCCTAAAATGTTGCCTTTAAAAGGGCCTTATAATGAGCATGTAGACTGCCATGAAGTCTCCAATGTTATCTCCTACTCTATTAAGGAAATTGGCCTTAACTCTTTAGCATTTACATTACCGTGAAAATACAATAATAAATATAGAGTAAACACTTTATTTCACATAATATCGAATTTATGAAATTTTGATATTATTCATTTTGAGAACAATACCTTAACATAAGTATGAGCAATCAGTTACGGCAAATCTGAACGGAAAGAAGGGAGAGAATTCTGGCCAGATATGGCTGGCTTAAATGCTAAAGGGTTAAATTGCTTTTTGTATTAGAATCTAAGAAACTGTCAAGTTTACAGTATACCTGCTAACTTGGGTAATGTGCTTCATAAGTACATGGTAAGATACATTTATATTTATTGTTTCATTGGGAATTAATGCATTTGCAGACACACAATCAACAATTAGAGACGAGCAATGAATCTTCAACCTTTTGGCTTTAAATTTGACATCCAATTTAATCGGCTCCTTATGTACCAACATTTTGATATTAATTTTAACTGAAACTGAAAAATACAGAAATACATTGTTTTATGGTTGGAGTTTATGGTAAAATATATGTAATGGTTGCTTCATGTAAGGCTGTTTTATGTTTACTTTGATATTTGAAATAAGATGGGGAAAATGTCCAGGCGTTAGCATTTTGAAAATAAAGTTTTGGGAAATATCTTTAGTACAAAAGGAGATTCAATTTATCACATTCATGAGCATTTAAAAAAAAAATAATTGTTTCTACTTTTGGTACAAGGCCAACAATTACCCCAGTGCATTACTGGTACTTTATTTTATCAACCCTGTAAGGACGAAAGGCAAAGTTAACCTCGGCAGGATTTGAACTCAGAACACAAAGGGCCATAACTATGTTGCAAAGCATTGTGTCTGACGCTCTACTGATACTGCCAATCCAGTGTCCTTTTTTTAAATAATTGTTTCTACTTTTAGGCACAAGGCCAGCAATTACCCAGTGCATTACTGGTACTTTATTTTATCGACCCCGTAAGGATGAAAGGCAAAGTCAACCTCGGCGGGATTTGAACTCAGATCGTAAAGGGATGTACTATGCTGGAAATCATGGCGTCCGACCCTCTACCGATACTGCCAATCTACCGCCCTTTTTTTAATCTACCGTCCTTTTTTTAAATAATGGACTTCTTGTAGTTTATACGGGTGATGGTAAAGTTTGAAATAGTCAAACATGGAATTTAGTGATGCACAATTTTTGCAAAAGTAATTTACAACATTCATGAACCATCAAATAATATTCTAATCTTAATTACATTGTAAACACAGCAGGATATGAATATTTTAGACTAAGAAAGTAATTGTGCATTATATATTAAGATTTACTTTTAACTTTTTGATTTTATATTGTCTTATGTAAAATATTAGTGACTTCATTGATTTTATGAAATTTCTTATGAACCACCAAAACATTCGTATAAACACATAACTATATTATCATTTTTATCAGTTCCAATGATTGATTCCGCTGACTGAATCTTTCCTTTAAAGATTTGGTTGTGCTTAATCAACAGAAATTGTTACTCCTGTATCACCTCCTGTATCAAATTTCTTGGAAAAGTGTTTTATTCATGTATTTTTTTAGTTTCATCTCATTGAAAAAAAAAATCAGATATTCAGATTGGTTTTTAAATGTTTAAAATGTTCTATACATAGAAAGTTTAATTTTAAAATTTTATGTTCAATTTAATTCTATAGATATAAAGTGCATCCATCTATAAATCCACCACTGATCCTTGCCCAAAATAAATACAAATGTTTCAAGTTTGAGAAAGAGAGCCATGTATTGCTTATTTATTCTGAAAACCTATCTAGCAGTTAAGAGTCATTATTAAACATGCTTGATGGATTGGCAGTATCGGTAGAGGGTCGGATGCCATGCTTTCCAGCATAGTTACGTCCCTTTATGATCTGAGTTCAAATCCCGCCGAGGTTAACTTTGCCTTTCATCCTTACGGGGTCGATAAAATAAAGTACCAGTAATGCACTGGGTAATTTCTGGCCTTGTGCCTAAAGTAGAAACAATTATTAAACATGCTTATGTTTTTATTAGTTTTCCCTAGATTTTTAGATTTACTTATTTTCAACAAAACATTTCCTCTTTTTTAAAGGCATCCCTGGGGTAAGTTAAATTTAGAAGAGTATGTATTCATAAATATAATGATGTTTTGTTTCTGTAACTTTATCTCTTCATCATACAGAATAGTAAAAGATTTAAAGGAAGAAAGGAAAGGACATTCACTCCAATAGGTTTTATTAACCCTTTATAACTGCATTTCTAATGAAATACACTTTATTTTAATTAGCTAATGACGAATTTTGAGGGATTTACTAAAATTATTAATTATTTCATTATTAAGATATTAACTTAATGTAAGGTTCTTATATAAAATTATGTTGGAAGATTTTAATTTAAATGGGAAACCTTTAAAATGGGTGATTTTATTTCATAGAACCAGAGCCAGTTTTGGCCAGGTTGGTAACTAAAGGGTTAATTTTCTTTCAAGTATAGATGTTCAGAAATAATTGTTTCTACGTTTGGCACAAGGCCAGCAATTACTGGTACTTTATTTTATCGACCCCGTAAGGATGAAAGGCAAAGTTAACCTCGGCGGGATTTGAACTCAGAATGGCAAGGGCCGTAACTCTATACGTCAAAGCATAGCGTCCGACCCTCTACCGATACTGCCAATCCACAGAAATAATGCCTCCCATTATTATTCTCTTTTCCTTCATGTTATATATCCCAGAGCTATCATATTCATTTCAAATAATTTTAAAAATATGAAATTCAGTTGACTTCTTTTGATAATTTCAGTACAAACAATTTCATTCAGCATGTAGAATTATTGCTCAGCTAATGGATATAACATTAGGCTTCAGATATCAAGTTAGAATATATTTGGGTTAAAATGTCAATAATACCAATTATTGTACGATGAACTGCCACACCTAGAATTTTGTAAGAAAACTTAGTTATTACACTTTGAATAGACTAAGAACATAAATATTCTACATCAAGTATTGTGTGTGCCCTTTACACGGCCCGTAATATAATTTTTCTTGGTTTGTGTAATTGAGCAAGAGGTTTCCCTCCTACTTCACTGTTGAAGTGATTAGTTACAAGTAGTGAATCCAGCTGTAAAAACAATTCCAGGAATGAAAAAATGAAATCAAAGAAGCAAGCTCACTCCTAATATTACATGACACACACAGGAAAAGCATGTTATCTACATTGTTTTTTTAAAGGATAAGTACCATTGCAATAACAGCAAAATACCAGTTTCATCAATTCATTCAAATATTTAAATTTGCGATGCCACTCAATAATGTTATCACTAAGGATTAATGTACAATAAAATATATTGTGGAAAGCATCTCTCACATTCCTTTAGTTACCAATCTGGCCCAAACCAGCTCTGGTTCTATGAAATAAAACCAACCATTTTTAATGTTTCCAATTTGAATTAAAATCTCCCAGCATAATTTTTAAGTTACTGTCTCGGTGATGAAATAATTAATAATTTTAGTAAGTCCTTCAAAATTCTTCATTAATTAATTAAAATAGAGTGTATTTCATTAGAAATGCAGTCATGAAAGGGTTAAAGCTGTCACTTCAAGATTATTTAACCAGAGGTTTCAAGCAAAAATATTCTTTTAAAATCTTCCGAATGTTATTTAGAACTACTTTTTTTTTAATGGTAACTTGTAATAAGATCGGTACTTTTCACTAGGGTAATATGTAGAACAAACTGGAATACTGACTGGAGTTCCTGTAAATTTTAGATAAAGGAATCATCATCATCATCATCATCATCATCGTTTAATGTTCACTTTCCACGTTAGCATGGGTTAGACGGGTTGTCCCATTTGAGGCAAGTTGGGTCAGGTGAGCATGTCTTGTTCATATTGAACTGTTTCTGGCTAGGTTACTGCAACTGGATGCTCTTCCTAATGCCAACCATATTTACAGGTGCTTTTTGTCATGACTCCAGCGTGACCACTTTACAGAACTGATATTTCAAAAAGGATGCTATAATATATTATAATTATTGTTGCTTAGCTCAAGAAAGACCTGATCAAGCAGACCTATATGCTGCAATCTTTTGAGACATGTTGAAAGAGATTTATCTTAAAATAGCTCTTTATCTTGCAACAATATCTATATGTGACTCAACATATTTCCATATGAAAGTAGTAGTTTTTCAGGACTCTACAATAATAACGTTTATTATGTGTAATTCC
This sequence comes from Eledone cirrhosa, assembly GCA_964016885.1. Taxonomy (NCBI): domain Eukaryota; kingdom Metazoa; phylum Mollusca; class Cephalopoda; order Octopoda; family Eledonidae; genus Eledone; species Eledone cirrhosa. Next base: position 95,436,039 of record OZ024745.1, read on the forward strand.
TCTGAAGAGGCTAAGCCATTTAGCTTTTTCTAATTTCCAATGCTCTATTACTTCAAACAGGGAAATAATGTTTTACATTTTGCAAATAATCTTTGAATTATCTTTATTGGAATTTTTTTACTACTCTTAGAATTTAATCATCTTCAATACCTCAAAACAAGTTTTTTCTCCATCATATATAACAAACAAACTTTGACTCTTTAAAGCTAAACTATTGTAATGATAAGAAAAGTTAATCCAAATATATTCTGAGAATTAAAGATAACAAACAAATGGTATATGCCTCAGTTCCTTAGATTTAATCACATGGAATACAGTTCAAATACTTTTACAGTCAATTTAGCCAAAAAATGACATAATTTTCACATAAAAAGCCTAGGATAAATTCTTTGAAATTTGTGATTATTATTCCAATGAGAAAGAGAAAAATATTTGCAATGATGGTACCAAAAACATAAATGAATAAACTTTCTACAAAACCAAAATTATTGTAGTTATTTTTGTGTTGTATTCTGACAAAAGATCATTAGTCATAGACAGGTAGACAAAGAAATGATAGAAGACATACAAGAGGAAGAGAATCAGGGAAATTGGAACAGAAATGTGAAAGGAATTGTAAAAAGAAAACAATGACAACACATAATTGATGTGAGGTGAAATTGAAGAACATGGATGACATGAAGGACTTGAAGGACAAAAGAATAACAAAACAACATAATAAAAATGTAATTATCACTATCCCCACCACCATTCTCATCCTCACTTTCATTACTGTCACCATTCTTACTCTCACTTTTATCTTTATCATTCAGTTCAAAGTTCTTAAACAAACAGGACAGTATTGTTATTTGTATGGTCTTCACACAAATAATAATTGACTAAAGAGGAAATATCAGTAGCAATAAATAGGATAGACCCTCAAGGAGAAACCATATCGACTTCTTTGAGGGTATCAGATCTTTCCTTTATACAGTACCCATCAGATCTTTCCTTTATACAGTACCCATCATATATTTCCCTTATACAGTACCCATCAGACCTCTCTCTTATACAGTACCCATCAGCTCTCTTTCTTATACAGTACCCATAAGATCTTTCCTTTATACAGTACCCATCATATCTCTCTCTTATACAGTACCCATAAGACCTCTCTCTTATACAGTACCCATTATATCTCTCTCTTATACAGTACCCATAAGACCTCTCTCTTATACAGTACCCATCATATCTCTCCCTTATACAGTACCCATCATATCTCTCTCTTATACAGTACCCATCATATCTCTCTCTTATACAGTACCCATCATATCTCTCTCTTATACAGTACCCATCATATCTCTCTCTTATACAGTACCCATCATATCTCTCTCTTATACAGTACCCATCATATCTCTCTCTTATACAGTACCCATCACACCTCTCTCTTATACAGTACCCATCACACCTCTCTCTTATACAGTACCCATCACACCTTTCTGTATACAGTACCCATCATATATTTCCCTTATACAGTACCCATCATATCTCTCTCTTATACAGTACACATCACACCTCTCTCTTTTACAGTACCCATCAAACCTTTCTGTATACAGTACCCATCATATCTTTCTCTTATACAGTACCCATTATATCTCTCTCTTATACAGTACCCATTATATCTCTCTCTTATACAGTACCTATCAGACATCTCTCTTATACAGTACCCATAGGACCTCTCTCTTATACAGTACCCATCATATCTCTGTCTTATACAGTACCCATCATATCTCTCTCTTATACAGTACCCATCACACCTCTCTCTTATACGGTACCCATCAAACCTTTCTGTATACAGTACCCTTCAGATCTTTTTCTTAAGCAATAATCATAAGATCAGTAAATATTGAACTTGAAAATAAATACAGAGGGGCAAATAAAATTGTAAGCATACAACTGAATAACTCTCACCCCCCCCCCCCTCTCTCTCTCTTATGCACATACATATTTTTACACTCAAGCCGACATATATACATACACCATCATCATCATCATCATTTTACGTCTGCTTTTCCCTGCTTGCAAGGGTGGCCATCATTATCATAATCATCATCAGCACAACCACCATCACCACCATCATCATCATCATTCTCATCATTCTCATCATCATTTTACACCCCTTTTCCATGCTAGTATATGCACATTATTTAAGCATACACAAATACATGCACATATATACTGTACAACTCTCACCCCACCTCTCTCTCTCACTCCCTCTCCCTCTCTCTCTGTCTTTCCCCTCTCTCTCTCTCAATATATTATATATATATATGTGTGTGTGTATATGTGTGTGTGTATGTGTACATGTGTGTATGTATATATATAGATAGATAGATACACATATATCTATATATATGTTTATCTATCTATCTCTATATATATATATGTTTCAAATACCACTTTGGAAGAAGAATCAGGATGGAGAGAGAGGTGCTGTACCCCAGCAAGTTTTATGAAAGGTGGGTGAAAGTGGCGAGAATGGCCCGAGTGAATGGGCCTTCTCTCTATATCAGCCTGTAGGTTGAGGAAAAGGAGGAGGAAAGGAAAGGAGTACAAACTCTTCGTACTCCTGCACATTTTTTCGGGGGTATGTGTTACCCATATGAACTGTCTCCCCCTATTGGGGAAAATCGACTAATTTTTTAAATTGTACTTGTGATAACATTTTACACGTTTTTATTGTATGTAAACTTCCCCCTTTGTATTTGTCCCCTTCTTTTGTGCCCCTGTGGCTAATAAAGAAACATATCTATATATATGTATCTATCATAGATATATATATGTGTATATATATAAGGCTCTGATACCATCAACACTATAAACACAGAGGTGGCATATCTAAGAATTGACTAACTGCCTGATGAGGTTATAGCCATTCAATGGCTATCATCGAAATATATATAGCAGTAAATAAAGGATTATAAGTTCATGCAATTGACTTATGTTTCGTCACTATTTATATATATATATATATATATATTTATATATATAGTAATAATAAATTTTAATCTGTTATTTTAATAAATATTTAATCTGTTATTAAACTTTAATCTGTTATTTTAAAACTTAAACTTTAATCTGTTATTTTAATAAATATTTATATATATATATATATATATAGCAAATGCTCTCAGGGTACTCTGTAGAAAGAGAGAGTGCAAAACATTTGTCAGTTGCGACTCCCAGCCCTTTTTAGAAGTCGGTAGCTTTGTTTCAGAACTGACATGATCTGTGATGGCCTATTCCACTCTTGCTAGCAGGGAGAACAGATTTTGATGTTGATGATGAATCTATGAAGATGATGATAATGATGATGATGATGATATATATAGCATTTGTAAACTGACCAACAATGTAACATTGATCATAGGTTTAGTTTCATATTTATTTTTTCTTCTTTTTTTTACATTTTCATTGTGTTAATTTGGTTTGTTTTCATTTGATTGCCTCAGTTTTCAGTTGACCTTTTTACATTCACATTTCATCATTACATTACTCTAACTCAGTGGTTCTCAAACTTTTGGGCCACTGCCCCCACCCTCCTCACGGTTACATAATACCCTCAGCCCCCACCCACCCACCCTCCCCTCATATTTCCAGAGAGACCTACCTTCAAGCAAATTGTAAATAATATATAATAAATAAAATCGTTAATTTATATATAATAAATAATATAATATATACTATGTATAAATAAATATATATTTTTTTCATTTTACTATATATATATTCGTATCATTTGATATTTAATATACTTTTATATCATTATACCGCCACTCCACTGCCCCCTTAGGTGCCAGCGACCCCAGATCTTCTCAATGTCTCCTGGGGGTGCGGGTAGTGCCCACTTTGGGGACCTCTGGTCAAACTCAACATTCTGAAGAGCTTAGCCTAACATTGTAAACAAATAATAAGTAGCAAATTTATCTAACAATAAACATATTCACTCTACATTGATTTTTTATATTGAGTACTCCTATTTGACAGTAGCTACATCTGTTCTCATCAATAGATTTTACAACTATATGTGTATTTGTAAATAGGTGGTGGTGGTGTAAAAATACAGATTCATTAGTTCCAGCTATGATCATCCTGTCTTTTTGTATATCAGAAACTACATTGTCAAAAAATATCCTTTATTTAAGATGGTAGGTTTTGATTTGAGGGAAATTTAGTAGCTTTTTCTAACATATTTAGCAAGTGCTTAGAGTTTCACCCTCTTCAGTTCATGTTAATATATATTGTAAATAGATATTATTACAATTGTTTTTTGTTGCTGTTTTTTTGTGGGGGATGGCTTAAATATTGATTCGTAAATGCAGTATATGAAAACAATTGTTTGATCTTTCATGATGTAAGGAATCAATTGCAGGATGATCAGCTCTAGTGATTTGTAGTGGATAAGGAAATGGCAGTTGTGCTTTTCATGTCATTTATATAAAAGTTAATTCTTAAGATCTCGTGATTTAGCAGAAAATATCTAAAAACAAGCTTGTTAGTTTATATGTATACAGTATCATTGCTATTAGGCAGATTATTGTGAAACTGTATTACTATTGTGAAGGTGCATGACTGAGTGGTTAGAGATTTGGATTCGCAATTGTGAGGTTGTTATTTCGATTCCCAGATCGGGGGATATGTTATGTCCTTGAGCAAGACACGTTATTTCACATTGCTCCTTTGCCTGGATTTGTGACCAACAGATAATATTAGCAATATGAAAGACCAATGGAAACATTGTTTCCTTGGTCTAAGTGAATGAGGTCGATTGTGAGAATTGGTTTGAAATATGATGCCATCATAGTACTGTTTTATATGTTCCAAAGTTGTCTTGCAAATGTAGTTTTATGTGGAACAGAATGTTAAGAGCAAAGAGAATAAGTGAAAAAACTGCAGCAGATTGTCAAATTATATTTGTTGTAGTTACAGTTTAACAGGGGTTTGATTGTTTCTTCTTTTCCTCTGTGTTATTTGTGAAAGTTGCTGATGTCTGTGTGTTTGTGAATGTAAATCACTTAACCTTTTTGTTACAATATTTCTCATGAAATACACTGCCTATGAGTATCAATTAATTTTGAAAATTTGAAGAATTTAATGAGATAACTAAACTTTTCATTAATAAGCTGATGTTTAAAGCACCACTTAGCAAACATTTCTTAAATATAATTATGATGGAAGATTTTAATATAAATATGAACATTTATAAATAAGTAGTTGTGTATCTTTACCAGGGTGGGTTCAGGCAGTTGGTATTCAAAGGGTTAATCATGAGGATAGGCAATACCCATGACTTTCTTTAGAGCCTCTGAAACTTGTAAAAGTGAGTGAGGAAGGTATGCTACAACTACAAATCTAATCTTATTGTTTTCAACAGAGTGGACTCCATGAAAGGCACCAAACTGTTTAGTTAAATGGTGTTAAACTGGACGACAATGTAACACTACAACTCAGAATTTGAACTCACAATACAAAGCATTTCATCAGATGCTTTAACTATTTCTGCAGTCCACACCACTAGACTGATATCTTATATATTAATCCCATGAAAATGAAAGGCAAAGTGATCCTCAGAACTCAAGGAACTGGTAGTACCTAATACTGCAAAGCATTTTTGTTTTAACACAGTGACCCTTCTACCAGTTCCCCCACCTACCCTGCTATTTAAAGAAATATTTCTATGTTTATAGATTTTCTTCACCGATAAGGTAAATCTATTAAGTTAGCCAAAGCCTGAACTGCTTCCAGTCAACAACCTATAACCTATTTGTGCTTAACTGAGGAAAAGAACCAAGATTTGATAACTCGCTATAAATTTGACATTTTAAGGAATTCTAAAATGTGTATAGTTTGAATACAGTAAAGTGTACTGTAAATGAATATTATATTATAAATCATTTCCACATTCATGTCTGAGGACTGGAATAAAAATTATGTATACTATACTATATTATATTTAATATAGAAATTGGTTGTACAGGACTAGAATTGTTTCATTTGTATGAAATCATCAGGGCATTCATGATGATTTCATAAGAATGAAACAGTTCTAGTCATAAATCAGTTTATATATGTTTTCCAAGCTTGCATGTGTTGGACATATATATATATATAAATATATACATATGTATAATATGTGTATGTGTGAGCTAATATCTCATTCTGTGTAAAAAATGCAAGTAATTGAACTCCAAGATACCAAAAGCCAGGTGGATTTTATAACTATGTAATCTGTCACCCAGTAGTGCTAAGTAATTAGAAATATTAATAATTACAGTATTACTAGTTACAGTAGTACCTAATTACAGCTGTATCAAAATAGTTGTTAAAAGCTAAGTATCTTGCTGAGTGTAAGTATCAATATATGACACATACTTATACTATAGTAAATTAAACTGTTAAAATCTTTGTGACAAGACCTGTCTCATACTTCATCAACTTAAGCACTACAGGCTCCTCAAACTATATAACACCATATATAGAATATATCTACTTCAGTTTCGACTACATGTGTTCCAGTTGTTTGATCAATGAAACAGCCTGCTCATGAAGTAGCTGAGCATTCTTCAGACTTGTGTACTTGTGGATAATTCTCAGGGAGATTCAGCATGACACAGTGAGTGACATGGCTTTGAATTACAGGTATAGTTCATTCACATGGGCTTCTAAACAGTTTCCTTCTATCCAGGTATACTTGGCAAGTTTCATATAGTCTCAAGCCAACCATGTGTCCGAACCCGGAAGAGCCGAACTCCCACTGTCATCGCCTCCATCTCTCTCACCCTCCCTATCTCTCTGTATTATGAGAAAATGGGGTCCCATGTGCTGGCTGCCCCACAGCCCAGGTGGACAAAATGGAGAAGGCATTTACCTGGAGGATAGTAAGGGAGATGCGCTGGAAGAGCCATTCCATCTTGCGAGGCTCACACCTGCGGCTAGCCAGCTCAGCGCCTATGGTGGTGAATAGGGAGGTAGCCTTAGGGCCAAGGACACCAGAAGTCTCCACTGCTAGGGGCATGACCGCAAACCTGTTGGAGAGTGACCGATGCTATTTAATATTTCAAGTAAAATACATTATATTAGCAGTAAAGTGTATGCCTGTCAGTTATAAAGAAATAAATAGTGTATTCAATTTATTTCTTTATAACTTAGAAACATTTTGTTTTAAAATGGGGTGGGAAATGGCAACCTTCACATGGTCCACCCTGTACTGAATTCATCTCAACTAATGCCATTGTTTGATATATGTACAGTGCTCTATATATGCTCAATATATATATATATTTTAAATAGAGATTATAAAGTATAGGGGTGTATGTATAAGTAGTGTCCAGAGATCAACATTTTATATTGTCAATAGGTGAATATTTAATATCTTCCAAAGATCAACATTTAATACCTATCAACAGTCAATGTCTTCCAATGGTGAACATTCAATATCCCCAATAGGTCAACATTCAATGTTTTTAACATCTGAACATTTGATATCTCCAACAGGAAAATATTTCTTTATCAAGTCGATATCCAACATTTACAACTGGTCATTTTTTGATACTTTCAACTGGTAAAAATTTGATAACTTCAACAGGTGAACATTTGATATCTTTAACAGATCAATATTTGATACCTCCAGATATCAGATCAATATTGGATATCTTTAACAGATCAACATTTGATATCTTTAACAGATCAACATTTAATACCTTCAGATATCAGATCAACATTGGATATCTTTAACAGATTAACATTTGATATCTTTAACATATATCAGAACAACATTGGATATCCTTAACAGATCAACATTTGATACCATCAGATATCAGATCAACATTGGATGTCTTTAACAGATCAACATCTGATATCTTTAACGGATCAACATTCTATATCATTGTTCAGTTACATTTGATATCTCTATCAGGTGAACATTTGATATCTTTATGTGAACATTCGATATCGCTACCTGGTGAAATTTTAATATCATTATGAAGTCAACATTCTATATCTCTACCAGGTTAACTTTCTATATGTCTACCAAGTCAAAATTAAATATCTTCAACAGGACAACATTCTTCATTTGAAAGGTTGGCCATATTTTCCGGAGTCGAAGATGCTACTTTTTTCCTAAAATAAGTCCTGGAGGCTGAAGGTTGTTTATTATCTTTTTTCAAATTTTTGGTTGGTAAAATTAGGCTGCATCCTAGAGGATGAAGCATCTTCAGCGCTGGGAAATACGGTAAATAAAAATTTGTTCACACACACACGTAAGATTACAAATTTTACAGTGTGGAGCATAATCAATTATCTTGAACCCAGTATCGACTGGTACTCTGTTTCATCAATCCCATAAAGGCAAACACAGTCGACCACATGATCAAATGTGTATCTTACAAAAGCTATATAGAAAACTGAAGAAATCCACAAAAATGTTAATTTACTTAATCAAGTAATAACATAGAGATTTTATGAGCAAAACCAACCAGCAGGTGACCCAGGGGTAAACGCCAAGAAAGATGGTTGGATAACATCCATGAGCTTGGCTAGTCTTGCTTGGAGATCTAGCCAGATCAACAGGAGGGGGGGTCGGAGGAGGGGGAATAACATTTCAATAATAATCAATATGTCTTCTTCATTATATATTAAAAATTAACTTTTTAAACTTCTTCCCCTTTAAAAGATAATCATTTTTGAGAAGATTATATTTGCATTTCATTATTAATAATTATTATTCCCGCCGAGGTTAGCTTTGCCTTTCATCCTTACGGGGTCGATAAAATAAAGTACCAGTAATACACTGGGATAATTGCTGGCCTTGTGCCAAAAGTAGAAACAATTATTATTATTGAGTTCAAATCTTGCCGAGGTTAACGTTGCCTTTCATCCTTACGGAGTTGATAAAATAAAGTACC
>OZ024745.1:95449977-95479977 GCA_964016885.1 Eledone cirrhosa
AACTGATTCTGGCTTGATTTCTACAGCTGGATGCCCTTCCTAACACCAACCTCATTTACGGTGAGTGGTGGGTGCTTTTTTGCCGTGGCACCTCCCGACCACTTTGCAGTGGAATGATAGGGACCCCAGTCCCTATCATCTCATTTCTACAGCTGAGTAAACTGGAGCAATGTGAAATAAAGTGTCTTGCTCAAGGAAACAACACATCACCCGGTCTGAGAATTGAACTTACAACCTTTCGATTGCAAGGCCAATGATCTAACCACTAAGCCATGTGCCTCCATCGTATTTACATGTATATAGCATATAATGATTTCTAGTATAGGCACAAGGCCAGTAATTTGGAGGAAGGGGAAAGTCGATTAAATCAACCCCAATACATTACTGGTACTTTATTTATCGACCCCGTAAGGATGAAAGGCAAAGTTAACCTCGGCGGGATTTGAACTCAGACCGTAAAGGACTGTAACTCTATGCTGCAAAGCATGGTGTCCAACTCTCTACCAATACTGCCAATCCACAACCCTTGTATATAGCATATAATGAACATATATGCGTATATGTATACATATACACATAGAGCTGCAGTCCAGAGTCAAGTGAAGATCAAGAGTAACCACATGTAAACTGGAAAGTCTTCAAGCACTCAAAGCTCTCTGCCAATCAGGCAGCATAATCTGTGGTAACTCCATCTTCATAACATAACACCTCTACAGAGGGTCAGTGATGGGTAAAAATGATGACATTCTTAGGGAGACTCTGGGCATTAATGTAAATTAATCAGCCATGCTTTTCTGGAGAACTTTTGTCCCAGGGAACCTTGAATAACTTTCAGACTTTAAAGCACATAAGTTTTGTATTTGATTCATTCTGATGAGTTATTCTTACAGCAATAAATATTCATTCTTGTTAGTTTAATGAAACATTTGTAAATCCATTAAACGCTTTAATAATAATCCTTGTTTAATCTTTGATTCTGATATATATGCTCTGTGAAATTATAATACTACTGTAATTGGAAATTTACGCATTGGATTAAACTCTGGACTATTTATTATCAATGTTGTTGTGGACTATAAAATTATATTAAGCTTTACAATTTTCTTTGCCAGTATATGGTAGTATTATCAACTCATTTAAACCTTATATATATATATATATGTGTGTGTGTATGCATATATGTGTGTATATATATATATATATTTGAAAAAAAGTAAAAGAATGACTTCACTTGTAGTGCTAAATATTTTTATTTAATTTTATAATATAATATTATGAGTTGGTAGATCTAATAAGTTCTTTGTTAACTTTGGTGGGAAGAATTTTGAAGATTCGTGGTTAACTTTGTTGGAGAACTTTCTCGCATTCGTCGGTGGTGCAAGAACTTACTAGATCTACCAACTCATAATATTATAATATTGTAAAATTAAATAAAATTATTTAGCACTACAAGTGAAGTCATTCTTTTCCTTTTTTTCAAATATATCTAACTGTACCAAGGATATATATATATATATATGTGTGTGTATATATATATAAACACACACACACACACACACACATATATATATATTGCATTGCCATAATAAAAATGCACTCAGCCTAATCTGCTAATTGGTAGTGTTGGTGCCATAAAAAGTCTACACTGTAAGGTGGTTGGCATTTGGAAGAGCATCCAGCTGTGGGAAAGTAAGCCAAAAATGGTGTTCACCTGACCAATCTGGCATTGTACCATGACTGACTGTCTAACTCATGCAAGCATGGGAGAATTATACATTAGACACTAATAGTAATAATATATATGCATGAGTATGTATATATATACATATATACATATGTATATATATATATATATATATATATTATATATGTACAAATTTTCTTTGACTAAGAACGTAAAAAAATGTTGATGCAGAATTTATATCATTGGAAATTCATTTCTCTACACTATATGCAGCTCTTTTTTGATATTGATGTCTAACACAGCCACAAGGCTTCGAACATGTGGAGAGCATTATTGTGAAATATATCCACTGAAGTACTTGGCTTATATTGATTCAGAAGGGTGGAAAGCAAAGTTAACTAAATATCGCAAGGTGGTTTGTCCAGTGCACTCTCATTTCTGCTAATCCACCATAACTTATCATATTTAATAATATTGATTTCCTTTGTTTAGGCACAATTCTAATCAATTTATACATTCAGTTGGTAAAAACTGACTTTGTGTCTTTTCAATATAAATCAATAAATTTTGACTGGTTATATAAATTTTAATAAACATTAAAGAAGGAAAAACAATTACATTTATCTAGTAATAATTTACTTGAAAATATTTAAGAAATGATATACATTTAGAAATTTTAGTGGAAAGATTATTGTCTATAAATCAAAGAGATCAGATATTTTTGGATAAAGAAAATGGTAAGAGCAGAGAAGGCATCAATGAAAAGACACTTTGGAACACTTACAGCTGAATTAGAATAATATTGGATGGTATTATATAATATAGAAACAGATTGTCTGTGACTTTATATATATGTGTGTGTGTGTGTGTGTGTGTGTGTGTGTGTGTGTGTGTGTATACATGTGTGTGCATGTGCATGAATATATAAGTATGTTTTCAGAGAGAATGCAGTATGTATATATATCAATATATATATATATACATGATGATATATATATATATATTATATCTATATTTACATATATACACACATACAAATATATAAATGTATATAGGGAGAGGAAGAAGAGAGAGTGGGCGAGAGAGAGCGTGTGTATGTGTGTATATGCATGTATATGAGAAAGAGAAGGGGAGGAGAAAAGAGAGATGAGATGTTCAAACATTGAGAAAGTCACATATAATGAAATGATATGCAAATATGCCTGCTATAGTTTAATGACACAATGTCATACGATTAATGTGTACAAACATAGTTTAGTATGATATCTGAATACAGTTTCCGAGCATATGTATACAATCTCACAAAACATACGTATTTATGAATTTATGGTTATACAGACATACATATATATTCATATGTATTACATTAGGATGAGAGGAAAAATAAACCAAAGAATGTTAAAACTCTCCTGTTTTAGATATTCTTATAATATCTACAGTATATATTAAAAAAAAAATTAACAATTTTTACTTTCGTTTTATTATAAGCTAGGTAACTAATCCATTCCTTGGTTAGTTTAGAAATTGGATGGTTATTTAATTGTCAAAGCTCTTTTGTCACACATTCTGTGATCTTTCAAAAAAGGGAAGCAAGAATATTCATTGAGAAGTGTGATGAAAGAGCTTTAACAATTAAATATAACAACTAAATAACCATCCAGTTACTAAACTAACCGAGGAATGGATTAGTTATCTAACTATTTTTAGTTCTCTTTCAAAGCTTGGCAAAAAATTTAGAATTGCTAAAAATGTTATTTTGGAGACATTTTTTTAATTTTTCAAATTTTCTTCTATTTTTTTTAAATTATTTTTATTTTTTATTTTATTTTTTAAATTTCTATATAATAAAATATTGTGCAGTGAGTATATATAGGTAATATAACTTATTATTTCAGTGATAAAGGAACGGTGTAGTTATAGAATCTAAGGTAAGGTATTATTGGATGAAGCAAGAAATAACGAGCTAACCATCAGCAATATTTTCTATGTTTAAAAAGCATACTTTTCAAGATTATTTGAAAAATGCTATTGATATTGCAATGTGGAAAGTAAATATAGGCAGAAAACATTTTACGAGATTCTACGATATGTCTCTGCACATGTTTTGTAGTATTATAACCCGTCAGGGTTGCAGACACTAGCTAGCTATTATTAGTTCACTCACTGAAAGTAAGACAGCACTAATTTGAGGACTAGCACCAGATGAGTAACTCACTATCACCCATCTCATTAAACCAGTCGATTGTTGTCATCAGTTAAAGTTACTTAGAAGTGAACCATCGGGTGCTCTCATCATCAACACAAGTATAAAACTGTGATGCATGGATCCCAATGCATGTATCACAATTAGCACAATTAGGGTGACATGCATACTCTGATATAAGTATCACACATACAGAGACTTATGTTATAGATCCTGATGTAAGTGTCATACATTTCATATTTACGTAACATTATGTAGCACATACACCCTGATGTGTGTATCACATATTTCACATTTATGTAATAATATGTGAAACACACATCCTGATGTTTCTATCACATATTTCACATTAATGTAATATTATGTGATATATAATCCTGATGTATATATCACATATATGTAATATTACATGATACACACATCCTGATGTATGTATCACATATTTCACATTCATGTAATATTATGTGATATATAAATCCAGATGTAAATATCGCATATTTCACATTCTGATATAAATATCATAGGTAACACAGTTAAGTGAAATCTGGTGATATGTGTATGCTGATGCAAGTATCATACATTTTAAACAAAAGTATGTGATACATACATCCTGATGTGAATAACACAAAATACACAGTTGTATGAAATTATGTGATACAAACATTCTAAATGAGCATATAGCTCTCTTGTTATATTTTTTCATATCTTTTTTCAAAAACCATCTCCTCATTCTTCCCTGCCAAATCAACCTATATTTAATGATATAATTTCATTTACAGTGTTGATTGGTGTCTAATTATCGTTTGGTTAATGACATTTACATATAACTTTATGATATTTTTAATCAGTTTCTTCATTTCTTGTTTTGATCCATTTAGTTTTTCATAATGGAAAAAAAAAAATTAAAATACAACTCATCATCAGAGTATTTGGCCAATAGAGACACTCAGAGAAGGAAATCCAAGTCTTTCAATTGACTCACAATGTACAGACCAAGCAGAAACAACAGATAATAAACAACAACAAAAATTCAATATGGACCATGTCTTGCTATAGCTGTCAGTCAATGAGAAAATACTTGAACTTGTACACAAAAGACAAATTGACAATGACAAAACAGGTTCAATATATGTGGATTAATCATTGTCAAGAAAAAAAAAAAAAATGAAACCATATTTTTCTGATATCTTATTTATTATTTTTTCTTTCTTAGAATGGCTCATGCATTGTTGGAAAATTTAGCGTATGATACTGGAGGTTTAAGTTTCTTATTGCAAGCAATCAGTTTAGGTGAAGCTTGTCTAGAAGCTGCCATGAGGTAAAAAAAAGTGGAAGTTGCTTTAATAGATTACTCTCATTTCTCTTCTGTCAATTTATTTTACTATATATAAGCTGAAAAAAAAAAAAAAAAAGAAAAAAGAATTAAGAAATGTGCATGTGTGTGTATATATATATATATACACATATGTATGTGTGTGTGTGTTTGTATGTATGAAATTTGGTTTATAAATATTCTAAGAGTATGACCATGGTGTTTCAGCAATGATTGTATTCAATAAACTTCATCAGAGAAATACATATGAAAATTTATTATCTGATGAAACTTAGTGAAGACATACTTGGCTGAAACTGTGTGGCCATGTTATAAGAATATGAATAAATCTAATCATATGATACACTGTTTTTAACTTTGAATTATTTCTTATTTGAACACTATTACTATCACCAGGTTGGAACTCCACATATATAAATATACACAAGTGTATATGTCTATATATATATATGTGCGTGTGTGTATGTGTGTGTATATATAAGTTATTCTGAGTTCAGAAAATATATAAATACCACCATATTTACTTGGACAGTCAGCTTCCTGATGATTTTGTATGAATGAAACAGTTCTAGTCCTGTAGAAGCTTTTCTATATTAAATATATATATATATATATATGTATACACACACACAAATATATATATATATATATATATATATATATATATATATATATATATATATATCTGGGAAGTCAATTATATGTACAAGCATTAACAATTGCTCCGAAGACTCCAAGCCTAGGTTTGGAAGAAACAATTGTAAGTGAATAAATGTTTTGAACATAGCTTTGATTCTTGTGAATTCTATATAACTGCTCTGTAGAACAACTGATGTTCTTACATTGAGCTATTTATCTTACTGGTAATAAGGTAGTAATAAATTACTGACCTTCCCTATTTATGGTTTAAAATATACATAACTATAAATAGTATCCTTAATATTATATTTATATATATATATATACATATACAGACACACCCGGACATGTACCCCCTCAAAGAAAAGAAAGGAAAGCTTGAAAGATTATAACAAGAATTATATTTTTTAGTGAACAAAACAGCAGTATTTTTAATTTAGGGTAATGTTAAATGCAGAAAATACTATTAATAGTTTTTACAGTAGTGGAAATACTAGTCTTATATTTATTTCTTAAATATTTGTTTGGTCTGGAAGAAGTGGCTGTGACTCATGCGACCAATTAATTCATGTGTAAATGTTTTTTTTATGGTTCAGATTTAAATCTAGTATAATGGTAATTGTAAATTATTTAACAAATATATTTTAAATAAACAGAAATAGAGAAATATCAAGCATATTGAAAACAAAACTAACTTTTAAGCATAAAAAAAAGCATGAAAAAAGTGGGAGATAAATCAGTTTGCTGCTATTAAACAGGAAATAGGCATTTGGCATAAATTTGTGTTGATATATGTATGTGTGTGTGTGTGTGTATATATATATATATATATATATATATATATATATATGGTATTCCCTCAAGATTTGCTGCAACTGTGAATAATAGACTGAACTTTATGAAGTATTTTAAATGAATTTAAATTCCTTCAGATGAATATAATTTCAAAGTGATAATAATAATAATTGTTTCTACTTTAGGCACAAGGATAGCAATTTGAAGGAGAGAGAAAAGTCGATTCAATCGACCCCAGTAATTAAGGAGCACTGGAGTAAAAGTTGAGACTTAAGAATTTCTAATTGCAGCACAAGATAAAAGCCGCCCCATCAGAAATCACCAAAAATACACATGGAAGCAAAATATAGTAAGTAACTGCAGAATTATCTCTTACTGGCCAGTCTTAGTCAAAAAAGAATATATCCACAGACATGCTGGAGTTAGGATTTACATACACTGGAAGTTATGCCAACATTATAAAGTACCAACGGAAAAAAGATGGTACAGACTCACGCCAGAAAAAGTATCAAATAATGACAAAACAACCACACTCTGGAATATGCCAATATACACAGACATAAAAATCAAAGGCAACTGACCAAATATAGTAAAAAAAACCCAAAGAAAACAATGTCTTCTAATTGATGTATCTATGCCAACAGATGACAATATATTCATCAAAGAAATGAAGAAATTATCCAAATATAAAAGATCTGGAGCTAGAAATAATCCAAAAATGGGTGGTGAAAACAGAAATAATGCTTAAAATAATAGATGCTCTGGGAATGGTAAAAAAAAAACTCAGAAAATACAGAAAATAGCGCTACTAGGCACTGCAAGCATATTACAAAGAGTATTCTCAATACAATAGAAAACAGCACTGCACATACCAAAGGCACAAGACCTGTGTTCAATAATGCAGTGACCACACACAATAAGAATAACAAGAACAACAACATCAACAATGATGATAATAATAATAATAATTGTTTCTACTTTAGGCACAAGGCCAACAATTTGAAGGGGAGGGGAAAGTCGATTAAATCAACTCGTGTGTGACTGGTATCCTTATTTTATCGACCCCATAAAGATGAAAAGCAAAACTAACACACTGGCGGGATTTGAACTCAGATCGTAAAGGGTCATAACTTTATGCTGCAAAACATGATGTCCGATGCTCTACCAATACTGCCACTCCACCGCCCTTAATTATTATAATAATAATTTTTTTATTGGCCACTCAGGCCAAAAACATTGATGACATTACAATAAGGAAGGACAGTGGAGATTTATGTACAGATGTGTAAACAGAACAAAAACAAGGTAACAAAATAACAACAGAATTCCTTAATAGGGGGTGTAATAACCAGGGGTAATTGAGAGACACAACAGATCCAAGATCACTCGGGCACCATAGGCAAGAGGCCCTCTCTCCTCTATTCTCTCCAGTCTGCAGGTGTATGCTTAGAGTAGGCCCATTCACTCTTGCCATTCTTGCTACATTCATCTATGTTTTCACAAATATACTAATGGGAATGGCGAGCAATATTTTCCTCTTCCACCTCACCTTCCTTTCCAAGTTGAACATGAAAACATGATGAGGACTTCACCACACAGCCTCTTTCATCATAGCTACCAGGCTGATATAGTGCCTGTCTTTCCTGGCCAAAAGAAGGCAGCAGGGTGATCTTCATGACAGAGTTGGCCAATAGCTGAATAGTAATAATATAATCATTATATTATTATTACTTTTTGGATAACCTTTACCTGAAATGACAATGTACCCCCATGAACATTAAATCCAGTAAGAATTAAGAACTAGAGAAGGAAGAAGAGGAGAAGAGAAAGGAGGCAAAGAAGAAGCAACAGGAAGATGCTGAAAGTGAAGAAAAATGATTTGAAGTAAATTGACCTTGGAATAGGATGTTTCTAAACACGTGATTGATATGTTAAAATATTACATATTTAATACTATTAATGTTGCAAATACACCTGCTGACCCCACTACCAAGCAGAGATAATTATTTCATTGAATATTATCAGCAGCTGATAATAAAAAGAATAGGAAACAAAGGAGATAAAGTAAGACAAAGCCTAGGGTAATATTTCAAAGAGGTGTGTGATCATCGATGGCTTGTTCAAGGATGATTTTTTTAAAGATTAAAAGCATGCAAAAAATCAATATCTATCTCCCACTATATATACATAAATATATATATATATATGAAAAGAGTCAGGACTCTGATGGCTGAGCTCCGGCCATTTTGACAGCTAGATCCTAAGTATTGAGTACTCTGGTGTATTATGGCCCACCTGATTTCTATCTCACTTTCTTTGTTATATATATATATATATATACATATATGAAAAGATTCAGGACCCCCGACGGCTGAGCTCCGGCCGTTTCAACAGCTATACATATATATATTTACACACTCATATGTGGTATGTGTGTGAGTGTGTGCGTATTTATGTGCATGTGTGTGTGTATGAAGGTTGAATGGTTATGAATATTATTCTGCAATAACGAGGTCCTGGGTTTGATCCCATTATGTGGCATCTTGAGCTAAATTATTCTACTGTAGCCTTGCATTTACTCAATCCTTCTGAGTGAATGTGTGGAAACTCTCTACAGAGGGGCTATATCTGTAATTCAAAAGTTCAACCTTGTGCCTTGTCACAATGATTCTGTCTGAGTATTATCTTAAGAATATAATCTTAAGAATATAACTGTCAGCGGAATAGAATACTCAGTTTGTTATACTATAAAAGTTTAGGTATGACCGATATGAAGCTAAACAGCTTCTTCCTAGAGGCTATATTAAAATACCACTTATAATAGTTGCTTGTCAGAACTGAATGATCTTTAATTACATTCATCCCTATCTTTACTATGTAACTACTCTGTTATAGTATTTGAATGTAAATAAACCAGTTGGATGAACCTTAATCAAATTATCTTGATCTCTCAGTTTAGAAAAGTTGATAATGACTTACATCTCTCTTCTATATAAGAGTTTAATAAATAAGAGGAAAAACTAATCTGCTTTGCTTGTGCATTGAACAGCATGTTTATACTGGGTTTGAAGTTTTGACAAATCTAAGTAGCCTAACATCAGTTTCTTTTTCATACAGTACACATGCCCTGTATCTGAATGAGGAATATTTCTAATCTTTCTAATTTTGTCAAAACTTACGCAATACAGATTTTGTATAAAGGTCTAAAAACCAATTCATCTGAATCAACTTCAATATATTACTTACAGATACTTACTTTATCAAGATTTGATGGCTAAAAGTTACATTTGGCTGTAATTGAAGTTGAAAATAAACACCCATATACTTTATTACACTACTATTTAGCCTTTTTTTTTTACATTACCCTACTAGTAGTTCGATGTAATATCTCCCAAAATATTTATAAACAATTTAATCAGCATTTATTAGGATTTATTTAAATTTCTTCCAGTTTATAAGTAGTGTATATTTAGATGAAAGCAACTTTAAGGGTATCAACCAATAATCAATATTGATTTATTACTTAGGGCACTATGCCATAAATCTTGTGAATTGCATTGGCAGTAAAAGTTAAGTAGTTTTCAGCATGAAATCAACGAAAGCTTACAGACTCAGCCCACTGGAAGTTTAACCATCTTACTATGCAGAATTTGTCATATATATTAAATAATGATTTCCAATATAGAATGAAAGTCTTAGATTTATGGAAGTAATTAATAAATAACCATTAGTGATGTAACATAATTAACCCTATAAGCAAGGTGAAACTACAGCTGGAAATTTACTCAACAGTGTTCAATAATTAATAGTTTATTGTATATGTCTCTAAACGCTAGCCATCATATTTCACGTCATTATTACGATCTGAGTTCAAATCCCGCCGAGGTTGACTTAGCCTTTCATCCTTACGAGGTCGATAAAATAAAGTACCAGTAATGCACTGGGTAATTGCTGGCCGTGTGCCTAAAGTAGAAACAATTATTTGCTCTGAACATGAAATCTGTTCACATTACCTCAACCCTCAGTGAGGATGATTTACATGAGAGGATTTTTTTTTTTATATTCATGATAGTGATGATTTGCTCAAAATCTATGGACTATTTGTCAAGTAGAGTAAATTTCTCAACCAAATATATTATGTAGAGACAGGGAACAGCAGATTAAAATTTAGGACTCAATAGGCAAGCACAAATTTCCAGACTTATAGAAGATGGTAGTTTGTGGCATACAAGCTTTTTCCCAAACTGCTGAGAACTCAATTTTTACAAAAAGTATTGGTCTCAATTCTAAATGATTCAGTTCACCTAACTATGAAAAATATGTGCAAAGATCTTCTATGAAAGTTACATGCAGTAGACTAGTGTCTTAGTTGAAGGAAATTTTATTTCTCCCCTGAAACTGCAGTCCTTTGGGTTCTTATAGTTCCTGTCGTTCAGATTACAGCTAAATAACCTAAATCACTGCTACATAATTCATTTAAAATATGATTACCCAGAGAAGAAATTGTTTTTTTTAATATTTAATTGTTCTCCATATATATGAAATTAGAAATTTGCAATTTTAAACTTAACTAAATTTACACTGACACGATTGAAATTAAGATGCTCAACTTGAGACTCCAATTTCACTGACTCAACAAATACATCAATCATTTCAATCTTAGGAGAACAAGCCTCACAATTAAGTTAGTTTGATTATGGTTAGATATACTAACAGAATGCTTCATTTAATTAGTTATATCTATTATATAGATCATCTGATATATTGATAATGAAGGCCATCCAACAACTACTGTAATATGATGTAAATGTAATTACTTGAAAGTTTGTCTTATATTCTCAAGAGTAGAAGTATAGGTTTCACAAATGTTGCAATCAAATTAACAATTCATTCAGAAGATAGGCAACTAAGTCAAGTCATGCGAAATGCAAACATCTAATTGGTAGCTTTGAATAAACAGGTCTTCGTAATTTTTCTAGAAAAAAGGAAGAATATTATTTGTTCACTAAGTAAAATTTCAGTTCAATACTTATGTATTATGTTCAAGTATGTATAATAATACATGTATATGATTACATGATTGTGTTTGTGTATGCATTTCTATAAGTAAAAATATTCTGCTGCTTTTAATATGACAAAGATACTTCCTTGAAGTGATTCACTTATTTAATAGTGAAAAATACATAAGATATATATATATATTTGTTTTATATGCTTGTGCACATATGTGTGTAATGTGGTATATATATATATATTTATCAAAATACACACCACAGAGAAATCTGTGTGTGTGTATATATATATATACCACATATATTCCTCTGTGTGGGTCTATATATATCAAAACACTCACCACACATATTCCTCTGTGTGTGTGTATATATATATATAAAAATACACACACGCATATAATGTATATAGTCTGCGGTGCTGACATATGCCAAAGCACTTGGCGCCATGATCAGTATTTAACATATATATATATCATTGTCGTTTTAATGTCCAATTTCCCTGCTAGCAAGGATTAAATGGAAAATGAGGGAAGCCAAAGAGAAGTGGATATCAGACCAGTGCAAAAACATTGAAGCTGGAACAAAAAAGGACAACGGCAATGTTGCTTATGAAACCCTTAAAATGCTAATAAAAAGAAAGCAATACAACACCAATGAGGACATGACAGGCTTGCTCCTCACAAATGAATCCGATGTTATCAAAAGATGTTCTGAGTATTGTGAAGACCTTTATAACCACAAACTCAGATAATTCCACCAATAAGAACAAAGAAACGAGTGGATACTCCAATTCTCCAGGAGGAGGTCAAAGAGGCAGTGCACATGCTCAAAGATGGTTAATCCTCAGGAGCTGATAATATTCCATCAAAGCCCATAAAACATGTAGGGCCAAAACCTATCAAGGCACTGATAGTTACCTGTCAGAAGATATGGGAAATAAAGAAATGATTCACTGACAAGACACAGTCAGGCCAATTCTGCCATGTTACAGCTGAATGTCATATGGAAAAGAAACGCCATCAGTTTACCATTGAAGCTCAAATTATTCATGTCCTTGGTGACTTTGATCCTTTTGTATGGGAGTGAGAGTAGAACTCTCACAGCTGACATAGAACAAAGAATCGAAGCATTCAAGAATGAGTGCCTCAGAAAGCTGCTAACCATTGTTATGTGCAGCATACAAAACAAACAGCTTTATCAGGCAGGATTCAAATCTTAGGTGATGTAAACGTGTTACTTTTATTTACTTTCTTAATGATATAGTGAAATTATTAATTATATATTTCTGCAGTGAATAGTAAAGACAATGACAATATTATATACGGGAGTGTGTGTATTATATATATGATTATGAATGGTTTTCAGAAGAGGAATCGAAAGACACCACAGTTAAATAAAGTACTCAAAACATTAAGTAGAGAAGGTACATGATTTATTTCATGTAGAAATGATTCCTACAAGACTAGAACTATTACATTACTTTTAAATCATCAACCAAATGTAAATGTTCTAGTCCTGTAGAAATCATTTCTATATGAATTAAATCATATACATATAAATCAAATACATGAAATATATCATATATATATATAAACATGAATATTCATAGAAGGTTTGTGTAGTGCATAAAAACAAATAATAAAGATTTTCAGAAGTAAAGATAAAAATGAAATAAAAATTTAAATCAAGTCAAGGAATTTAGATTTTTATTGAAGTTAATTTCTATTCTTAATTTCTAATAAAATTCTCTTTTCAGTTTTTGGAAATGGAATAAGAAATGTCATGCTTATTATGTTACAACTATTTTAAACTGAAATAAGAAAAAAATACAATGTGATAATGACAGAAAACTTAAAATTCTTAATACCAAAGCCTGTGTTGTTTTTAGAGAACCAACTACAGCAGTAACTGTCCCCACCTTTTTCTGCTGTAAAAGCAATACCAATGAAAATGAGAGGAAAAAAATGCTTCATGACTGATTTCAAGGTAACAGACAGTCTAGCCACTAAAATATATTACTGATAGCCTTGCTGTGCAATATAAAAATATTGAGATAAATATTTTTTATAGACTCGATAAAGAAACTAACCAAATGAAGACCCATTCCATGACTGACTTATTTTTATTTAGTGATAAAGAGTAGTTTTATGACTTAAATTAATTCCAGACTCATTTCTTTATCTTTGGTAAGCAAGCTTTTTAGATCCATTTTTGGTCATGATAATTTAAATTCTTTAAAAAACAATTCTGCTTTTTTCCATTTTATTTTGGACAAATTGATAAAAAAAATGACAGTTTATTTCTCAATATTATTTAAAACTAAATAAAGACATTCTACTCAATTATAATTCTTACCACTGTTAAGAAACTTCTGCTTCTAATTCACCATATCGTAAAAATTGAAAATGTTTATTCTCACCCTTAATTCACTTTTATTATTTATTTACTTCACATATAACTTTTTCCAAAAAATTCTCTAATACATATTAATGGTGATGCTTCATTATCTTCCTTTCAGCACAAACAACTTAGATTTTCTCTTTTTATATATCTTTGTTCACTACATTGTGCTACTGTACAACAATTGATGAATTATTACAGAGCTAAAAATATAGGCTTCAGTCAAAAACCATGTAGCTCCTGAGTTTGTCTTCAGCAGTGGTTTATGTGCAAAATAAATTAAAATATTTTTAGATATAAAGAAAGAAATGATATATTATCTGGATGTTAATTTAGATTATTTATCTTAATAAACTGTCATAATTACTATAACCTCCATTTATATATTAACATTTTAGAACTTACAAATTAAAAATAAAATAGTTCATTTCCATCAGATTTCATTTTTCTTTATATTTACAAAATTTTATTACCATCATTCTCCAGTGTTTGCTATAGCTATGAATGAATTTATTTTTTGAGCAATTTAGCAAATACTGCAGAATTTAAATTTAAATAGTTTGCATTAGACAACTCACTCCACTATGAATTCTTATAGTGGAACAAATGTCTGAAGGGAATTAGATTATTAATATTATAATGAATTTTGTTTTTGCAATTCAACGGATCTGTCCATAACATACGTTTGATTGTATATCATTACATATTTAACGGAACATTCAGTCTGAGAAAGCAATAGAGATATTGTCAACATTTACATTTACATACATTAGGTGCCCAGTTCATTGAGTACTAGATGTCCCCAGAAAACTGGTCACTGAATGTATTTTAAGTAGCTTATCACTAAAGCACCAATGGATATGAATATGCCTTCAACTGTATGCAGTTTTTGAAACATTACCAGCAATCCAATGACAGAAGTGAATATTGTCTTTTTAGTTAAAATAAATACTGTTTTCCCAGACTCTATAATCACTTGCTGTCAAAGGTATTTTAATTAATTCTTCAAACCTTTCAAAGGACACATTGAATAGGTGATTTTGAAAATTCTGTAGAAATGACATTAAAAATGAGATTCAAGAAGTTGACAATAAATATCCACATAAAATGTCAAATATATATATATACATATATATATATATATTAATTTTTCTTTGTTTCATGTTTGTGACAAATATATTTCAGACACTGTGTGGTATCAAGATCTTGGTCAATGGCTATGAACTACTTATAAATTATGAAAACATATTCATTTATTGAAACAGTATATTTTCTTAGAATCAAAAACTTAAAAGAAAACAACAAACAAGGTTTATAGAAATAAATGATAACAGAAAAAAGCACTAACTCAGCATGTGCCTACACAAAGTAGGCTACTTAGATATACAACAAAGTTTGTAGCAATAAATCCAGATAGTTCACATTCCTCATCATATTGATATTAATACATTTCCACATATATTTTAGCACGTTCTTACAGTACTTGTATGAAATTCATAAATTAATTTTAGAAGACAATATGCAGCTTAACATAGAAAATAATATGAATAAGTCAGAATAAGAAAATTTATATTTTTCCCAATAGTCTTTAGTTACAGGCTCTATATGGTTGCTAAAATTTCTTATTTAAAAAAAGCTGAAAAAATATGACAAAATAATTGAATTTAATACAACTTTGTATGATAATAATTATGATTAAGTTAAAATGGTTCTATTTATTCAACATTAAAGAGAAAGTTAACTTTAAAAAAATTGTTTTGGAGGAACAGTTTAAAAAAAAATTGGTTTACTTATATAAAAGGAAACCAGTTAATATTTGAAAGAAATTATTTTAAAAATTGAAAAGAAACTAATTCTTTATTTTTATAAAAATCTAAAATAGTTTGTAAGAAAAGTGTACATACTTATTTATATACATACATATATATATGTACATATATATTTATATATGAGAGGGAAGGAGAGATAGAAACATGCCAAGATATATGAAGACTTTGACAGAGGAAATTCTGGAGAATACACTTTATATACAATAACACTTCAAGCATTCACTCATACACACACACGCCGAAGCACATATGCACATGTGTGCATGCATCATACAGAAATGTAACAGTAACAATATAGAAAACAATAATAACAACAAGAACAACAGTATTTAAGAATCCATGCTATTGTCGGACTCTGCATAAAGCGAAAAAGGAAGAGAAAAATTGAAAAGTAATTGATATAGGATGTAGCAATAGTTGCAGATGAAAGAAATAACTACAACCATTTCTCTAATGTCTTTGTAGTGTTATGGTGTTTATGCATTAGTTACAGTGAGAAAGAATGTTGTTGTGGTTGATTAAAGTAAAAAAGAAGAGGGGAGGAGATAGCTGGGAAGAAGAGGGAGGGTTAAGAGAAAGAAATTCAAAGAGAAGGGTAGCAGAAGCTGGAGATAAAGAAAGCAAGGTTAAAACCTTTTGTTTAATTTTTGTTTTATTTAGAATTACAAATGAAGCCGTAAAGGTGAGTCCATTTAGCTTAAAGAATGTAGGAAAAGTATAGGTTTTAATTTTAGAAGGAATGAAATAGAAAGAATAGTAAAATTAGTGAAAGTGGGAGGGAGGGTAGGAGAATAGATGGAGGTAGATAAATAGATAGATAGCTAGATAGATAGATAGAGAGATAGATTGATAGGTAAATAGATAGATAGATAGACACAGAAATGGAACAAAGGTATAAGTAGTGATAAATAGAGATTAAAAAGAAAAGAAAAGCATCATTTGGAAAGTTAAAAAGCGATACAGATGGAAAAATACATAAATGTATGTATAGGTGGAGGAAGAAGCAATGGCATGATGTTTACGACATTGCTATAAAGTTTGGCTGAGATATTGAACATTTCCTCACAGAAACTCATACGAGGTTGTAACCATGCTGTAACCATGGTTACAAATATTGGAAATATTACAAAAAAAAAAAAAGCCTTTTCTTTAATTTTTCATTTCAAATTTGTAATTTTGCTTTTTTACTTGTTCTTGCTTTCAAATATTTTTTTAATTTCTTACTATATTTTTCTCATACTGTATCTTTTGTCTAATTTTCTGTTTTTGGTCTTCTTAGTTTGCTTTCTTTTTTTTAAATGTTATATTGTGTATTTCTTAGAATTGTTCTTTTTTAATATGTATTTAATTGTTATTTGAGATTCTGATAGAAGAGTGAA
Source organism: Eledone cirrhosa (assembly GCA_964016885.1). Taxonomy (NCBI): domain Eukaryota; kingdom Metazoa; phylum Mollusca; class Cephalopoda; order Octopoda; family Eledonidae; genus Eledone; species Eledone cirrhosa. Next base: position 95,467,252 of record OZ024745.1, read on the forward strand.
GAATATAAAATAAAATAACAGCGCTTTATGGGCAGAGTCCAATGAAAGTGACAACGCTTGATTCGTCACGCGGGACATACATCAGAGTCGACCCCCATCGTAAAGAGTCAGAGCTTGAATAATCGTTGGATCCTTCTTAGAGCCCTCAAGGAACTCATCAAATGTTAAGCGGTCATCCTTGTTCTACGGAAAAAAAACAAAAGACAAAATCAATTCAAAGAATACCAATAGACAAAAAATCACAGAACCAGTATGAATAACAATAATATCATTAATTTATTATTTTATTTTAATCAAAGACAAAAAAAGTTATTACAAATTTTCTCAACATTTTTCTCAAATAGGGCATGTGTGTGTTTGTAAGTGCACATGTGAAAGTAAAAAGGTCATGTTTTCAGTAATTAACAATTCATACCCATGGATTTATGTGTGGACTCCTGTATAAAACAATGTATTTGGCAATATAGGCTCTTACATAGTCACATAATTTACAAACTTCTACAAGAATTCATGAAGGACCTTAATGTTTTTACATATAATATGCCATATCTAACCCCTTTACAAAAAGTAATTTAACCAATCTGTTATTTTTTCTTTGTCTATTCATCATTAGTATCATCATTTTAACTTTGCCTTTCATCCTTATGGAGTCGATAAACTACCAGTCACTCACTGGGGCCTATTTAATCGACTTACTCCTCTCCCAAAATTGCTGGCCTTGTGCCTAAATCAGAAACCATTATTATTATCATCACAAATATGTTATTGCTAACCCCAATCTGTTGCTGTTTATCTGTCTATTTCCCTCTCATTCAACTTGTTACTACTTGCTTCTCTCTTTCTCTCTAAAGAACCATTTTATGCAGGATGAAGGGGAAGATTTAGAAATCATAAATTTCATTCCACCTCACCCTATGAATGAAACCAGCTACCTCAACCAAGCTAATTGCACACCACTGCCCACCTGTACTCTCATTTTTGCTGGAGGTATTTTTTTCCTCTCTTTCTCTTCTCATCTGCTCATTGGATATGCTGCAATGATGGATGTCTACTGAATCAAATATATTCATACTCATCACTGTATAATAGATTTCCCCACAACTAGCTACAATTTGCATTATCAATATATTAACAGGATATAATTTGTGTAATGAGTCTGTATATACATCCATAGGTATCTTAGGGGCAGATGAGGATTCTGTAAGCCACACGGAAGGTACTCTGTCTAGAAGAACATTAAGTTAAAATAAACAAAACTGTACAAGGTAAACATAGGCTCCATAAGCCATGGAGAAAACAGGTTGTTGATTAGAGTAATCCCTTTAAAGAAATAACAACTACACAGAGTTGTTATGGGCTCCATAAGTCATAGAAAAAACAACTCATCTAGGAGAGCAGTTATTCAGAATAAAATTTGATGAAGGGTAGGGAGGAAACTTATGTTAGACAAACTCACTAGTTCTGGTGGCACAATAAAATGCACCCAGACTATGGTGTAAAGTTGATGGTGATAGGAAAGGCATCCAGCCAGAAAACCCACACCAAAAAATGATGAAAAGCGCAACCTATAATGCACACATTAATTGCATATACAGAGTTAATACTAATCATGCTAGTGCTGTGCAGGGTGACCTAGAGATAGAACAACACTTTAGAAAGAGGCATGAAAGATAAGGAAGGAAACTTTAGGAGCAGTAAAGAACAATATAAAGTAGCTAAAAGAGAAGTTAGACAACAGATTTACATAGCATGTAAAGAGACTAAAAGCAAGAGGTGATCTGCATTGCAAATCACCAGTGTAAATCAGGATGTTGTTGGGAAAAAGTGTTTGGAATGACACTGGTGTTCTTAGCCTCACTGATACTCAGGAGAAAGACGCTTGGAAATGTGAATCTGGAGAATAGTGTATCCTTCTTCTTTTATGACATCAGAATATTATTTGAAGGAGATTTGATTGCTATTTCTAGCAGGCTGAGTAAACCATGTAGCAACTCCCTCTACAATTAAGGTGGATACTTATGCTTATTGAAATGGTTCTTAAAATTAGCTCTGCTCATTGCAATGCAATTTCATTACTCTCTTGATCCAAGCATTTGCTCTATATTTAGCCATTTGCTATTCAGTAGATTGTTGTTCTTCTTACAATTACATTGGGTTCTTCTGACATTACTAAAGATTTTATAACATTACAAACAATTTCTGATTGATGGGTATTTTTGTTGAATAGTTTATAGTATATATAGCCAGGCAGAAATCACTTCCTAATGAAAGTTGAGAAATTTCTAAGTATATTTGAAGTAATGTTTCTACTAAATTGTTGTTTGAGTCAGATGATATTTCATTTTCTAGGTTGGCAACATTACTGCTTAAGCTTAAGTAAGAAGTTGATCTACAGTTAAAGCTACTTGATTTTAAGTAGCTCATTCAAATAATTTGTGTCTTTATTAAATGCATTCCTTGATACATTAAATATTTTTCTGTTCACATTATAATTCATTTTTAAAAATAATTATTCCTGCTTATCATAAGTGGCTGAAACTATTAGTGTCAGGAAAACATTGCCACAAAAAGTCCTGACCAACACATGCCACCAAAGAACAGTTGACATAATGATGATGATGATTATGTATGTAGTAGTGGTTATCCATTTGGTATTTGACTTAAAAGAAATAGCAGCCAAAACTCTCCCAAATCATACCTTATTGTCTTAAAAAAGAACACATTGGTTAATATGGGTCTGGGTTCTTTGTATATAGGAAGAAATAGGGATGGTCAATGCTATACCTTTGATTGTAGGTGTATTTGATCAGGGTTGCTTTGGAATAACTAACAACTAGAATGGGAAACTTACAAGACATGCATGCTGATCTAACATGGCATCATTCAAGCCATCATCATCAGCATCATTTTACGTCCGCTTTTCCCCGCTTGCAAAGGTGGGATGGGTCTTATTCAGCACAGCATCTCTCCACTTGTCACGGTCCTTCGTCATCTCTACCGTGAGCTTCAGCGATCTGAGGTCTGTTCTCACCACCTCCGCTCATGTTTTTCGTGGTCTACCACTACCACGTCTTCCATCAACTGGCATTTCCTTGCACTTCTTCACCCATCGGTCATCCTCCATGCGCATCACATGTCCATACCACCTCAGTCTCCTCTCTCGCACACTACTTTCTATCCCTCTCAGACAGTTTCTCTCTCAACACATTCATGCTGGGTCGTTCACGCACATTGACATTGCACATCCAACGGAGCATGCTTGCCTCATTTCTCTCCAGCCGTCGCATATCCTCTGCAGTTGCTGCCCATGTCTCACTACCATGCAGCATCACGCTCCTCACACAGGCATCATATAACTGGCATTTCGTACGTAGGGAGAAACCCTTCTTCGTCAGCAGAGGAAGCAGCTCCCTAAACTTCTTCCAACCCGTCCTTATTCTAGATACTATGGCCTCGGAACATCCCCCTCCCATACTAATCTGATCTGCTAGGTACCGGAAGCTATCCACCACTTCTATAGCACCCGCCTGCATTTGAAAAATGTGTCTGTCAATGCGACTTCTACTGTCTAATTTCCCTGTACATCTACTGCATACGTACTTCTCCCTATCTGTTCGTTTGCCTGCTATCCCAGTACATCTCTTGTGTACCCAGGATCTGCATTGTGTATATTTTATAGAATTTATGCCAGTTCCATTTCTGCATATCGAACATGGCCATTTCCCTGACGGAATCAGAGTTTTGTCCTCTTTTCTACTCATCAACACTTTTGTCTTAGCTAGGTTCACTCTCAGTCCTCTTGCTTCCAACTGCTGTTTCTTAGTCAGAATTTATTCTCTAGCTCATCTACTGATTCTGCTATAAGAACCAGATCGTCAGCATAGAGAAGTTCCCATGGACAGCCAGTCTTAAACTCCTGTTATGGCTTGGAGGACTATAATGAACAAGAGCGGGCTGAGGACCGAACCTTGATGTACTCCTCCTTGTATCTGGAATTCCTCACTAAACTCCATTCCTACACAGACTTTAGTGACAGCACCACTGTACAAAGTTTGCACTGTCCTCACAAGCTATTCCTCAACACCTAGTTTCCTTAGGGACTACCAGATGACAGATCGGGATACCCTATCAAAGGCCTTCTCTAGGTCAACAAAGGCTAAGTATAGTGGCTTATTCTTCTCTAAGAACCTCTCTTGTAATTGTCTCACCAAGAAGAGGGCATCTGTTGTACTTTTCCCAGGCACAAAACCAAACTGCATCTCATCTAGTTTGACCCTTTCTCTAATTAGTTGTGCTAATATCCTTTCTGCCACTTTCATAACCTGATCCATCAGTTTTATACCCCTATAATAGTCTTTTGTCTCTAATGGCCCTATCTACCATGCTGTTCTACCACCAGGTCACTCTCTGTCTGGTTGGAGCTCTGCTCCAGCAACAAGTTTCATCAGTAGCCTGCAGTAAGTTGTCACGTAAGAAATTCCAGTAATGACATTTCCAGGCTTCCCTTTTCTGAACATTCGTGACACTAAGTATACTGGCATCATTCCGGACACATTTATCTCCAACAATATCCTGATTTGCATTGACACACTGCAATGTGGAACACCGCACACCTCTGATCTTCCCGTCACAGAACATTGGCAAACCTCCTACTCTCAGCCTCGCTGCATGCTAAGTACACCTGACATCTAGCTTCTCTCTTAGCGGCTGTATATCCTTCTCTATTCCCACCCTTTTTCCAAGCCTTCCATGCTAGTCTTTTGTCTCTAATAGCCTTATCTACTGTGCTGTTCCATCACCAGGTCACTATCTGTCTGGTAGGAGCTCTGTTCCAGCCACAAGTTTCATCAGTAGCCTGCAGTAAGTTGTCACATAAGAAATTCCAGTTATTATGTATGTCATACGTTTCTAAATCGTCTTCTTTTTCGTCATACACATCTTGAAGGGCTTTCCTAAATTTGTATTTTAGTGAAAGGTCTTTTAGCTTCCAGTCTTTTTTCTTCTCCACACCTTCCTGTATGTTTCATTCCATCTCTTGCTTACTGAGATATCACTAACGACTAACCTATGCTGTGTGGTACATTCTTCCCAAGGGTATGCCTTGGTATTTGACACCATCTGCCTGTCCCGCTGCCTAACTAGTAAGAAGTCAATCTGGCTTATGTGCTCGCTTGATTTGTAGGTTATTAGGTGGTTGGCAGGTTTCTGGAAGTTAGTGTTGTAAATAGTCAGTGTACTTGCATCACAAAATTCAAGAAGTCTCACTCCTTCTTCATTTCTTGAGCCGTAATCGTGCTCACCATGTACCCCAGTGTAACCATCCTGGACCTGTCCAACATGACCATTGAAGTCCCCTGCTAGCATAACGATGTCTCCATCCTCTGTCATTGCGGTTGTTTGTGAAAGTTGCTCGTAAAAGCAGTCTTTCTCTTCTTTGCCTAGGCCTGCTTGGGGAGCATAGGCAGAGATGATTGTCAGTAGTCTCCTGCATATAACTAATCTAAGCTTAATTATTCAATTACTGACTCAAACTACCTCTATTGTCTTATTGATCCATCTCTCAGCCAGGAAAATGCCTATTCCCCCTAACCCATCATCCTTACCTACCCAGAAAAGCTTATAGCTAAGATGTTTGTCTGCGACTAGTCTCGCAGAGGCATCTCTCCATCTCGCCTCTTGCATGCAGCACACATCCACATGCCTTCTCTCCAGCATCTCCGCTATTTCAGCAAATCTACCTGTGAGAGTGCCAACATTAAGTGTTGCAACTCTGAGATGCGACGTCTTCATATTTTTGTTGTTCCTATATACTTGTTGCTGTGCTTATAATCGTTTTGGCATTGATACACTGGTTGGATGCCCTTCCTAACACCAGCGCCCCTTTACAGCATGGACTGGGTGCTTTTATTTGTGCCACCAGCACTAGAGAGGATGTCTTACTGGATTCATGGGCCCTCTCTACCCCTCCATTTTACAGCATGGTAAAAAAAAAACACTTATTGACACACACTCACTCACACACCAACACTCATGCATACAAACACACACTCACTCACACACCAACACTCATGCATACAAACACACACTCACTCACACACCAACACTCATGCATACAAACACACACGCCACTCACACACCAACACTCATGCATACAAACACACACATACATACATATATATATATATATATATATATATATATATATATATATTACCATCAGTACTGATACAAAATCAAAATCACGTCAACTGTTGACTTTTTCAGTTCAGTTTTTATATAATAATAATAATTGTTTGCTTTACAGCAAATAGCAACGGCTCTCCACTCTCCGGGCCCCCAAAATAAGGCACCAGCAATACGCTGGGACAATCGCTGCCCCGTGCCAACAACAGAATAGTTATTTAGTATTATAGTTGTTTTTAAGGCCTGATCGTTGGTGATGGTGGTGGTGGATGGTGGCAGTGATGGTGATGGTGGTGGTGGATGGTGTCAGTGATGGTGGTGGCAGTTGGTGTTGTTGCTGCTGCAGACAATGGTGTTGTTGCTGTTGTTGTAGTCGCTGGGTTGAAATTTTGAAATTTGTTCGCTTCGCGTGTGTGACATATACACATACATATACATACATACACATATATATATATACATACACACACATTCAACACAGACAATGGTGTTGTTACTGTTGTTGTTGTTTCTGTCGCTGTTGTTGTAGTTGTTGTTGCTGTGTTGAAATCTGGTCGCAAAAACTGAGATATATATATATATACATACATTTATACACACACGTACATATATATATATACGCACACATCCAACAAAATAAAACATTAATTGATGGCTGCAGGAATATTCATCTTTAATAATCAAACTTACTATACACACATATATATATATATGAGAGAATTGATCTAGATGAAATGCAGTTCGGGTTTGTGTCAGGCAAAAGTACCACAGACGCTCTTTTCATTGTACGACAGCTACAGGAGAAGTACCTAGCTAAAAGTAAACCCCTATACTTAGCTTTTGTCGACTTGGAGAAAGCCTTCGACAGAGTCCCCCGTTCCATTATCTGGTGGGCTCTTAGAAAACTAGGTGTTGACGAATGGCTTGTGAGAGCTATACAAGCCATGTATAAAGAAACAGTCAGCAAGGTTAGAATTAACAACGAATATAGTGAAGAGTTTAGCGTAAAAGTTGGCGTCCATCAGGGCTCTGTTCTCAGCCCCCTACTATTTATTATTGCCCTTCAGGCTATAACAGAGGAGTTCAAGACCGGCTGCCCATGGGAACTCCTATACGCAGATGACCTAACACTCATAGCTGAATCAATGGCCGAGCTAGAGAAGAAATTCCAAACATGGAAGCACGGCCTAGAATCAAAAGGCCTTAAAATTAACCTGGCTAAGACTAAAGTTCTAGTTTGTAAGAAAGAAAATAAGGCGGCGGCCCCTTCCGGGAAGTGGCCATGCTCAGTGTGTAGGAAAGGCATAGGTAGAAACTCCATTTTCTGTCCCAAATGCAAAGTATGGGTGCATAAAAGATGTAGTGGGATCACAGGTAAGCTAACTAAGAACATAGATTTTACATGTGGCCGGTGCTCTGGTGCAATAAGTAGCAGCAAGTGCCCACAAAATACTAGCTCTTTCAACTGCGCAGAGGGTTCTATAGGAATAGTGGACAGCTTCCGTTACCTGGGTGACAAAATCAGCAGTGGGGGAGGGTGCTCTGAAAGTACAGTCAGAACTGGATGGAAAAAGTTCAGAGAGCTTATACCACTATTAGCCGCTAAAGGGTTCTCCCTAAAAATGAAAGGCAGGTTGTATGATGCCTGCATACGAACAGCAATGTTGCATGGCAGTGAGACCTGGGCATTGTGTGCAGAGGATATACGCAGACTAGAGAGGAACGAAGCTTGCATGCTCCGCTGGATGTGTAATAGTAATATACGTGAACGGCAAAGCATAAACGAACTAAGGAAAAAATTAGAAATAAGAGGGATCAGATGTTGTTTACTCGAGAGAAGGCTACGTTGGTATGGTCACGTGATGCGCATGAAAGACGATAGCTGTATAACAAAGTGCAGGGCAATAAAGATAGACGGTAGCCACGGAGTAGGCAGACCCAGAAAAACCTGGGACGAGCTGATAAATTCCGACCTCACACACTTACACCTCTCCAAGACAATGTCACTGGACAGAGACCTTTGGCGGTACTCAGTAATAGAGAAGACCCGCCTTACCTAAATACAAAGTAAAACCTACTACAGTCAGTAGGCATCTCTAACAAAATACACCCCCGTCCCACTACGCCCACCCCATCCACACCGCCCCTTTCAATGTAAAGTTATGTTGGTGCCACAACATCCAGGCCGAAACAAATGAGATCGTGTAGGTGTCACGACAAAAAAACACACAGTCCACGCTGTAATGTGGCCGTGTAGGCAACACGGTAAAAACCTCCCAGCCCCACACTGTAAATGTGGTTGGTGTTAGGAAGGGCATCCAGCTGTAGAAAGTCCTATGCGAGCAAGACAATCACTCTTGCCTCAAGTGGGAAAACCCCCGTCCAAACCCATGCAAGCGTGGAACACGGACGTTAAACGTTGATGTTGATGATGATGATGATGATGATGATGATACATATATATATATACATACATACCCATGCTAACATGGAAGATAGACTTTAAACATTGATGATGATGATAAAATATATATATATATATATATATATATATATATATTGGTAGACGGAATAGAAAATGCTGACAAATTGTTCACAGTTGAAAAATGGTTTAATTAGGAATAAAAGAGTATTAGTGATTGTATGGGTTAGTATTCAGTTGTGGTTTTAAGTTTTTAAGTTTTTACCGGTTGCGCATTTCTAAATGCTTTTCAAAAATAATTTTGAGATAGAGTGTCCGTGCTGTTTGCTCTGATCAGAGCAAACAGCACGGACACTCTATCTCAAAATTATTTTTGAAAAGCATTTAGAAATGCGCAACCGGTAAAAACTTAAAAACTTAAAACCACAACTGAATACTAACCCATACAATCACTAATACTCTTTTATTTAGAAATATTATAGAACAGTATAGCAAGAAGCATAATAGAATAGAGGCCCAGCAACTGGGAGAAGAATCTGCAAATGGCTTGCGTAAGCTCATGCAGCGCTCGCGTAATGGAGAGATAGCATGTTTTCCAACAGACAAGTCTGGCAGAATGTCGGTTGACAGCCTGCCAAACTACATCCAGGCAATGCAACCCCACATCACTAACACAAGAGAGGTAACACCACAGGAGCATGAGGATAGAGAAAAAGCCCTCAATGCCCATATGGTGATGTGGACAAATATAATGCAGCCCAACAAAAGGACTGCCAACAACTTCCAGGCCTGGAACAATGACGTGCCGGCGTTGTATGGGCTTCGAAAAGACCATAAAACGGGCTGGGACCCTGTCACGGGACCACCAACACGACCAGTCTGTGGGGCTAACATTGCTAGTAACTACAGACTGTCCTACTTCCTCTCCCTGATCATACGCCCCATCATTGAGATGTCCCCAGATGTGTGTGACAGCACGGAGGACCTCCTCAGCAGAATCGGCGTGGGTAACCGATCCGGGGACCTAACAAACTGCATATTAGGCAGTATGGATGTTGTGTCCCTGTATCCATCTATTGACGTGGATTTTGCTGTGGAGAAATGCGTAGAAATGATCAGCGAGAGCAAGGTTGAGTTCCGTGGGACTGATACCAGTGAGCTGGGACTTCTACTTAAGCTTACCCATAGTAATAGTTACCTAGACACTTATGACCTTAGCAACCTGTGCCCTACAAGACCAGCAAGAGGCAGACCACCTACCATTACCTCAATGGCCAAGAAAACCCACACAGATAGATGGAACGGGTGGACCAGAGCCATACGGACACCCGAAAATCACGATGAACTGAAGAAAATGATTGCACATGCGGTAGGGGCCAGCATAAAATTAACCCTTAAGGAACATATGTTCAAATTTAATGGTAAAACATATGCCCAAGAGGAAGGAGCAGCCATTGGTGTTAGCATTGCAGGCGACATAGCTAACTTATTCATGGTATGGTGGGACAGTAGACTTAAACAAAAACTTAATGAACAATTAGAAGACAGCTTAACCCTGATAATGTACTCCCGCTACGTAGATGATATAAACATCGTAGTTAAGACACCCCCACTAAAGAACAGTCAGGAACTAGAGAAAAACAGCAAATAGCAAACTCCATCCACCAGAGCATTAGAGTTACTATAGACTACCCAAGTAGACACCCCAACCATCGATTACTTGTACTAGACACAGAGCTCTGGTTAGATACCATTAACAACCAAAAACAAATCCTCCATTCCCATTATGCCAAACCCATGACTTCCAAACATCTGATCCACCGAAACTCGGCCATTTCGGACCATACCAAAATCAACATACTGATTGCGGATTTGGTACGGGTGATGAGAAATGTGTCCCGCATGTGCAACCCCGAAGAACTAGAGAGACACATACAACACTTCATCCACCGTATGCAGTTCTCTGGCTACAATCAGAGAGATAGAATCAGAGTGTATAAAGGAGCCAGAACCAAATGGGAAAAAATGGTAAATAATGACATAAATGGGACCTGCCCCTTGTATAGGAGCAAATTTTGGAATAGAATAGAAAGAACTAGGAACAAGGCCAATAGAATAAACTCATGGTATGATAGCAATAAATACCAGAGTGTAATGTTCATCAATACAACCCCTAGAGGCGAACTAGCCTACAAATTTAGAAAGGCCCTAAATAAACATAATCTCAATATTAAGATAGTAGAAAGACCTGGTACCTCCGTAAAAACACTTATTAGCAAGACATACCCGTTCCAAAGACCCTCATGTATAGATAAGAAATGTATAACCTGTAAAATAAGCCCCCATATTAACTGTAAAACTAGAAATGTAGTATATAGCATAAGATGTACTGAAGGACAATGTAGAAACAAAAATATAGTGTACATAGGTGAGACAGCTCGTAGTATAGGGGAACGAATAAATGAACACTGGCGAGACCTCCAAGATAATAAAGAATCATCTGTGCTCTACCAACATGCTAAGATAGAACACAGGGGTAGATTAGAGAGCATAGAAATAAAAATAGAATCCACGCACAGAAAAGACGCAATGTTTAGGCAAATTACAGAGGCAGTAAGCATAAAAGAATTAAAACCAAAATTAAATAGAAAATATGAGTGGAACAGCAACATCACAACTTACAATTAAGGACAAAATGAAAACACACACACACATAGAACAAACAACTTACAATTGAAAACACACACAAAATGAAAACACACACACACATAGAACAAACAACCAACCAACAATAAATAAATAAACAAATAGAAAAATGAACACAAACACACACAGACACCCGGATGTGGCACATGTGCAAACTGAACACACAACACACACACAGAAACAAAATGGCGTAGGATAGAAGAAAGAAAAGGCACAGAAACGAAGAAAGGAATCCCCAGTCACTGAAGAGGTCACAGAGTGTGTGACGAAAGGACTATGACTATATATATAAACAACTATCTGGTTGTGGAACCAACCAACCAACCAGAAATTTATAATTTATAAGTTTGTAGATTTGTAAATTTATGAATTTATAAATATATAATAAATTGAAGTGAAAGCAACTGGTGCGTGTGTTTCTTATTGGCAACATGACCCTCCCAAAGTATAACAATATATATATATATATATATATACATACATACACATACACCCACACATGCATTCAAAATACAATATGAATATAAATTTGCTTGTAAATTAATTTGTACTTCATGTTGCAAATTAATTAGTTAGTTTTTTTTTTATTTCTTTGGGAATTTATGTAATAGTTTCTGATGTAATATGGCAACAACAACAACAACAACATTTTTAATATTTATCTTTCCCTAAATAAAACTTCCTTCTAAAGACATGAATGAAACAATTTTATAATCATTATTTAACAATTTATGAGTTAGAGAGAATTTAAAATATTACATATGAATAAGCTATATGGTATGTTTATCTAAATAGGTGTGTGGCTACTACAGGCTTAATGGAAAACTCTTGGCAAGCTTAGTTGAAATTGCATATTTGTATCTGAGCTGAATCATTTCCCTTCCCAACTGTAGTGAATAGATTTGAGAAAAGGATATGTTCTCCCATGTTGTCTTTCTATTGACACTCTACATGGAAACAAAAACAAAGGTCACCATTTTAACCCTTTAGTATTTACATTACTCTATATTTACTATTGTATTTTCACAGTAAAGGCTTCACCTCACATAATTATCTCACATAATATTGAATCTATGAGATTTTGATATTATTTATTTTGAGAGTAATACCCTAACATCATTGAGTGACCGGTTACAGCCAATTTAGACAGAAAGAGGTGAGAGAATTCTTCCCGGATATGGCCGATTTAAATGCTAAAGGCTGTTAAACTTTTCATTAGATACTTGAATAGAGTTTCAATTGACAGAGTTGTACTTTCAACCTAAAAATCCAATATTTCACATCTGAATACTGACTAGTTCAATGTTCATAGGTTATTATTATCATCATATTTACGCCCATTTTTCCACGCTTGCATGTATTGGATGGGTCCTTATCAACACAGCATCTCTCCACTCATCATGTTCATTTATCAT
>OZ024745.1:95484977-95652477 GCA_964016885.1 Eledone cirrhosa
CTCTTTTTGAGGGAACTCTTACACACAACAGTTACAGATGACAGTGCAAGCAACTTCTATGGACAAGTTAGGCTGTACCAGCAATCCTACATTTTATCATGACACCAGCACTTCAACATTTTATCATGACACCAGCACTTCCACATTTTATCAAGACACCAGCACTTCCACATTTTATCAAGACACCAGGAATTCTACATTTTATCATAACACCAGCACTTCCACATTTTATCATGACACCGGGCACTTCCACAATTTATCATGACACCAGCTCTTCCACATTTTATCAAGACACCAGCACTTCCACATTTTATAATGACACCAGCACTTCCACATTTTATCATGACACCAGCACTTCCATATTTTATCATGACACCAGCACTTCCACATTTTATCATGACACCAGCACTTCCACATTTTATCATGACACCAGCACTTCCACATTTTATCATGACACCAGCACTTCCACATTTTATCATGACACTAGCACTTCAACATTTTATCATGACACCAGCACTTCCACATTTTATCATGACACCAGCACTTCCACATTTTATCATGACACCAGCACTTCAACATTTTATCATGACACCAGCACTTCCACATTTTATCATGACACCAGCAATTCTACATTTTATCATGACACTAGCACTTCCACATTTTATCATGACACCAGCAATTCTACATTTTATCATGACACCAGCACTTCCACATTTTATCATGACACCTGCACTTCCACATTTTATCATGACACCAGCACTTCCACATTTTATCATGACACCAGCACTTCAACATTTTATCATGACACCAGCACTTCCACATTTTATCATGACACCAGCACTTCAACATTTTATCATGACACCAGCACTTCCACATTTTATCATGACACCAGCAATTCTACATTTTATCATGACACTAGCACTTCCACATTTTATCATGACACCAGCAATTCTACATTTTATCATGACACCAGCACTTCCACATTTTATCATGACACCTGCACTTCCACATTTTATCATGTCACCAGCACTTCCACATTTTATCATGACACCAGCACTTCCACATTTTATCATGACACCACCACTTCCACATTTTATCATGATACCAGCACTTCAACATTTTATCATGACACCAGCACTTCCACATTTTATCATGACACCAGCACTTCAACATTTTATCATGACACCAGCAATTCTACATTTTATCGTGACACCAGCACTTCCACATTTTATCATGACACCAGAACTTCCACATTTTATCATGACACCAGCAATTCTACATTTCATCATGACACCAGCACTTCAACATTTTATCATGACACCAGCACTTCCACATTTTATTATGACACCAGCAATTCAACATTTTATCATGACACCAGCACTTCCACATTTTATCATGACACCAGCACTTCCACATTTTATCATGACACCAGCACTTCCACATTTTATCATGACACCAGCAATTCTACATTTTATCATGACACTAGCACTTCAACATTTTATCATGACACCAGCACTTCCACATTTTATCATGACACCAGCACTTCCACATTTTATCATGACACCAGCAATTCTACATTTTATCATGACACCAGCACTTCCACATTTTATCATGACACCAGCACTTCCACATTTTATCATGACACCAGCAATTCTACATTTTATCATGACACTAGCACTTCCACATTTTATCATGACACCAGCACTTCCACATGTTATCATAACACCAGCACTTCCACATTTTATCATGACACCAACACTTCCACATTTTATCATGACACCAGCTGTTCCACATTTTATCATGACACCAGCTGTTCCACATTTTATCATGACACCAGCACTTCCACATTTTATCATGACACCAGAACTTCCACATTTTAACATGACACCAGCAATTCTACATTTTATCATGACACCAGCACTTCCACATTTTATCATGACACCAGCACTTCAACATTTTATCATGACACCAGCACTTCCACATTTTATCATGACACCAGCACTTCAACATTTTATCATGTCACCAGCACTTCCACATTTTATCATGATACCAGCACTTCCACATTTTATCATGACACCAGCACTTCCACATTTTACCATAACACCAGCACTTCCACATTTTATCATGACACCAGCACTTCAACATTTTATCATGATACCAGCACTTCAACATTTTATCATGACACCAGCTCTTCCACATTTTATCATGACACCAGCAATTCTACATTTTATCATGACACCAGCACTTCCACATTTTATCATGACACCAGCACTTCCACATTTTATCATGACACCAGCACTTCCACATTTTATCATGACACCAGCACTTCCACATTTTATCATGACACCAGCACTTCCACATTTTATCATGACACCAGCACTTCCACATTTTATCATGAGACCAGCTCTTTCACATTTTATCATGACACCAGCACTTCCACATTTTATCATGAGTGCAGCTCTTCCATATTTTATTCTTTTTTCCCAGGACTATGGCCCTCTATACTCTATTCCACTGCCTATATTTCCTACAAAAGTCAAGATGGGGCTGCTAAACTTCTCTTTTCTTTTTCCCTTTCATTAAATAATAAAAAAAAAAATCCCTATGATTTAAATTAAGACAATCAACTGGGGCAATTATGATTGATTTTATTTTTACCAATAAAATATATCAATTAAGTAGATATCATGAAAATATGTTGCTTATTCATTTTCTAATTCATACATTTTAAAGAGTGAAGGAGGATTGTTCAGGGAAATTTGTTGCTGCATAGTAGAGTTCAGGTGACTAATTAAAAACTTTCTCTTGTTATCTTCTTCTCACTTATCTATGGCAGTATAATTTGGTTTCTTCTAAAAATATGAGAAAGTATATATTTCATTGTGACAGAATAATGCACTTCACTGTAATTTTTTGATAATTTTAACTGATAAACATAGATTTTCACCCTCACTGTAAAAAATATGTTGCATGATTACAGCATAGGTTACCACTTCTAAGATATCTCTTTGCACACAGAGAGAGAGAGAGGGAGATTAAAAAAAAAATTGGGAATCTTTGTTTTCCACAGCAATGCTAAAATTGTAGAAACAAATCAATCTGATCCCACTTTTTCTATATTATAGTGTGACCATTTTGGTTTTCAGAATAGTTACACCATATCCCTGCATGTTGTAAATACCAACCTAGTGTTGGCACCAGGAAGGACATTCTAGTTATAAAACATTGCTTCCAAAAACCTCACCTAACTGATGCCAGCATAATGATGATACACAAATACACAAACAACTGGCTTCTGTATAGTTTTCGTTGAGCAAATTTGACTCATAAGGCATTGGTGAAATTAAAGCTATATTAAAAAAATCCTTTTCCAAGATGCTGTACCATGGGAATAAAACTGAAACCACATGATTGCAAAAAAAAACCTTGACACATGGTTGCAAAAAGAACTTGGAAACAGCCAAACCTAGACCTATGTGGAATCATCTAATACATTTTGACATTGAAAGATAGAACTATATAGTAATCTAAAGAAATTGTGAAGAGAATTTAAGAATATTGTCTGGTTTAAACAAGTATTTTATCTGTAAAATCTTCTAAACTATTTCCTGATGTAGCTTTCTATTTTAGTGTTTTAGTTACTTAAGTAGTAGGAGATAGTCAAAGATATATAGATTGAATTGCAGCTTGCCAAGTCAGGGTTAATGTTTCTTGTGCTGTCACTAAAACATATGACTATGTGAATGTGACTATGATACTTTTTTAAATTTCTTGTTAGCTCAAGAATATATATATTGGTATTTTACATAGGAAAATCTAACAGTTGTAAGCACTAATTGGTAACTTTGTTAGCTTTTAGGGATGTTTATACATTCTATAAAACTGCTACACCCAAGAATCAAAACTAATTAGACAATTTGATTCCTAAATATCTTTGCATCTATTCATGTGGTTGTGTTGACTAGATGACCAAGTAGATAAGTTAATTAGCGACCCCAAGAGTTCTGGGTTTATAAACACAGCAGATGTAAATATGTGTAAGAATCTTCATTGTACATGTCTCAATTTACCCACTATCTATAATAGATTCTAAAGTTATGAAAATGTTACTTATGACAAACTGATGCCTTTTCTTTCATCTATATTAAAATATAGAATTAGTAAAGAATTTAAATATTTCAAGGATTTGAATATATTTACATTTATTTTATATATCCTAGAAGAAATTAGTGCCAATTGACAGTTGGTTGAAACAGTAAGGAAGAGGAAACTTCAGTATTTTGGTCATTTTATCAGGGCCCCAAATTTGACTACCCACATCCTTGAGAGATGAATACATGGGAAAAGGGCCAGGGGAAGGCAGAAAAGGAGATGGACAGATGATATTAAGGAATGGACAGGAAGGTGTTTGGCGAAATGTACGGCAATAGCAAGAGACAGGAAATGATGGAGAGTGTTGGTCCATAAATGTTGGTACCCCACCCTCAGATATGAGGATGGGATGAGGCATACATATATACATTTATTTTATGGTGCTCCCTTCTAATTTTAAATCAAAGCATCACAGAGTAACAATATATTCTTTTAAATGCATGTGTCAAACTTAAAGCAAAGAAAGAAACAGTTTTATTTTGCCTCACCTTATCCATTATTTCAAATATTTTATTTACTCGTTTCTCCGGCGTGTTTTCTTCTTCTGGTAATTTTACCATGTTTCCCTAAAAAATGAATCAATAAAATATTAAAACTCCTCAGGTTAATAGATTATAGTATTACCAATTGAAATGTATTTTGAAGTAATAATACTCTCTATTCAATTCAAAAAACACCAAAAGATTATTTTCAATAAACTATCGATACCAACTATTATTACAGCTGTTAAAATTTAATAATTCTAACAAATTGTCTGTTCATTTATAATTTTTTCAGTTATACCTTCAATGATTAGGGTGTTGGGCTCACAGTCATAAGATTGTGGGTTTGATTCCGTAGCCAGTCACTTCATTTCACAGTGCTTTTCTTATAGTACTAACCCTAACCCTTACATCCAAGAATCCTGCAATGAAATGCAGCCTCATAGGAGGACAGCTAAAAAAACCTACATAGGTATGAGCTGTAACACTAAATTTGTTGTTCATAATACATATAGATTTTTATTTACTTAGTTCAACATTTTTATAATCATTTATCTGGCACAAGTACATACTGTTTGAGCCAACCTATTTTTAAGATGCCAGTAGGATTTCAATCTAAACTTTACATGAATGAAATTAAATCATCTGATGTTTCATTGTTTATGTCAACTAAGAATTATGAAAACAATACTAATTATATTAATGAAATAAGGTTGTATCAGTTTTGTGATACTGTCAATATGCTTATCTTAATCTGCTTTGCTAAAGATAGGTAAATATAATAAAGTAGATTTCAGTAGAAAAAGTATTTAACTGTAAAATATCTTCGCAATACATACATGAATATACAGACAGGTTTTTATTATTATTATTATACAGTACACCTCATTACCAATAGGTGAAAATGGTTCTTTGATGAAGAGGAGACGTGGATCCATATAAAATGATGGAAGTAGCATAAATAAAAATAGGATGGAAATGACAATGATGAACATTTGCTAGATGTGAATACTTTTATATGTCAGAACATCAGGTTGAAAACATATAAAAACATTCTAAACCACATGACATAACTGTCATCATCTTAAATGGTGGAAAATCAATTGTATCTTCTCATTACTACTTTCTAACCAATGTTAAATTTGGTACATTGTGCTTGTAGGAAGAGTGACATTTTAAACAACTAAGTTAATTAGTGATATATTTATATCTTATCAAAATTCAAAATTCCAATTTATAACAGCATCAGAGCAAAGGTACAGCTCACCTTTAAAAGACCATTGGGCAATGTAAAAGTAACAAGTACTTTATTAATTTGCAATGCTGAGTTCATAGTCTTCCTATAGGTTTATAAAACAAAAGCTGCTCTCTCATTTTGTCAGTAATCTTGCTCAAACTTGCCATTAGATATAGGCTACGATTTTCATTCAGATTGCATGTAAGGGGTATTGTGCAACAACTTATCTTGCATTGAACTCACCATGTACTCTTAACTACCATAAGGTGGATACATAATTGGGCTTTGATGAAAACACTGATAATAATAGGTACATATTGAATAATGTCAACATATACAACTTAATAAATCCAATGAAGTCTCAATGCAAACACAAAAGGATGCAATGAAATAAACTTACATTAAAATCTATCAAGCATAGTACTGAGAGATTCTATTTGCTAAATTCAGATATTCAGCCTGATATATTGAGAAATACGGTTTGATATATTGAGTGTCTTAACTGAGAAAACTGAGAATCTTAGCTTGAGACCTCAGCTTGATCACGTGTCTCAACTTGGCAAATTGAGATGATGTCATAATACCATCCAACACATCCTCTTAGCATTTATCCTCTTAGTCTGCAGTAATTATATGCATCTTCCAAATGATATATGGTGTAGTACAGATCTCTGTTATAAAGTGTGTTAATATAAAATTGATAAGTTTTCATTAGCATGCAATGATGACATCAACTTCTATGAGTACAATGTAAAAAAGAATAGGTTTTCCCCACCACTTACATAGCACAAAATGAAATAAGTGTCCAGTACTGATTCTACTATATAATTACAATAGCTTACTATTCTTATACTCTACATCTTGATCAATATTTTTTCTGATAAATTCATTAAACCAAAATGATAGAGTTAAAGTGGGTAAATAAAATTAAAAAAAAATTAAAGATAAAAACAACGCACCACCATCTTGTAGATAGCATCTACAATATCTAGAAGTTCCTCCCGCGTTATGAAGCCATCACTGTCAAGATCATAAAGACGGAAAGCCCCTGTAATTATATAACAAAGAACTATTTAATGTGGTAGGAAGAAAAGCAGTAATATTTTATAAATACACATACAAAATTAAAAACAGTAATGAAATCAATGCAGTGAATATTTATTCAAATTCAATTTACTTTCTGAAATTTTGATTTATTTATATATTTTAACCTTTTTACCTAGTAGAAATGAGTATTTTAAATTCTGTAACTAAAACTTATTTCATTTTTCCAGCTATTTTAGTAACATTAAACAGTAAAGAGATTACAGCTGGAAACAGTTACAAGCTACCTTGCAGCCATTTTTCTTTTCAACAATAACATTCTTTCAAGTTATTGGGAATATTAATTTTATGGTTAAGTTATAGGAAGGGAATTAACTCTTTTATGACCATATTTATAATGGAATATAACATGTTTCTATTCATTAAGAAATAATTTTGAGGGATTTACTAAAATTATAAATGATTTCATAACTAAAATGGAAACTTAACATATGGTTCTTATATAAAATTATATGAGGGGATTTTAATTTAAATAGGAACCTTTTAGACCTTTAGAATGGGTAGATTTATTTCATAGAATCAGAGTTGGTTTTTTCTAGGTTGGTATCAAAAATGTTATGTAATGGTATACCCATATACTCATGTGTTACGGATATACATGTATTCATAGTTAAGAAATATGTATTTCCATCCATATATACAATTTAACTCAACCAATTAGTTTAACCTATTTTTAAATATAAGCATATATTAAAAACAATTTTGTGAGAAACAATTAAATAAATATGTTATATCTATAACTAATACAGAAATACAAACTGTAATATGTTTTTATAAAGAATTGAAATATTAAAGGAAAAATCAAGACTAAATATATGGGACTGCAAAAGGGAAAATTCTACGAAAAGAAACATTGTTTATAAAGAAAGTTTCAAAAAAATTAGAAAATTACGTTACAAGTATAAGTAATAAGTTGTAGACTTAATGAAAGGGCAAAATATTAAAATTAGTTGTAAAATCATATGAAAAACACTCAATATGGAAGTATTAAAGCACATAGAAAGGAACTTAGTAATAATTCAAATAATACTGAATACTGAAATATATAGTAGAATTAGTTATTCAATAATAATGGTCAGGTCTTGTGGAGTCATAGGGGTGCCATATTGACATTCAGCATTTATCTTCTCTCCAAGTGTGAACACAGTAGATTTCCTCCAGCAAAGGATAGAGAATAACAGAGAGAAGTAAGAAAGAGATATAAAGGAAGAATCAACCCCAGTACTAGACTGGTACTTTTTTTTTTATCGACCTCGGATGGATGAAAGGCCAAGTTGATCTTGGTGGGATTTAAACTGAGAGAGCAGAGAGCCGGAATGAAACCCCCAAAGTGCTCTATCTGACGCTCCAACGACTCTGTCAATTCGCTGTCATATTTAATAAAATGAATATAAATTATGCAAAGTAAAATAATCAAACTACAAATAGATGACAATAAACACCCACACAGTAGTGCTGGACTTACCTATAAGCTAAATAAGTTATAGTTTAGGGCCACACACCCTTGAGGGCCTCCCTTTTAAAAATATTTTTTAAATTTTATTATTAGTTTTTTTATTCTTTAACACTAAATAATAAAAAAAATTATATATATGTGTGTGTCTGTACATATATATGTATATTCATTTTATTAAGGCTGAACAATGAGTTTTGTTACTCTGGAGTTTTGCTAACTCCAGAGTAACAAGACTCACTATTCAGCCTTAATAAAATGAATATTAAAACTCTACTTTAGTATTGAGTACTCCTTTCTCCCAGCTGTCAACCATATATGGATATATATATATATATATTATATATAGAGTTATAAACTCAAATAGTCTTTTACAATTAACTCAAAGAAAGGAATATATATGATAGGGATAAACACTGATACAAGTATACATGTGTTTGCATTGCAAATGACCAAGTTAGCTAGGTTGAAAAATACTAATGAAAATAATACGATTTGCATGTCTCGATTTAAAATAATAAATCAATAAAAACAAACCTATATTAGCAAAAGCTCTGATACCTGGACAAATTTAAATTTTAAATTTCAAATTTGTTTCGCAACAATTAAGTGAAAGTTCCTATTCCTGTGCTCTTCTGCAGGTATCCAGAAATTGGTAAGTCTCACTTCAAAATACTAATGAAGACTAGGAGATGTGTTTTTTAATGCACATGTGTCACAGTGTCTAGCGCGTCCTATACTCGTGCCGCTAAAAATAGCAGCCGGTTTTATCAGTGTTTATCCCTATCATATATTCATTTGTATTACACGGCTCAGAAATATTCCTTTCTTTGAGCTAATTAATTGTAAAAGACTATTTGAGTTTATAACTCTCTATATATAATATTCTCGGCTCCATCCATTGAGCTAATTTTTAGTCCCACAAAACCGGCTGCTATTTTTAGTGGCACAAGTATGGGACGTGCTAGACACTGTGACACGTGTGCGTTAAAAAACACATCTCTCCCAGTCTTCATTAGTATTTTGAAGTGAAACTTACCAATTTCTGGATACCTGCAGAAGAGCACAGGAATAGGAACTTTCACTTAATTGTTGCGAAACAAATTTGAAATTTAAAATTTAAATTTGTCCATGTATCACAGCTTTTGCCAATATAGGTTTGTTTTTATTGATTTATTATTTTAAATCGAGACAGGCAAAGCGTATTATTTTAATTAGTATTTTTCAATCTAGCTAACTTGGTCATTTGCAATACGAACACATGTATACTTGTATCAGTGTTTATCCCTATCATATATTCATTTGTATATATATATATATATATATATATATATGTACATATATTATTTATTATTTATCATTAACATTAATATAAAAATAATGATTATATTTATTTAGAGAAGGTCCTCAAATTTCATATAAGGCCTCAGCAGGGGTAAGTCTGGCCCTGCCAAACAACAAGACAACCATTTTCCCCAATGAAGGAGGGTAAATATCTAATTATGGACACTGCATGTTGTAACACACTCTCCAGCTCCAGCCTTGTTACTTGGCCACAAACCGAGGTTCTGCCACCCATAATGCCAAGAAGTAAAAGATATTCAAATACTAGGACTGTACTGATCAATTCCTTTTCATACTGATCAAGACCTCTGGAGTTCCTGGTCCCTGAACTACCATTTTTCCCCATGCCTGAAGGAACTCTGTGGGGTGGATTGGCTGATACAGCAGGTGTTGCTGGCTGTTCTCCAGGGAACAGCTGAGATATACTGTTAGGGCAGGGGTGTAGAGTCTGTGCCCTATTTCTCCCTTCCCCATTTTTTTATTATTATTTTTTTCCTCTTTATTATGTGAAATATTTATGTAAATAAAATTCAGTTTAATTTAATGAGTTGTGGTAGTGGCATAAATAGTAATGTGTTGGATTAAATGTCTTGCAGTAAGTATATTTAGTTTTGTCCCTATATTGATATGACTAGTTATGCTTTACAGTCTGATAAAATAGTTTCCAGTGATGTACAGAGTTGATTTATTCTACTGTTTCTCTACTAATGTCAGGCCTTGTCCCAGAGTGATGGTTTGGCAACATAGTGTTCCAAAACTGCACAGATTCCAGTAAAAACTGTCAAATTTCCAACAAAACTTTTATCAAATTACTAAAACTTTTACTTAAAAATATAAAATAATTAAAATTCAATAAATGACCATGCCTGGGTTTAACAATGCCTAAAATAGATACAATCACATTAATTCATCATACTTTTGAATAAATAACTTAATAAAGATGCCAGAAATCTTTATTTGGTCTAGGAATGCTGATTCCTTCAAAATTGTGTCATCCAAGCAATTCAGATTATAGTTCAAATTGAACTTCATTAAAATAAGTAACAAATAAACAGACACAGAAACTGAAACAACATTTCACTCCTACATTTTTACATTACATTTTCTGTGAAATCATAAAAAAAAAAAAACTATAACAAGTTATGTAATTATTCTATATATATATATATATATTTCTCCAATAGGTGCAGGCATAGGCTGTGTGACCCCATGGCAAAGTGTCTTCTATCATACTCATGGGTTGATCAATGCTTTGTGAGTGAAATTTAATACATGTGCATGTGTGTGTGTGTGTGTTCTGTAACTCAGTGGTTTGGGAAAAAAAGATCGATAAAATAAGTACCAAGCTTGAAAAATAAGTACTGGGATCGATATGGTCAACTAAATTCATCTAAGGTGGTGACCCAGAATGACTGAAACCAATAAAAGAATAATTGTTAACTTTTTCCAATGATTATTGCAATGCTAAGGGGTATACACATTTCTTAGATTTTCTAAAAATGCAGGAAGTATTAGATATAATGTAACATAGCCTATGATCTTCTCTTACAAAAAAGTCACCTAGATAGGTACAAACCTATGAAAAAATATATAAATTAATATAATTAGTAATATAGTTATAAAAATATTAGATAATTTAAATATTAACATATTAATATTAGATAATTTAAATATTAACAAGATGGTTGGATAACACCCATGAGCTTAGCTGATCTAACTTGGGGATTCAACCGGATTAGTTGGGGATTCAGTCGGATTAGTTGGAGATGATTGCTTCCATTGGGACCTGCTGGGAGGAGTGTTTGAGGACACTGTTCCCACAACCCTCTCAAGAAAGAAGAAGGGAAGAAGAACATTAAATATAGTAAGCCAGATAATTTTGATTTCATGGTACTGTATTTTAAAACCCTTCAGAATGAAATGTATGAAGTCTTAGAAGGATTGGTTATATTTTTCCATCATGGAGGAACAGGATGAAAATAGCCATAAATATTACAGTAATTCAACATATTAATAGAGAAATACATTTTTAGTAGAGTTACTATCATAAAGGAAAAGAAATTCTTAGCAAACAATGATTATTTTAAATTAGAAAACATTTTCTTGTTAAAATACAGGAATAAATTATGACATCATCCAAGTACTATTCCTGGTTAACACGTTCTTTACTGTTATAAAAATAAACGATAATAAAAATAGTAATTGAAAAATGATAAACGTATGTATTTATGTTGATACATATAAGATTTACTCACTATAAATAATAACTTGTTCAAAGATTTTACAGACATAACTCTAGAATTGAAACTAAAAGAAGAAAAAAAATGATACAAAAACACTAGAAATGTCAAGACATTGCATTAACCCTTTAGCATTTACAATACTCTATATTTACATTACTCTATATTTAATATTGTATTTTCGCAGTAAATGTTTTATTTGACATAATATTGAATCTTTGAGACTTTGATACTACTTATTTTTAGAAGAATACCTTAAGATCAATATGAGTGGCTGGTTACAGCTGGTTTGAACAAAAAGGGGTAAGAGAATTCTGGCTTGATACAGCCAGTTTAAATGCTAAATGGTTAAAAAGAGATAATAGACAATATAATATAAATAAGATAGTAATCAATGTAAGAAACTATTTTATGCAATAGTACAAATAAAAGTTTTAAGACCTGAAAAGAATAGTAATGATAACAATGGACTTTCTAGATAATATAGAAGAATATAGAATGCCTCAACAAGAACTGAATGAATAACAATGCTCAAGATAAAAAATACAAAAGATATATAATGAAAATAGTATTATAAAAATAAATTGGAATTAATAATAGAAAATGTTTATTTGAATCAAAATGTATCTGATATCTTGACAACCACATACACACAATGGAACAATAACCATGAATAAGTAGGTTAATTTGGAACTAGCAGAGTAGCATGAAAAATTAGGCCTTTTGACTGTAAGGCTGCATTGTGAATGGTTACAGAGTGTATTTTAAAAAAAATCTAAAATACTATAACAGCGAAGTTAATTATCCCTTTAGAAATACTGGATAGTTTTTTTTTTTGTAATCTTTAGTTTCATAGTATCAAAGTCAATCTTGCAAAATGGGGATATTGTGTATGACTGCGACATCAAAGCACAGACTATGCAGCACTTCCTGATATGCCCCCTGCTGGAACATCCCTGCACAGCATTGGACTTGGCAGAGTTTAATGAGAAAGGACAGCAATGAGTTCAGCTGTGGTGGAACCACATCTAGCCAAGTTTGTAACTGATACTCTTGTGGACATGACAAGAAGAAGCATAGTGTAAAAAAACAAAAGAAACTTTTATGCATAAATGATATCTGTACAATAAGGAATCATGTCCAAATCTAAATAACTTAATACATATTTAAAGAATCTATACTATAAAGCTGACGGCCGTATGTAAGTAACAAACTTTCCGCGAAGCGACTGGACCAAACAGCACCATAGATGTAACTTTTTCCAAGTAAGAAAGTGAGGGTATTTTTGTCTACTGAATTTTGTTAAAAGATTAAAGACATTATTTAAATATTCATTTCTTTAAAATTTTCAAATGTCAACACTTCCAGTTATATGACATTCCTAACGTCTTCACGAACCAAAGTATCGTCTTCCTGTTTTCTTTTGGTTGCAACGTTTTTCGAAATATTTACTTCTGCGTTCACAGATTGATTTCTTTAGTTTAAGAAGATTCCATTAAGGGTGAAAGCAGCGATTCTTTGCTTAAACTTTAATCTGTTATTTTGATATATATATATATATATATATAGTTATATATTTGTGTACAGATATTTTTGCATACATAAAAACAAAATATAAACAAACGTATTTATTTCACGAAAGCACAGACGGCTTATTGTCATTGTTACTGCTGATATGCCACCCAAAAAGTCCTAGCCTGGCCGCAAGATCAGATTTTCCAGAAGAAAATATGTTACTAGAGCAACAGAGAGACTAAGCTTCGCGATTACCATCAACAAAGCTCAGGGTCAAACCCTAAAAGTGGCTGGCCTTCATCTGGGAAAACCATGGTCAATTGTATGTAGGATGCTCTAGGGTGAGCTAAGGAAGAGAGAGAGGAAGGAGAGAAGGAGAAAAGAAACCTATCTGCAGGTTCATAGCAAGCTTACTGGCGCTTTAGTATGGTATTCAATTCTCATATCGTTTTTGATTGATTCATATGTTTTAAACATTAGATAACGATTGCTGATGTATATTGTACGACAGAATTAGCTGAAAAATATTTTGAATGAACAAATAAAAGAGATATAAAAGAGAGATGTTGGTTGGTTGGTTCCTTCCCGTATCACACGAAAAAAACGAAAAGTGACAATCGGAAAGTATGTACAGGATTGGAATAAGAGTATCTCCAGGAAAGTTTATTGATACTAATTTTATAACACCAAAGAAGAAGAAAGACATACCACGTATGCTAACCAGCCTGACTGCTATTTCTAGCAGGTTGGGAATGAACCATAAGGGATTCTCTCTGCGAGTTCGTTGTCAGTGATGATCGTGTTTCGCGGCCTATATCTCCGATTCCAACGGTGGATTACACACACACACACACACGCACATGCACACACACGAACACTCACACAGGCACACACACACACATATACACACACATATATATATACAAACACACACACATATATATACACAAACACTCATAGCTGAATCAATGGCTGAACTAGAGAAGAAATTCCAAACTTGGAAGCATGGCCTAGAATCAAAAGGCCTTAAAATTAACTTGTCTAAGACTAAAAAAAGTTCTAGTATGTAGGAAGGAAAATAGGGCACTGGTCCCCTCTGGGAAATGGCCATGCTCAGTGTGTAGGAAAGGAGTAGGCAGAAACTCCATTTTATGTCCCAAATGCAAAGTATGGGTGCATAAAAGATGTAGTGGGATCACAGGTAAACTAACCAAGAACATAGCTTTTATATGTGGCCGGTGCTCAGGTGCAATAAGTAGTAGCAAGTGCCCACAGGATACTAGCTCATTCCATTGCACAGATGGTTCTATAGAAATAGTGCACACCTGGGTGGCAAAATCACCAGTGGTGGTGGGTGCTCTGAAAGTACAGTAGCTCGTGTCAGAACGGGATGGAAAAAGTTCAGAGAGCTTATACCACTGTTGGCCGCTAAAGGTTTCTCTCTAAAAATGAAAGGCAGACTGTATGATGCCTGCATACAAGCAGCTATGTTACATGGCAGTGAGACATGGGAATTGTGTGCAGAGGATCTGCACAGACTGGAGAGGAATGAAGCTTGCATGCTCCGTTGGATGTGTAATAGTAATATACACGAACGGCAAAGCATAAACGAACTAAGTGAGAAATTAGGAATAAGAGGGATCAGATGCTGTTTACTCGAGAGAAGACTA
This sequence comes from Eledone cirrhosa, assembly GCA_964016885.1. Classification (NCBI taxonomy): domain Eukaryota; kingdom Metazoa; phylum Mollusca; class Cephalopoda; order Octopoda; family Eledonidae; genus Eledone; species Eledone cirrhosa. The sequence continues at coordinate 95,500,175 of OZ024745.1, forward strand.
CGTTGGTATGGTCACGTGATGCGCATGAAAGACGACAGCTGCATAAAAAAGTGCAGGGCGATCAAAATAGATGGAAGCTACGGAGTAGGTAGACCCAGAAAAACCTGGGACGATTTGATAAATTCTGATCTTACACACTTACACCTCTCCAAGACAATGTCACTGGACTGAGATCTTTGGCGCTACACAGTAATCCAGAAGACCTGCCTTGCCTAAGTACAAAGCGAAACCTACAGTCAGTAGGCACCTCCTAACCACAATACACCCCCATCCCACTACCCTTACCCCCACCCCCATCTACACCTAAAGTTACATTGGTGCCACAACATCCAGTCCTAAATAAATGAGGTTGTGTAGGCGTCACGACAAAAAAAACAAAACACACACAGTCCACGCTGTAATGTGGCCATGTAGGTGACACGGTAAAAACCTCCCAACCCACACTGTAAACGTGGTTGGTGTTAGGAAGGGTATCAAGCCATAGAAAACCCGCCAGACAGTCCTATACGAGCAAGACAACCAATCTTGCCTCATGTGGGACAATTCCCCTCTAAACCCATGCTAGCGTGGAAGATAGACGTTAAACGATGATGATGATGATGACACACAAACATACACACACACACACACTGTAAACAAGACAATGCATTCAATACAGACGTTTTCTCTTCTGCCAGTCTTCTCTTATCATTTGTTAACCTTGGCAAAGCTGGGTACCTCAGCTAGTAGTATATAAAGTACTGACTTATTGTATGGACATTTATATAAAATGCTACAAATATATTGTTTAAAAAACCAGATCAGCACTGATTGATCAGACATATGATCAAAGGCACAATTGCTGTGACCATTTCATTTTTTCAGAAATTATATATCCATTGTGTGTGTGTGTTTTTTTAAGATAGCGAGGTACAATTTGAAAGAAATTTAGCTCATATTTCCATCAGATTAAGCAGAAAAAAAAAAGGTTGTTTTTTTGTTGCTCCTTAACTTGATGTCTCATGCTGAAGTGGAGTTCATCAGATGACATATAACAATAGAGATATAGTCAAATGTATATTAATTTCCATAGATAGCTGTAGCAAGTGTAAAGGCAACATCAGAATTGGTTTTCTCAAACATAACTCTACCTTCAGCAATGAGGAAAAGAGAGATATCATAGATTTATCTACCTATGTATGAACAATGAAAGATTGATGATCTGATCATTTTAACTAATACTATAAAAGAGAATTAAAGTAATGGGAACAAAATCAACTATTACAATAAATGTTTTATTTTCTCTACAGTATATATGAAGTTATCTTTTTTCATGCTACTACTTGCAAGACTAATATTATATTTAAATAATGTAGTATGTGCAACCTGGTTTTTAGAATAGTTACACCATATCTCTGCATGTCATAAGAGGTCACTAAAAGTGTTTGCATCAGGAAGAGCATACAGTTGTAAAATGTTGTCTCAAAACAACCCATCTAACGCATGGCAGCATGGTAAAGGGCATGTAAAAACGATAATGATGCTGGTGAATACATTTGCAAATGCAAAATAAGATGGAAAAAAGTAAACAGAAGTGCCTCCAGGAAATGAACCTTGTTTCTGTTGTATACAGGACAACCATACTACCAATACAATAAAACAACATATCAAATTCTCACAGTGTATGTAAACATATAAGTGAACAGCTACAATTGTTAAACCTCTGTTGGTATTTTACAAGCTTTGTTTGTTCTTTACAAGCTTTGCTGTTATGGTAGTTGTTAGGTTGTCTTAGTGAAATGGTAACATAGTCTGATTCACATTGGTAGTTTTGTTCATTTTTTCCATCTTATGCTGTGTTTATAAATGTATTAAAGTCTATTATAAATAAATTGGAAAAAGATCTTAGCTATATATATTGCATACATATTTATATGTATGCAATATATATACACACACATATGAATGATCATCACCATTTTACATCTGTTTTTCCATGATTGCATTGATTGGATGGGTGTCAGCACACTGTCTCACTCTGTGTTTTCATTTTTTGTTATTGTCATCCTAGACTCAGCCTCCTGAGATCTAATTTCACCACTTTTTACTACTTCTTCCTCTACTGCAGGTTTCTTCCATTTGGATTGCCTGCCAATTTGTCAAGTGACAGTCATCTTGTATGTGCATCATATGTTAGTTACTAGCTGTCTTCTTTCTTATTATTCATCCAATGATTTAGCCTCTGGCCAGGCTAGAAGGACAGTTGCTCCAATTGAATTTTGACTTGGTCCCTAACAACCCATCCAAACTATGCCAACATGGAAAAACAGACATATCGTGATGATGAAACAATTTTTTCTCAACTTATTTGTTCTTTGACATTCATGCCCTTTAACACATTCTTTCCAGCTTTTGTACATCCTTGACATTCATTTGCCCAAGTCTGGTTTCTATCAACATTGTGCATCATACACAAGCAACATACAATCTGTCACTCAAAAAAACTCCTTGCTGACAGCAGAAGCAAGAAAGAAAAAGAAAATGGCAAACTTGACAGGTAATGCAGCAGATGATTTACTATTGAGTAGCACTAATAGAAACTCTGTTATTGTTTAGCCTCATCAGGACGCTAATTGAGAAGATGTTAGGATGAAGAGCATTTTAGCCATGAATATCCCATTTTACTTTCACACCTTGTATAGCTAAGGTTATATGATTTTTTTCCTATGCCAGTAGGTATTATTTGAAGGTTATGTAGCTGCTATTATGAATCAGCCAAGTGATTGCATAGAGGCTTTCTCTCATTGGCTCATAACAAACCTGTCTTGAAACATATGGTGGCAAAAATATGAGACTGCTATGTTGATAGTCATAATTGTTTCTACTGTTGGCACAAGGCCAGCAATTACCAGTGCATTACTGGTACTTTATTTTATCGACCCCCGTAAGGATGAAAGGCAAAGTTAACCTATGTTGATAGTCATAATGATGAACAAGTGGTATTCATACTGCTTGTTTTAAGAAGTGTTTGTTACAATAATAACTTGAACTGATTTCTTCTGATAGAATATAACTTTCAGCTTCACTGATAATGAGTTATTTTAGTTTATGTTTGTGAGTGAAACAATGTTTCTCAATGTAATATTTAACATATTGATATTGAACTTAAAACTAGCTTAGTGATAAAGCCTTTGATTGGTAGATAATTGTTTCTGTTGGTTAGCCTTACTAAGCTCAGTTAAGCAGATAAATATATACCAAATAAATACCTGATTAAAAGCTTGATATGTCCATATATTTAGCATCACAGATATCTTATTGGATATCTTACTTCTATAACAGTATGTATGATGAGAAAATCACTCAATCGTGCCAAGACTTAGAATTATATCATCAAACAGCTCCTTCAAATGTCAAATTCTAATTGATATACAGAAATTGTCAAGTGAAACTAGATTGTATTTTATATAATACAATTTAAAATATGTATATCCTACTGCATTGAATAATTCAAATGAAAGTAAATTTATATTTGATGGTCCATGAAGTTATCCTCATGAATGTTACAGATCATCTTCTCGAAAAGATAGTGCATCGCTGCCTCAGATGACCCAGATGGGGTAATTACTGTATTTTTGCAGTTTGAATTATTTCTGATAGACTAGCGTTCTATCCACAGAAAAAATATTTCACATTTGGTAAATGCAATAGAACATGAGAGTTCAGCACTAATCTTGTGGCTAAATAAAATCTGTGACAAATAAAAGTATTTATTTTTACTTTAACTAATATAGTAAGTCCAAATTCTGAATTTGTTTTCAAAACATCCTGAAAGATACTTAGAAACAATTACGACAGATAGTATTAATTTAAAAGAGGCAGATTTGTATATTATAGGATGTAAAATATTAATAGATAATAGGTTCTATACATATAACAAAACAAACAGTATGATAGTTAAGTGGATAAAATGTCAGTCACATTTGAATCTGAATATTTTATATATTAAATTGTAGCTCATTTTACTACCAAGTACCACATTCATTTAAATGAAATGTTCCACTCATTCTACTCTTTTGAAAGGTTTGTCTATTCAAGACACGCATGCTCTTGCCCCAAGAACTCATCATCATCATCGTTTAAAATCCAGTGGTTTTCAGACCATGGATTAGGAACTGCTGAGGTAGCTACGTACTGGAAAAAAAACTACAAAATATTGATTCTGTTCAAGCTGAGTTACCTGGAAACAAATGAAGCATGTAAATGGAGAGAATAACTCATTGAAGTACAAAACTGACTTGAAACAAAGAAAACTAGCAATTTACATTTCTTGAGATCAAACTATCTCATACAAGATTGAACAGCTAAATTGAAAAAAAAAAAAAAAATGGTTTGTATTAAATTAATTCCATTATCAATGTATCAATACTCATGCATTGATTTGTGCCCCCCCCCCCATATTCTTAAATGTGTACTTACACCGTAACTTTTCATCCACATTACCTCGGGAGGTTACTGATAAGGCTTGTAGAAATTCGTCAAATTCTATGTAACCATCCTGCAAGGAGTAAATAATAAGAAAACAGTTTATAACCAATAATGTTGCAACTATATATTATCAATACATTTTTTTCAACACATTTTAGTATACATAGAATGTATAAGTAAAGGGAAATAGTTGATTTAATGAGATATTGAACAATCAGCTCAAAGCTTGTAAATGTGAATGTAATTTACTTAATTGCAGTAAATATTCGGGAAATGTCTGGGTATGTTATATACAATAATCTAGCATATAATTTGAGAGATTAATTTCTTATACACATGCTGTAACCGAATTTTGAAATAACCACCAGCTTAACCCTTTAGAATTGACATCACTCTATATATACTATTGTATTTCTGCCACATAATATCTAATCTATGAGATTTTGATATTATTTATTTTGAGAACAGTACCTTCAATAACATCAGTATAAGTGGCCTGTTGCAGCTGGTTTGAACAGAAAAAAGTGAGAGAATTCTGGCCGGATATGGCCGGTTTAAATGCTAAAGGATTAATAAATGCATGAAATATTTGAAAATAACTGTTTATTACAGAAGCAAAGTGTAGCCAGATTGATACAATATTGAGCAACCAGACAATGCTTTGCAAGTTCAATATAACACTATTCAATTTGAACTTTTGTAATATCTTTGGTGAGACATAGCATTTTAAGATTTGACATCAAAATATCTTTCCACACCTTCCTATTTCGTAGATATGCTCCATTAACAAAACACGAAACTGTATCCCCCAGCCATATTCATCAACCGTTTCTATATTCATATCAACATATTTCTATTGCTTGCACACCTCTGATGATGCTTTTAATTCCCATCTGTACTTTCAATTCACTTGTGCATCGAATTTCCTGCAGGTTAACATAACATGTTAAACTGATTGTGTCAACACCATTTCTTATCTCTCTTCAGTTTCCACAGATCCTTCACATTCAATGATTATATCTCATTATTATGCAGCATCACATTTCTTACACAAGCCTCATACAATCTAACAGAATGAAAAAAATTTAACCAGCAGAAGCAACATTTCCTTGAAAATTTTCCACATCCTTTTTATGTTCCACTTAAATGATTATGATGATGATGATGTTGATAAACATCTTCATATTAATCTATGTTTAAAAAAAGGAAATTATCTGGGAATAAACAATGTCAATGATCGCAATGAGCCTTTTAAGGCCATTTTCTCTGCTAGTGCTAGACACAGCCTTGCAGAGACCCTATGACAAGCGTTATTCCTATCATGGGCTCCTTTTAATCCTTTAGCATTTACATTACTCTATATATACTATTGTATTTTCACAGTAAATACTTTATTTCACATAATATTGAATCAACAAGATTTTGATATTATTTATTTTGAGAACAATACCTTAACATAAATATGAGCAGCCAGTTATGATCGGTTTGAACAGAGAGAGGTGAGAGAATTCTGGTCGGATATGGCTGGTTTAAATGCTAAAGAGTTAAAATGCTATTTTACGGCTGGATATCCTTTCTGCTGCCAACTCTTTTAGCTGTCTCTTACAATGAAAATCATCAGAATCATACATATTTCAGTAAATTATAAATTGACATTTCCTCAGTAGGAAGATAATGATAATATTGCAAATAAAACAGAGCAGACAATTAAAAATAAAACAATAAGAACACTTAAATCAAATGATTTGAAATATACTAACTTTCCATAAAAATTAAGAAAATTATAGACTAAAAAATTAATTCCTCTAGTTATATCCAACTGAAATGTTGATCATTTGAAGAAATTAATAAATAAAACGATTTTAAAAAGTGTATATTGTTTCATGTTTTATATGACAGAACTGAATATTGCAATATTGGGGTTAATACCTGACTGACTGGGTTTTTATTATAAAAACCAAATTTTAATGAATTTATAAATACGAGAAAAAGATTTACACTTGACTGCATTTTATGTTAATACTCGGCTGTTTGGAGTGGAACCAACTTTCTTGGAGGCTATAAATATTTAATTTTCAATTGACCAAAATTGATAAACAAAAATGAAAATGTTAATTTCACAACAGCTACGAGATAATGATACTGTGATGATATAATTTATAACTGAGAGGTCAGTGGTTTCTTATATATAACCCACCAATTAGCATTAAGCCTCTTAGCAAAATAAATCTAAATTCATAACAATAACAAATTATTTTTCAAATCCACACCAGACCAAGTCTATAATATATTTGTCTGTTAACAGAGTCATCATCATCACCGTTTAATGTCCATTCTTCCACACTAACACGGGTTCATGCTATTTTATATTGGCAAAGTTGAACTGTAATTTTTCTGTATAGTTTTGTCAGGAGGTTTGGCAGTGCCCATGACCCTTTTCAGTACCTCCAAGACTGGTGCAAGGATGGTAAGAAATTAACCTCAAACCAGATATATAGCCTATATGTTTGCAACAGAGTGGACTGTTAAATACACAAGGACCAAGCAGTGGCATTAAACTGGGTAATTGATTAAGTCTGACACTCAAGTAAGGCATGGTGGGATTTGAACTTGATATACAAAGAGCTGGAACAAATTCTATTTAATGCTCTAATGACTCCACCAGTTCAATGCTATAAACTGGTACTTTATTTACCAAACGTGGAAGAATGAATAGCAAAGATGACCATTATAGGATTTGAAGTTAGAAGATAAGAAAAATTTATAAATCAGACAAAAAACTTCCTCTGATGCTCTATTGCTTCAGTTAATTTGCTGCCTAACAATTTCAGGCAATTCAAATCTTCAATATCCTCATCATCATCCAACATCTGTTTTCTCTCCTAGAAAGGATTGGACAAATCATCAGAGACCAGATCAGCACTTAATTAGAACCACTGCTCTCGCAGAATAGCCCCAACCCATCCCATTTACATACATTCCTGCACTCTTCTGAGTGAAGAATGCATGTAATCATAACACTAGCACTGGCAAGGTCATCATGTCTTTGACACAACTGAGAGTCCTCTCTACCTTTTGTTTGGCAAGTTTTCTGCAGCTGGATGTCCTTGCTATCACCAAACACTTTACATTATACATACATATAGATACTTGGGGTAGTAGAGTGGGTAATATGAACAATTCGGGCTGAGCTCCTGCCGTTACAATAGCTAGCTGTTGAAAGAGCAGGAGCTCAGCCGTCGGGGTCCCAAATTGCTCATATTACCCATGCTACTAACCCAAGTATTGGGTACTTTGGTGAATAATGGTCTAACTAGTTTTTACTGCATCTATTCTGATTTATATATATATATATACACACTCTGCAAATACAGGTGCCTTAAACCTGGAGCACAACCTAACGAGAGACGGACAGCAGTGTAACCAAGAGCAAAGAAAATGCTTTGTTGAATCTGATTAATATGAACCAAAAAATTATTTTATATATTCAGTGTTTAACCCTTTAGCATTTACATTGCATCTGGGAAATGGCCATGCTCAGTGTGTAAGAAAGGAGTAGGTAGAAATTCCATTTTATGTCCCAAATGCAAACTATGGGTACATAAAAGATGTAGTGGGATCACAAGCAAGCTATCTAAGAATGTAGATTTTATATGTGGCCGATGCTCAGGTGCAATAAGTAGCAGGTGCCCACAGGATACTAGCTCCTTCTACTGCCCAGATGGTTCTATAGAAATAGTGGACACTTTCCGTTACCTGGGTGACAAAATCAGCAGTGGTGGAGGGTGCTCTGAAAGTACAGTAGCCAGAATTAGAACGAGATGGAAAAAGTTCAGAGAGCTTATACTGCTGTTGGCCACAAAAGGTTTCTCTCTAAAAATGAAAGGCAGATTGTATGATGCTTGTATACGACTGGCAATGTTACATGGCAGTGAGACAAGGCATTGCGTGCAGAGGACCTGCGCAGACTGGAAAGGAATGAAGCATGCATGCTCCGTTGGATGTGTAATACACGAACGGCTAAACATAAACGAACTAAGTGAGAAATTAAGAATAAGAGGGATAAGATGCTGTTTACTTGAGAGAAGATTACGTTGGTAAGGTCACATGATGCACATGAAAGATGACAGCTGTATAAAAAATTGCAGGGCGATCAAAATTGATGGAAGTTATGAAGTAGGTAAACCCAGAAAAACCTGGGACGACTTGATAAATTCTTACCTTGCACACTTGCACTTCTCTAAGACAATGTCACTGGACCGAGATCTTTGGCGCTGTGCAGTAATACAGAAGACCCGCGTTCCCTACGTGCAAAGTTAACCTACAGTCAGTAGGCCTCTCCAAACCAAACATACTTCCAAACTCACTACCCCTACTCAACCCTTTCTCTATAAAGTTATGTTGGTACCACAACATCCAGCCCAAACTAATGGGGTTGTGTAGGTGTCATGACAAAAAAAAAAGAAAAGAGAAAAAAAAAAGGGAGAAAGAAAAAAGAAGGAAGAGAAAAAAAAACAGTCCACGTTGTAATGTAGTCATTTAGGTAACACGGTAAAAAGCTCCCAGTCCACACTGTAAATGTGGTTGGTGTTAGGAAGGGAATCCAACCGTAGAAAACCAGCCAGAATCAGTCCTATACGAACGAGACATGGTCACCCGACCAATCTTACCTCAAATGGGACAATTCCCGTCTAACCCATGCTAGCGTGGAAGATAGACATTAAATGATGATGATGATGATAATGATGATTGCTCTATATATACTAGTATATTTTCATGGTAAAAGCTTTATCTCATATAATTATCTCACATAATATCGAATCTATGAGATTTTGATATTATTTATTAAAATAAATATGAGTGGCCAGTTACAGCCAGTTTGAACAGAAAGAGGTGAGAGAATTCTGGCCGGATATGGCTGGTTTAAATGCTAAAGGGTTAAGACCTAACACACATTTGAGCCTCATACTATGGTTTCAAATTCTATTTTAGACTAAATTAATTCAGCTAACATTAGCCTTGTAATATTTCTAATGAAATACACTACCTAAGTGATTCAATTAATTTTGAAATTATTTCAAGATTTTGAAAAATTTGATATAATATAAGCAAGTACTTTATTAGTAAGCTGGTATTTAGAACATTACTTAACAAAAATTTCTAAAATAAATTATGATAGAAGATTTTACTATAAGGATAAATATTTAAAAATGAACAGTTTTGTATCATTAAACCCTGTGATTTTAGGTAGTTTGGTATTAAGAGGGTTAACAATACCAATTACTAAATACTTCATACATTTACACTTATACTCACTACATACAATTTGGTTAATATTGCCTCCTTAAGAGAAACATGTCACCAAGATACGGAGGAAATGTAACATAACAGCATACAACTTCTAATCTCAACCACAATTATTTTTAGTTGCTATAAAACATGTAAATAATGGTTTCTGATTTAGGCATAAAGCCAACAATTTTGGGGGAGGAGAAAGTCAATTAGATCGACTCCAGTGTGATACTGGAACTTTATTTTATTGATCACGTAAGGATGAACAGCAAAGCTAACCTCAGCGGGATATGAACACAGAATGTAAAGGGCCATAAACTCGATGCTGCAAGGCATGATGCGAATCAAGTCCTCTGAACTGATCTCTCACAAAGGCACTGCCCGTTCTACCCATGCTAGTGTGGAAAATGGGCATTAAACACTGATGATGATGATGATGATGATGATGATAGAATAAAAATACCCATCGGGAGGACCTACTAAAAGTTTACATCAATTGACCCTTTAGCATTTATTCTATATTTACTATTGTTTTCCTGGTGAAGGCTTTACCACACATAATAATGAGATACTGATATTATTTATTTTGAGAACAATACCTTAATATCAGTATGATTGACTGGTTACAGCTGGTTAGAACAAAAAGAGGTGAGAGAATTCTGGCCGGATATAGCCAGTTTAAATTCTAAAGGGTTAATGAAATGATATAAAAAAAAAAATGGTTATAGCCACCACCCACCTCTTTCCTGCCTCTTATAAGGTTTAGGAATACAAGAAGAATATTTATATATGAGTGAATAATAATAATTGTTTCTACTTTTGGTACAAGGCCAGCAATTATCCCAGTGTATTACTGGTGCTTTAGTTTATCGAACCTGTAAGGATGAAAGGCAAAGCTAATCTTGGCGGGATTTGAACTTAGAATGTAAAGGGCCATAACTCTATGCTGCAAAGCATGGTGTCTGACGCTCTACTGATACTGCCAATCCACTGCCAAGAAAATAATGGAGTTTAGTTGATCTCAAAATAGAAGTCAAATCTCCCTTAAACTACACCTTTTATTGTCTCAAAAACAAAAGGATACATTAGATAATGTAGTCCTAGATATACAAAAGATAGGATGGACATGGTTAAATACCATTTACCATAGACCAGTTTGACCAAGAATGATGTGGCTAAAAGCACAATAGCTATTGCAATATGATCTGTCTGCAAATAAAATACAAATTATCTTGCTTGAAAATGATAATGTGAAAGCACCACTGAAAGTTATCTAATTTTTTTTTTTTGGTAAATTTTTCATAAAATATTACTAGTGACTTACTTACAGGTAGGGTGGCTGTTGCAGTGGGTGTTGCTGGTTATTGTCTGCAGAATGCTTTTGAAGTTTTATCCACGGGGAGCAACCCCGATACCACCACACCCTAGGCCAAGAGCCCATCACCCTCCCCATCCCCATCTCATTCCCATTCTTCTGTGACCCTAGAGCCCCTGCCTTTCCCTTCCTTTTCAGTTTTTCTAACCCCAAAAGACTCTAGAATTTTTTTTACAACAAAACATTTTTTGTATTTTTATGTTTTCTATGTGCAATAAAAATATTTCCAAAAAATTTGTGGCTGATTATAACTACCGTATTTCCCGGCGTCAAAGAAGCTACTTTTTTCCTAAAATAAGTCTCAAAAATCTACCATGCGTCCTGGAGGCTGAAGGTTTTTTATTATTTTTTTCAAATTTTTGTTTGTCAAAATTAGGGTGCGTCCTCAAGGACGAAGAGTCTTCAGCGCCAGGAAATAAGGTAATTTATGAAACAAAAATGATTCCCTTACCAAATCAATAATGAGAATTAAGCAGAGAATCTGGAAGTAACAAACATCTTTTAAGATTTCATGCTAAAATTTCTGAATATGCTGAACTATTTATCAGTTAGAAAATGTTTAAGAAATCCTATATCCTTTCTGTTTTAGTATTTTGGGAATAGATAAAGAAAGTTTTACTTACAAGAAGCAGCTTATTAATTTTAGAGTTTTACTGTGAAAATAGACAATTTAAAAGGGATCATTCCAGCTTAGTAGAAATACAGTATAGTTATCTCATTTTAGAGGATTGTCTAATATTCAGCTACTTTTGTGAACATATTGAAAGTAGATTAGATGCTCAAATATCTGGCTAATATTCAAATATATTTTCACAAACATTTTCCTTAACAATATTATCAACAGCTTTTCAGGTCCATTTTCTGTCTGGATAGGCTGGCTAATTCAGTCCACAATGACTATTTGTCCTTTGCCAATTTTGGCTTCAGTAAAGTGACATGGATAAGTGGTTAGGGTGTTGAACAACCAATTCAGAAATTATTATTTCAAATTTATTGAAGGCATCTCATTGTGTATTTTGGTAGTAAACTTAATTATACATATCATAGCTCATCTAGCTGTTGGGAAGAGAGGATTAGATCACTAAGGAAGATCAGTGTACTCACCAAAAAGAAAATTGTATATCAGCCCCTTATTACCATAACACCAAGGCCAGGCAAAGGTCCTTGGAAAAACCCCATTTTTGCGTTAGAAAACTTTCCATTTAAAATTTTAGCTTCAGGACAATTTCTTATTGTTATAGAGATACTAAATATCGAAACCTTTTCCTATCTCAAAAAAAAACCTTGCCATCATTTTACTTTTATTCACTGTACTGTTTTCTCCAGTATTGATTAGGTCATCAAAATAATAGAAATTCACTGCATCAGTAGATCTCAACCAGATTATTCTTTTTATTATATCAACCAAATACATTGACAACATATTGTTGCTTTATCATGATGCAAATTACTTATGGACATCTTCTAAAGTTACCTAACGACAAATATTCAAACTCTTTCAACCAAACTTCAAACAAGAAAAGTAGTTAGCATTTAAACCGGCCATATCCAGCCAGAATTCTCTCACCTCTTTCTGTTTAAACTGGCTGTAACTGTCCACTCATACTAATGTTAAGGTATTGTTCTCAAAATAAATATTATCAAACTCTCATCGATTCAATATTATACGAGATATTATGTAAGATAAAGCCTTTACCATGAAAATACAATAGTATATATACAGAGAATAAAGTAAATGCTAAAGGGTTAAATAAAATATTATTTTTCAATTGTTTATTTTAGTTCCATGCTTCCACTACCCTTCAGGTACAGCTCAGTGTACTTCGGATACGTGCAATATTTTGTTTTTGTTTTCTTATCAGGATTTCACAGTAGTTTCCCTTTCACACAGATTGTGATTTCCTGTTTTTGTAAGGAGTCCAACAATATTTCTATGTCAAAATATAGTTTAACCCTTTAGCATTTACATTACTCTATAAATACTATTATATTTTCATGGTAAAGGCTTTATCTCACATAATATCGAATCTATGAAATTTTGGTATTATTTATTTTGACAAAAATACCTTAACATCAATATGAGCGGTTAGTTATGGCCAGTTAGAACAGAAAAAGGTGAGAGAATTCTGGCAGGATATGGCCAGTTTAAATTCTAAAGGGTTAATGAAATGATATAAAAAAAAATGGTTATAGCCACCATCCACCTCTTTCCTGCCTCTTATAAGGTTTAGGAATACATGAAGAATATTTATATATGAGTGAATAATAATAATTGTTTCTACTTTTGGTACAAGGCCAGCAATTATCCCAGTGTATTACTGGTGCTTTAGTTTATCGAACCTGTAAGGATGAAAGGCAAAGCTAATCTTGGCGGGATTTGAACTTAGAATGTAAAGGGCCATAACTCTATGCTGCAAAGCATGGTGTCTGACGCTCTACTGATACTGCCAATCCACTGCGAAGAAAATAATGGAGTTTAGTTGATCTCAAAATAGAAGTCAAATCTCCCTTAAACTACACCTTTTATTGTCTCAAAAACAAAAGGATACATTAGATAATGTAGTCCTAGATATACAAAAGATAGGATGGACATGGTTAAATACCATTTACCATAGACCAGTTTGACCAAGAATGATGTGGCTAAAAGCACAATAGCTGTCTGCAAATAAAATACAAATTATCTTGCTTGAAAATGATAATGTGAAAGCACCACTGAAAGTTATCTAATTTTTTTTTTTTGGTAAATTTTTCATAAAATATTACTAGTGACTTACTTACAGGTAGGGTGGCTGTTGCAGTGGGTGTTGCTGGTTATTGTCTGCAGAATGCTTTTGAAGTTTTATCCACGGGGTGCAACCCCGATACCACCACACCCTAGGCCAAGAGCCCATCACCCTCCCCATCCCCATCTCATTCCCATTCTTCTGTGACCCTAGAGCCCTTGCCTTTCCCTTCCTTTTAAGTTTTTCTAACCCCAAAAGACTCTAGCATTTATTTTACAACAAAACATTTTTTGTATTTTTATGTTTTCTATGTGCAATAAAAATATTTCCAAAAAATTTGTGGCTGATTATAACTACCGTATTTCCCGGCGTCAAAGAAGCTACTTTTTTCCTAAAATAAGTCTCAAAAATCTACCATGCGTCCTGGAGGCTGAAGGTTTTTTATTATTTTTTTCAAATTTTTGTTTGTCAAAATTAGGGTGCGTCTTCAGTGCCAGGAAATAAGGTAATTTATGAAACAAAAATGATTCCCTTACCAAATCAATAATGAGAATTAAGCAGAGAATCTGGAAGTAACAAACATCTTTTAAGATTTCATGCTAAAATTTCTGAATATGCTGAACTATTTATCAGTTAGAAAATGTTTAAGAAATCCTATATCCTTTCTGTTTTAGTATTTTGGGAATAGATAAGGAAAGTTTTACTTACAAGAAGCAGCTTATTAATTTTAGAGTTTTACTGTGAAAATAGACAATTTAAAAGGGATCATTCCAGCTTAGTAGAAATACAGTATAGTTATCTCATTTTAGAGGATTGTCTAATATTCAGCTACTTTTGTGAACATATTGAAAGTAGATTAGATGCTCAAATATCTGGCTAATATTCAAATATATTTCCACAAACATTTTCCTTAACAATATTATCAACAGCTTTTCAGGTCCATTTTCTGTCTGGATAGGCTGGCTAATTCAGTCCACAATGACTATTTGTCCTTTGCCAATTTTGGCTTCAGTAAAGTGACATGGATAAGTGGTTAGGGTGTTGAACAACCAATTCAGAAATTATTATTTCAAATTTATTGAAGGCATCTCATTGTGTATTTTGGTAGTAAACTTAATTATACATATCATAGCTCATCTAGCTGTTGGGAAGAGAGGATTAGATCACTAAGGAAGATCAGTGTACTCACCAAAAAGAAAATTGTATATCAGCCCCTTATTACCATAACACCAAGGCCAGGCAAATGTCCTTGGAAAAACCCCATTTTTGCGTTATAAAACTTTCCATTTAAAATTGTAGCTTCAGGACAATTTCTTATTTGTTATAGAGATACTAAATATCTAAACCTTTTCCTGTCTCAAAAAAAAACCTTGCCATCATTTTACTTTTATTCGCTGTACTGTTTTCTCCAGTATTGATTAGGTCATCAAAATAATAGAAATTCACTGTATCAGTAGATCTCAACCAGATTATTCTTTTTATTATATCAACCAAATACATTGACAACATATTGTTGCTTTATCATGATGCAAATTACTTATGGACATCTTCTAAAGTTACCTAACGACAAATATTCAAACTCTTTCAACCAAACTTCAAACAAGAAAAGTAGTTAGCATTTAAACCGGCCATATCCAGCCAGAATTCTCTCACCTCTTTCTGTTTAAACTGGCTGTAACTGTCCACTCATACTAATGTTAAGGTATGGTTCTCAAAATAAATATTATCAAACTCTTATCGATTCAATATTATACGAGATATTATGTAAGATAAAGCCTTTACCATGAAAATACAATAGTATATATACAGAGAATAAAGTAAATGCTAAAGGGTTAAATAAAATATTATTTTTCAATTGTTTATTTTAGTTCCATGCTTCCACTACCCTTCAGGTACAGCTCAGTGTACTTCGGATACGTGCAATATTTTGTTTTTGTTTTCTTATCAGGATTTCACAGTAGTTTCCCTTTCACACAGATTGTGATTTCCTGTTTTTGTAAGGAGTCCAACAATATTTCTATGTCAAAATATAGTTTAACCCTTTAGCATTTACATTACTCTATAAATACTATTATATTTTCATGGTAAAGGCTTTATCTCACATAATATCGAATCTATGAAATTTTGGAATTATTTATTTTGACAAAAATACCTTAACATCAATATGAGCGGTTAGTTATGGCCAGTTAGAACAGAAAAAGGTGAGAGAATTCTGGCTGATATGGCCAGTTTAAATGCTAAAGGGTTAAGGCTACCATCTATAAGGATGGCAATTTAAAACAATCCTCCCTTTGCAGAAAAATAAAAATATCTCAGCTTTAACACCAAACATTGTACACACACACATATATGTGTGTGTATACACAGAACAGATGTAACTAAGACTGTGCAAATGTGTATATGAATTTGCACATTTTTTGTATATAGACATGTAAACATGCTGAACTGGTTAAAGGTGTTTATCACTTTTTCAATTTACAGGAAAATACGCATATTTAGCATGTTTACATATCTATATCCTCTAAATGTACACATATATTTACACATTTACGCAGTTACAGTTACTTAAGTTCTGTATATATATATATATACAGATATAACTTTATCATATACTTCGACTGCTTAGTGCACAACTTAATATAAATATAGTCTTCAA
Source organism: Eledone cirrhosa (assembly GCA_964016885.1). NCBI lineage: Eukaryota > Metazoa > Mollusca > Cephalopoda > Octopoda > Eledonidae > Eledone > Eledone cirrhosa. Next base: position 95,516,688 of record OZ024745.1, read on the forward strand.
ATTTATTATTATTATTATTATATAAGGGCGGTGAATTGGCAGTATCGGTAGAGGGTCGGACGCCATGCTTTGACGCATAGAGTTACAGCCCTTGCCATTCTGAGTTCAAATCCCGGCGAGGTTAACTTTGTCTTTCATCCTTGCGGGGTCGATAAAATAAAGTACCAGTAATAACTGGGCAATTGCTGGCCTTGTGCCAAAAGTAGAAACAATTATTATTATTATATATATATATATATATTTATTACTAGAACAGACTAAAGTTTAAGCAAAAACATTTCTGCTTTCACCCCATAAGGAATCTTCTGAAACTGAGAAAAACCAATCTGTAGATGCAGATATTTGCTCTACGGGTTTATATATACTTATATATATATATACCGATATATTTATATATATACAATCCTTATCGAGCCTCTTTGGATTTTGATATTTGTATTTATTATTACTATATATATATTATATAGAAATAACTTCTTCAAGTTGTAGTGCACCTGAGCACTGTACACAATAATTTCATTATTATTATTAGGATCAAGACAACAACTGTTTCATTTGACTGTGGATTTTTCTGATCCCCTTCAGAAAACCATCCTTAATGATATATATATATATATATATATATATATATATATATACAGCTGTCATCTTCCAAACAAATCATGGACACATGATGTGAATGGAAGGTGACAGGTGTATAAAGAAATGCAGAGAAATCTCCATGGATTAGACTGATGTAAGAAATAGAGCTAGGAAGACATGGGATAAAGTAGTGAAGATCAACTTTAAGAAGCTGAATCTTGCAACAGAGATGACAATGGACTGTAAGGATTGGCAACATGCAGCGCTGGAGAAAACTAACCTGCCAACATAAATATGTGAACCTCTTGCCTCACAGTTTCTCCTTAGAAACTACTCTAACCATCGTTGCACACCTTCCTCTATACCCAAGATTTGCCCCGCCGCCTTACACCCGTGACATATTCTTTCACAACTTGAACCCTATACACCTATCATAAACTTATTTCTTGTCCTTTACCCATGATATACCTTCCATCCTTCTTGCCTACCTCTCCTTACCCCCACCCTCCATAGGAGGATGGAAATAGGATAATGGAGGCACACTCTGTAAAAAGGATTGTATTAGGAAGAGCTTCCAACTATAGAAACTATGGCAAAAAGAGTAGAAAGACCCTTCAATCATGACATGATAACCCCTCTAATGCTGGTGCAAAAAAAAAAACAAAAAAAAACAAATGCACCCAGTACACTCTGTCAGGAGATAGGAATCGCATCCTCTCTGTAGAAATCATGACAAAAAAGGGTTTAGTAGTCATTTCTATGGTGTCAAAGACACAACAATTTCTCAAGTGTTGGTGATCTACAAGATAAATGCACCTAGTTTGCTCTGTGAATTAGTTGGTGATAGGAAGGGCATCCGATCAGAGAAAATCTTCCAAATAAATGACTTGGAGGACTTTTCACAAATATATAGCAACCTCTCTTGTGCTAAAAATAAAGTCTGTCTCGAGGCCAGTGCTTATCCTAGTTTCCATGGCATTAAGCAACTGAGTGTATAAGACTCCGCCTCATTGGACAGTAAGCCCCAGTATATTGCAGGTTTAAAGCCCCAGCTATTGCTGTTACTCATATTCAGTTGAGTCTACTGGAACATGAAATGAAGTGTTTTGCTTAAGAACACAACACACATCCCAGTCCATGAATTGAACCCACAACAATATGAACGTAAGTTCAACACACAACTAAACCTTCACTCTAGTGCTGGTGCCACAAGAAAATACATCTGGTGTACTCTAGTGTGTGGGAATGTATATTAGTGAGATTCTGCTCCCAGCCAGTTTGAGAATTCAAACATTAAATGATGATGACGATGATATATATATATATATATCATCATCATCATCGTTTTTACATCTACTTTTCCATGCTTGCATGGGTTTGATGAGTCCTTCTCAGCATAGGGTTGGGAGGACCTTTCAATCATGTCAAAGACATGACAATCTCCCTAGTATTGGTGATCTACACAATAAATGCATCCACCCAGTACACACCGTAAAGTGATTGGTGATAAGAAGGGCATCCAACTGTAGAAAGCTTGCCAAACAAAGGGTTGGGAGGGCCCTTTCAGTTTCATCAAAGACATGACAACCTCTTCTGTGCACACAATAGAACATAATACCATATGTAGGTGAAATGCAGACCCCTCTGGTCTGTTTGGGAAGCCAGTAGCCCTGCATCAGTACTGATTGGTCTATGTAGACCCATCCAACCCTTGATAGCAGGGAAAGCAAACATTAAATGATGATGATGATGATACTCTCTTTTTCATTCACTCTCTCAGTCACATACATTTGCCTTGAATGAATAGAGACAATGTAGAGTATAGGGGTGAAAGCAAACTCTCAAATGCTGGTCCTATCAAAAATGAATCCAGTAGACTTTTGTAAAGTGGTTGAGGTTGTGAAGTGTGCCAAACAATAGTAACCATGCCAAAATGGAGCACACAAGGAAGATGTGGTACCTTGGTCCAGTGTAAGAGAGCAGTGACTCAAGAACTGGCTTGAACAATGATGACTTGTCCATCCCATGCTAGCATGAAATGTGGATGTACAAGAAAGAAATGATTTATGTGTGCGTGTGTGTGCAAGTAAAAACTTGATTTATTTTGAAGTTAAAATATCTTTAGTGGTTATTAAAAAGAAATGAATAGAATCTGAATTTAAATCTATTACTTTATTCTATAGCCCCTGGGTGAAAAGGTTGACTCTATGTCCATGTAACACTTTGAAAATAGAAACTAAGAAAACTAAGAAAAATTCTAAAAGCGACCACAGGAAAAATGAATCAGTTTTCTTACCTTATTCTCATCGAAGACATTGAAGACAAATGCAGCGAATTTGCTAGGATCTCCAAATGGGAAAAACTGACGATATATTTTTGTAAATCCCTGAAATAGAATGAAAGAGGAAATATTAAAACTTCAATCCTAGTTTATTTCAAGATGTTTTTTTTAATCATAAACATTCAATAATTCAATAAATATGTAACAATACAAATACAAATTTCTGATAAAAGCCATGTATGTTATAACTGAAGAAAATCATGATCTTTTAAACAATTTAGCATAAGGCCACAAATTCCTTTATATATATTTTTACTGTTTAGTAGAGAGGGAAAGTCTGTGCCTATGAAACTTGATAAACAATTTTCAGGACTGGCAAGAGTGGTGAGAAAAGGGGAAGAAGTTATTCTCAAACTGGAAACAAAGATGAATACTTGCATCACAGTGAACTTCCCTAAAGGCAACGGATTAAGTCAACCACCTAAAAACTCAGAATAGAAAATGCCAAATAAAGACTGCACGGCATATCAGCCAATATTTTAATAATTCTGTCAATCCCCTGCTCTGGATTGCTACTTGATTTTATCAATCCAGAAAATATAAAAAGCAAAGTTGACCTCGACAGGATTTGAACTCTGTGACTAGAGAGCTGGAATAAATAACAGAATACATTTTGTCCTACATTCTAACAACTTTACCAGTTTGCCACTTTTATACACTGCAGGCATAACTTATTTTTGATGGTGATGACCCAGCAAGGTCAGCATACTCTAGATGAACCTAATAAAAGAATAGGAGGCCAGTTCTTTTCATAACAGATTAAAAAAAATCCACCACAGTATTGATTTCAAAGAGATTTCCTAAGAATTGGCTTCAAGTATTAGAATAATTTTTAAGCAAGTAAAGGAAGTCTGAAAGTTGATACAATAAATCTTATTGATAACGTCTGCCAGATAAAGAAATATATCACATGGGATGAAAATAAAATTATTATCTAGAAATATCAGTGAGTAGTCAGGAATTATTTCTGGCTACCATTTTAATGCTTCATTCATTTAAATATTGCTTTTCAGGTGGCATATCTTAGTTTTGTATTCTCTAAATAATTCTATTTTTCTATGTCAGAGATTCCATCATACCTACTCTAGCAAGTACAGTGAAGTCTATGCTTTACTGATGAGTTCATATAAGACTAAAACGTATTTGGAGTTGTCTTCTCTACTATGTGTGTTGGTCTTTTGGTCAGTCTGTCTGTCAGGTTTGATAACACAGAAGAGGGAGGAAAGAGAGAGAAAGAATTAAAACATGATTGAAGGAGAGAGAGAGAGAGAGAGAGAGAGAGAGAGAGAGAGAGAGAGAGAGATGGCTGCACTAGTGGTGGGAAGTGTTAATGTTCACAGAGAAAGCAGAGAAAAAAAAGGAAGGTATATAGATGCATAAACACGCATGTGTACACATACAAACACATAAGTAATTGTCAGCTGTTAAGACAACAAAGGGTAAACTTGACATCCTCATAAATTTCAACATTTGAAACATGATTCTTGCATTTCTATAATAGTATTCTGCTATTATCTACATATGTAATACTAATGTATGAAATTAAACATGTAATCTCTTATACAAAAACATTTATATTATTCATAAGACATTTATGGAACGAAATTGAAGACATAATCTATTACAGATACGACATATTATATTATATGTTAAAATAAATATTTTAAATTAACTATATGTATACATATTACTGATTTGCTGTGTGTTTCTGGTTTAGAATAGGTACACTATATCCCTGTGTTCTAAATGATGACAAGGAAGGACATTGGCCATAAAACACTGTCTCAAAAGGAACTGCATGATGAGTATGAAGACTGTAACAGAGCCTGCAAGGCCAAACCTTGCTATTATTGTATATGTGTGTGTGTTACATATATATATATATATATATATATATATATATATTATATATATGTGTGTGTGTGTGTGTGTGAAGGCACATGGCTGAGTGGTTAGAGAATTGGATTCACAATCGTGAGGTGATGCGTTATGTCCTTGAGCAAGATCCTTTATTTCATGTTGCTCCTTCTACCTGGAGTTGCAACCAATAGATAGTATTAACGATTGGAAAGACCAATGGAAACATTGTTTCGTCGATCCAATTTGACGAAAATCGATGTTCTGTCGATATATATATATCTATATAATTAATTCATTTACCAATGGTTTCTTGAAGAGCTTGACACTTATGTCTGTCTTCATTCATCAGAATAAGTTTATTATTGAATGGGATATGGGTTTGAAAACAGAGTTTAGGATAAATGAAAGTGAGGCTGAAATAAAATAACGGGCACAATTTGAGTTGAAAAAATATATAAATATCCAAATCCATAAACATATACACAAATACACGTAATCGATTACGTCTATGTGTACACATAAATGTAAGCGTGTGCGTGTGTGTGTGAGCATATGTATATCTGTGTATACGTGCATGTATAGGCAGATGTGTGTATGTATGTATACACATGTTTGTATGTGTTTGTGTGGATATATATATATACACAGATGTATATAAATGTGTGTGTATGTGTAGATATATATATATATATTTATATATATTTATATGTGTATGTATGGAGAGATGTGTGTATGTATATTTATACGTCAATATTGAGTACGTGTGTGATTGTGTGCCTGAGTGTGTGCATATGTGAGTGAAAGATCGCACGTATATGTGTGTATTTGCAATGTAGACGCACATATACTTATGTGTGAATGTATAAGTTTACATACTATTACGTGTATGCGTGAGTTTGTGTATGTTTATGGATTTGGATATTTATATATTTTTCCCCTCAAATTATGCCCGTTATTTTATTTCAGCCTCACTTTCATTTATCCTAAACTCTGTTTTCAAATCCATATCCCATTTAATAATAAACTTATTCTGATGAATAAAGACAGACATAAGTGTCAAACTCTTCAAGAAACCATTAGTAAATGAATTAATTATCTTATGTTGTTTATTACATAACTAAAAAGCTCTGTAACCTACATAGAGCACTCTCTTTTCCTTTACCTTTCCTACGGAAATACTTCATATATATATATATATATTAGAATCTTCATATTAGTGAAGTAGCTACTGTAATTCGTTCAGTAGGACAGTTGGACCAAGTACACCTATATGCACTGTTCTCTGATATGAAAATAAGGAAGTGATAAAAAACACTCCGGAGAGCTGGATAGCAGAAGGTCTTCAGATAAGACACCTCACTCAAGCAAGTGTTTCAGCCCTTAACTTCTAAGTAATACAGTTAATTTTTTACCAATATAGTCATACCATAGCAGAATTATATGATAGAATGTCTTTGATTTCATTCCATGGTTAAGATTTGCTATATACATAATCATTTCAACATATAATCAATAATCTTAATACCATAACCACATTGGAAAGACAAGCAGAAGTGAAATAGTATTTTCGTCATAGACAGTTGTATGTAACTTTTCTAGAACAGATTCACTTTATGACACAAAGATTACAATGATAGGTGACAACTCTTCATGAAAAAAAGTTGAAAAATGTATACAAAGAATATAGCTTTTCAAAAAATGTTATCTCTAAAGACTACAACTTCAGTACATTTTATGTGAATCTTACACCATCTTAAGAATGAAACACTTCAGAGCAGTATACAAAAAGAAGGGAATTAGATATCTTAATAAAGAAACAGCCATCTAGAGATCAACCTTACTAACAAGGGCACTGACCTCTCCAAGCTGTGTTTTCAAGCTTACAAATATATGCTGAGAGCAGGCTCATACATACACCTGGGCCATTCTTGCTATTATCAGCCATCTTTCAGAAAATTTATTGGAAGGAATCATTTCTCACTTCACCTTCATCTTCTTCTCCAAGTGGGACTTGAAGAAGTTAATGAGATCTTTGCCAAAGAGGAAATTGTCTATCTTTAGTTCTTTTAATCTTGTCTACCATGTAATATTTTCTTTTGTCATAGTCACCAGACAGTATAACTACATACATTTCTTAGGAAGGTTCATACTTGATATAATCAAGCTGCTACTTATAACCCCATGAATGAAGAATGGGAACAACAATTTTTAACCTAAGCACAATATCACAAATTATTTGGGCAGAGTAAAAATCAATTAAAATGAACCCAATGCTTAACTGTTGCATGTTTTATGAAATCCAGAACAATGAAAGGCAAAATTAAGCTCAGAATGTAAAGAGACATATATATTTACCACCAGGTATGTCAACATACCACCAGATATATCTACATACCCCCAGATGTAACTAACTACCACCAGACATATCTACATACCACCAGACATAACAACATACCACTAGATATATCATACTACCAGACATAACAACATAACACTAGATATATCATACTACCAGACATAACAACATACCACTAGATATATCATACTACCAGACATAACAACATACCACTAGATATATCATACTACCAGACATAACAACATACCACTAGATATATCATACTACCAGATATAACTACATACCACTAGATATATCTACATGCCACCAAATATATCGACAAACCACCACATATATCAACATACCACCAGACATATCTACATACCACCACATATACCTACATACCACCAGATATATCTACATACCACTAGTCATAACAACATACCACCAGATATAACATACTACCAGATATATCTACATACCACCAGATATATCTACATACCACCAGACATATCTACATACCACTAAATATATACCACCAGATATATCAACATACCACCAGATATACCTACATACCATCAGATATACCTACATACCACCAGATATATCTACATACTACCAGATAATAATAATAATAATAATAATAATGAAAATATTGTGTACAGTGCTCAGGTGCACTACAACTCATCAAAAGTGTATGTATAGTACATAGAGTAATGTACAAACGTCAGAAAAATGAACAATGCATGAGTCATGATATACACATGTGTGCATGTGTATGGAAGGGGGACATCAGGTGTAGTTTTAAAGGATGCAGTGTCTCGGCAGCTAACAACTGACACAGGCAGTTTGTTTCATGCTTCAGCAACTCTAAGCGTGGAAAAATGTTTCCGAAAGTCATGGGAGCTGTGCTGTTTTCTGACTTTGTAGGCATGTCCACGTGTGTTAGACACATGGAGATCAAAAAGGTGCTCAGGGTTATTGTTGGCGAGATAGTTAATCATTTTGTGGGTGTTTACCAAGTCCATTGCCAGACATCGGAGCTTCAATGAATCCATGCCCAGGGAAGCAAGGCGTTCAGGGTATGGTAGGTGTCTGATGGAGGGTATGTGCTTGGTTGCACGTCTCTGAACAGTTTCCAGGAGGTCAGTGTTCTGAGCAAGATAGGGGTTCCAGACTGATGATGCGAATTCCAAGTGTAGTCGTACCATAGCTGTATAGAGCTTTAAATAGATGGCTGGAGAGCGGCTACAAAGGTCTTGCTGAGTGATGCCAAGACACCTTCGGCCTTCTTGACAATTTTAGACATGTGCTTTGTCCAACACAAATCGTTGCTGACAGCCTTGTCTTCTGGTACCCCAATGGCAATTACTTCATGGGTAGCAGATTCCGTGGTCTTCTCAGTGTGCCCAGATATGGCAAGAGGTACAGGGAGATTCTTTAGCAAGGCGTTCCAATAAGACCCCTCATTGTGGGGTCCTACCCGAATGCTTGCTTTTATTCCTGTTACTTCCCTTCTTAAAGCAGAAATCATTTGTTGATATAACTACATACCACCAGATATAACTACATACCATCAGATATATCTACATAACAATCAGATATAACATATACCGGATATATCTACATACTACCAGATATAACTACACACCACCAGATATATCTACATACCACCATATATATCTACATACCACCAGATATAACATACTACCAGATATATCTACAAACCACCAGATATATCTACAAATCACCAGATATAACAACATACCACCAGATATAACAACATACCACCAGACATAATTAAATGCTGCCAGAGGTAACTAAATGCTGCCAGACAAAACTAAATACCAACACACATAACTACATATCACTAGGATTTTTATACACTACATCACTGTTTCTGCTACTCAATGTTCTCAATAAGCCACTAAGATACAATTTATATAACTAATACTTTAATTAACTGTATGCTCAATATAAATATATATTTTTAAATACTATATCTTATTAGATGTAAATATAACTGAAGCAGAGTAGCAGAATCAGCTAGATTTGTGAAACAGGATCAGAATGTACTTTTCTCAAGATAAACATTTACAGTCCTTATAATGATAAATTCTGCCCACGAGGCTTATTTCCTGAAATAATACACCATATTCTATCAGGATATTCTATTTAAAGATCACTCAAAGCATATATGGAGTCATAATGTAAAGTAAAGCTGTTACAAATGAGCCTAACTGAGTGAATTAACTTCTTAAAGATAAAGCTGCATGATAGATATATGATCTCTGTCATTTATGGAAATAATCAATGCAGAGATTCTGTAGATCTTTTGCATATAAATGTTTTATCAACTTGTACAACAAACCTGATAAAAGTTTACTTCATATAAAATGATAACAATTCTATATTATTTGACATCAAACTACTCAGTTAACCATACAGAATTCAATTGAAGAATGTTTTTTAAAAAAAATCAATTTTACGTCCATAATTAAATTTACAATTCATGCAAATGGAATTAGCAAGTTACCTACCCATAAGTAACTTATTGATTTATTTCATGTTCAATATATCAATTCAAGAAAGAAATAATAGAATTGTTGCACAAATACTCTTGCTAGCGTGGAAGATGGACGTTAAACGATGATGATGATGATAATGATATATATATTTATTGAGAAAGATATCACTAGTATGATGATCAGAAATAGAGAGACAGTCCAGAGTAAGATAAAAGGTTCAGAAAAGTAAAACAAAACCAAATGCATCCAGGCATGGCATGAATTGATTATGGAAATCACTGTCAGAGTATATCCTAATTCTGGATATCAGAAATCCTGAATATCAACAAAGCCATTCCATTACCAATGTAATATACCAATGATACTATATCAAACATGAAAATAGTATCTCAGCAAATAATAATAATAATAATAATAATAATAAAAATAAATGCTTCTTATAGCCACTACTCTATCCCGTGCTAATTATGCTAATAAATTATTTAGATCTAATCAACAACAGTGAAAAAACCCTTAGCCATCGATGTAATAATTTAAAATATAGAAAACAAGCCAAAATCAGTGTATGTGAATCAAGGTCCTCTGACCTGATCTCTCACAAAGGGACTGCCAGTGTGGAAGATGGATGTTAAACAATGACAATGATGATCTGGAGGACCTACTATCAATTAACATTTATCCTTTACATTACTCTATATTTACTATTATATTTTCGCTTTACCTCACATAATATCAAATCTATGAGGTATTGATATTATTTATTTTGAGACCAATGCCTTAATATCAGTATGATTGGCTGGTTATAGCTGGTTAGAACAAAACGAGGTGAGAGAATTCTGGCCAGATATGGCCAGTTTAAATGCTAATGGGTTAATGAAATGATATCAAAAACAAAAACAAAATGGTAATAGCCACCACCCACCTCTTTCCTGCCTCTTATAAGGTTTAGGAATAGATGAGGAATATTTATATATGATAATAATGATTAAATCGACCCCAGTACGTTACTGGTACTTTATTTTATCGACCCCAAAAGGATGAAAGGCAAAGTTAACCTCAGCGGCATTTGAACTCAGTCCGTAAAGGGATGTAACTATATGCTAGAAAGCATGGCGCCTGACCCTCTACCGATACTGAAAATCCATATAATAATATTTGGCAGTATCGGTAGAGGGTCAGATGCCATGCTTTGCCACATAGAGGTACGGCCCTTTATGATCTGAGTTCAAATCCCGCCGAGGTTAACTTTGCCTTTCATCCTCACAGGGTCGATAAAATAAAGCACCAGTAATACACTGGGGTAATTGCTGGCCTTGTGCCAAAAAGTAGAAAATTATTAATATTAGTATCCACCATGTTAAGAGTAAAACCAAATTTATATATAAGTGTTTCATCATCTGTATAGCCTACTCATCATCATCATTTAATGTTAGCTTTCCCTGCAAGCAAGGATTGTATGAGCCATCACAGATCAAGTCAAAATCAATCAGAGTCATTGATCTCACATTCTACACAGTGCTACATGCATTTTATCAAGACACCAGCACTAGGAAGTTCAGCATTTCTTTGGCAAAACTGACAAGCCAAAGCTTTCTACATCTTGTTTGACATGTTTTCTATAACTGGATGCCATTTCTATCATCAACCACTTTACAAAGTATATTTGGTGTATTTTATCATGTCACCAACACTAGCCAGGTTGTTGTCCCCTTGACACAACTGAACAGTCCTCTACTCATTACACATACACAACAGGCTCCCATACAGTTTCTGTCTACCAATTTCATTCATAAGGCATTGTCCAAGAGACCGTGCAGTGGAATGAATCCAAAATCACATGGTTGTAAAGCAAAATCCTTAACCATTAATTATATGATGTTGATGATGATGATAATATAGCGTATGTTTCAGATTTCAGTCCTTCCCTTTCAGTGATCTTTGTTTCTAAATCTTTATAGTTGGGTGCTTTTCTCATTACCATCTGAAGGGATAGAAGAAGAAGAAGAAGAAGAAGAAGAAGAAGAAGAAGAAGAAGAAGAAGAAGAAGAAGAAGAAGAAGAAGAAGAAGAAGAAGAAGAAGAAGAAGAAGAAGAAGGAGGTTATGTATATCAGAATGAAATGGAGATCCTTGTAGAAAGAGATGCTAGAATGTGAGGACTGAAATTGGAATCTAATCCTATGGCTGCCTTCGGAATGATAAAATAATGAAATTATGTAGGCAAATATATAACCAAAAGCCCATAGAGAAAATAAGACTCTTAAGCACTGCAGATATTTTACAAATATTACTTTCAATACAATAGAAAGTAAAAAAAAACAAACAAAACTAAAACACTGCAATGCCTAAGGTCCACAGAGCTACATGTGAAAATAATAATAATAATTAAATTATTGTGTTCAGTGCTCAGGTGCACTACAACTCATCAAAGGTGCATGTATAGTAAATAGAATGATGTACAAATGTCAGGAAATTGAACAGTGTGTGTGTCATGATATACATGTGTGTGTGTATGGAGGGGGAATATCAGGTGTGGAGAAAGAACACAAACGTTCTATGCTGGTGAAGATGGAATCTTTAGAACCCCCTGTACCATATCACTGGCAATTAAACTCACTTCTTTCTTTCCAGAATTTTCTAATTGCAGTTAGGATTGTTGGGTTATGTCACAATATGAAGATTACATTATAAAATGGAGAAATTATCCTTATATAATAAGTAGCACATTTACATTGGAAACAATATTTGAATAAGCATTTACAGAAAACAGAAAATATTCAAAAGAAATTAAGAATGTTGGAAGGAAAAAACTAAATTACAGTTAAGAAATTAATTTGTACTAGCAATTAAAGTGACTGCCAGCAACAAATTAATTACGATAAATATATTTGGTGATAAAATTGATTAATGATAATTCCCATGTAATAAACTGTAAGTTCATTGAACTAAACACCATGAAGAATGCAAATGGAAAATGTGGAATAGACAACTGAAATTCTGATATTGGTAAAACATATTAAAGAAAGGCAAAAGTTTTGACAGTATCAAAGGGGAAAGAGATCAAACACCAGCTGAAATCTTGATTTTCTTTCATTGTCAGATACATAAGTTTGCTTTGAAAGTGTTTTTGAGAAAGACTTCAAAGACTCTACATATACATATGTGTGAGTGAGTAAGTGATTGAGCATGATGTAGTCAACTAACCTGTCAAATTTTGAAACGTAGCAACCCGTCTAACCCATACCAGAATAGATAATAGACGTAATATGGTGATGATGATAATATATTTAATATTCTATCTGTCAGTGATCTCCAGAAATGGGGAAAAAATACAGCATATATTATACTCAAATAGTATAATCAAAATAGAGCATAATTCATAGCTGCCAAAATGTCTTTACCTGCAATCATAAAAACAGGATCTTTATTTGCAGAGTCAGATCAAAATGATGGGTGGAAATACCATGACAACCTGACTTATAATGTCACACCCTAGCAAGAAAGTATTGAATAAGGATGCTTTACTTGCTAAAAATAGCTGCAAAATATCCCTCAAATTCCATCCTATCTTCTTAAAAAACAAGGACAAAATAAATATAGTTCTAGACGAACTCTGCTTGAAAGATCGACAAAATGGTCACACCTGAATGACTTTGAGTATATACTTAGGAGGTTCATCAAGAGGTACTGTCACATCCACCCTATGTACCAGTGCCCTAGCTTTGGTCTACAATTTTGCAACATATGCCTCCCCCACGCTCAGAGTTGCTGAAGCATGGAACAAACTACCTGCATCAGTTGTTAGCTGTCGAGACACTGCATCCTTTAAGTCCTCCATGCTTCCCGAGATCCGCCAACACTACAGCTAACACATACACACATGTACTTCCCTGACATTTGTGTATTATTCTATGTACTATATTGACGAGTTGTAGTGCACCTGAGCCCTTTACACAATAATTTCATTATATCATTATATTATATGGTGCAGGAGCTCTCATTCTAAGAAGCTAGATAGAGCCTTGAACGACACCTTAAGACTCATCACCAGATGTGCCTATTCTACATCCACTGAATAATTACCTATGTTCTCAGGCACTGCCCCTGCTCCCCTTTGTAGAGAGCATCACACACATAGGTTTATAACCAAGGCCCTAATAGACTCAATCATCTGCTCCTCTACTGAACTGGTCCCATGGACTGATTGCTCTTCTAGTACAGATATAACCTCCCAGTGTTCTACCACTATATATATATATGCATGGATATTATGCCTTATGTAGGCACATATAAATGATGTAGGTATCATATATACATCATCATGATCATCATTATATATATATCATCATCATCATCATCATCATCGTTTAACGTCCATGTTCCACGCTTGCATGGGTTTGGACGGGAGTTTTCCCACTTGAGGCAAGAGTGGTTGTCTTGCTCCACATCTACAGTGTGGGACCACATTTACAATATATATATAATGATGATGATGATGATAATATCGGTGGATTGGCAGTATCAGTAGATGGTCGGACACCATGCTTTGCAGCAAAGAGTTACGGCCCTTTATGATCTGAGTTCAAATCCCGCCGAGGTTAACTTTGCCTTTCATCCTTACGAGGTCGATAAAATAAAGTACCAGTAATGTACTGGTATTTGCTGGCCTTGTGCCAAAAGTAGAAACAATTATATATATATATATATATATAATGATGATGATGATATCATCATTATATATATATATATATATATATATATATATATATATATATATATATATAAGTTAATGACAGTTATGGGAGTGATTGTTAAAGCATGTATTGTAGGTAGAAATCAAAGATAGAAAATGATAAATGTAAAATAAAACACCTTCTCAAGTTTTGATTAAGAGAAAACAGCAGTAGCAAAGAGAAAGAGAGGATGAATATTTATGAAATGTAGTATAAATTCCCCAACTCTATATACCAGAAACCAGAGAATGTTTAAAATAACAAATACAAACAGTACAAAGATGTGAGAAATGGAGTATTGTACAAAAACAAAACAAACTATTCTTATATAACAGGAAAGAATTCTCTAGAGACATATATCAGAAGAAAATATGAATAACTAAAGCTCACTAAAAAGCTAGAAATAAAGGAGTCACACACATGCAAAAAAATAAAAATAATAAATATAACAGAAGGAATATTTAAAAGGGATAGGATAACCCATGGATAAACTGCATGGAAGTGAGGTTGAAGGAAATGATAAAACGATAGCAATAATCCTGATCACAGATACAAAAAAGAAAAAGGAAAACACTTATACAGTTTGATACATATGTTTCAGGCAGCTACATGTAATGCCTGAATGCCTATACAAATATTTTGATTTATTAATAGAAAATCCAAGTAAACGAAAACTTTGATTACTGATTAGGAAAGAAGAAATTGTTGAAGACCAAAATCTGTGATCAGGGTTTTTTATTTTTAGAAGTCAGTAGATGCAATATGAGTATAGTCTACATTTTTTTTCAGTGACAAGTATATATAAGCACTGAATTAGTAATATATATAATTATTAATAACTATATTATTTTAGGTAACTAATATTTGTGGGAATATTTATTTCTAGTGTACACAGACCTCAGATCACTGAAGCTCACGGTGGAGATGACGAAGGACCGTGACAAGTGGAGAGATGCTGTGCTGAATAAGACCTGTCCCACCCTTGCAAGCAGGGAAAAGTGGACGAAAAATGATGATGATGATGATGACAATACTGCTTTGGGTGTTGTTTGTAAAATATGTGAGCATGTACACATATGCAACAGTGCAAGTAACTCTCAAACATACTTATACATTCCTAATCCTACTATGATGGTTGCTATAAAATAGAAGCTTAGAACATAACAAGTATTTACAAATCAGCACAGTTGCACTTGTAGCAGTATTTAGCTCCAATATCAACTACTGGAAGTCAAATGAAATAAAAAATTAGTAGAGAGGTTTCCCAGTGCTCCTCGCAATATTGTTATCTTTTGCTCTGGCAGCGGTTTGTTTGTCCACCCCTTTCGCCTGCTTTTTGTTGTATGTGGTCCTAGATGTATATATTACCTGCTTATGTGTTTTTTTTGTTTTCTTTTTCGATTTTCTTTTTCTTTTTTCCTTTCCCTTTTCTTTCCTTTTTTTTCTCTTTCTATTTGTAATATATTGACGGTTACGCCTTAAAATATATTATTCTATATATATAATACTACACGCACACACAAATATATATATATATATATATATAATACTACACAAATATATATATATATATATATATATATAATACTACACAAATATATATATATATATATATATAATACTACACAAATATATATATATATATATATATATAATACTACACAAATATATATATATATATATATATATAATACTACACAAATATATATATATATATATATATATATATAATACTACACAAATATATATATATATATATATATATATATATATATACATATATATATATATACATATATATATATATATATATATATATATATATACATATAACAAAGGAAATGTGGTAAGGAACCAGGTGGACCATAACGCACCAAAGTACTCAATACTTGGGGTAGTAGAGTGGGTAATAGGAACCAGTAAGACCCCGACGGCTGAGCTCAAGCCGTTTCGACGGCTAATTCTGGAGTCCAGAATTAGCCGTCGAAACGGCTTGAGCTCAGCCGTCGGGGTCTTACTGGTTCCTATATACACATATATATAGATATATATATATATACATATATATATATGTATATATATATATATATGAAAACTTTTTCACATGAAAAAAAAAGTCATCAAAAGGGTGGGCTATGAAAAAACTAACAGAGGCAATGCCTACATTTTTATATACTAACATAAATATAAAGGCAGAAACAAACTTCTAAATAACTAGCATTGGAATGAACTCTTACCTATAATGATTTATAAAAAACCTGTTTACAGACAATGGAAGCTGCAAACATCTCAACTCTATCTACAAATAGTGCAGTTAAGTTCCAGGTAACAATGTGAATTTTGCCAGAAGAAAAACAGCAATACGCCAATAAGAATAGCAGTTATAACTTAAAACTGGAAATGTAGGTAAAGTTCCAAACAAAGCATTATCTTGTGACTGACCCACTGTAGCTTGAAACTGGTGAATGTAACATGGCATAAACATCTCAGATGTAGCTAATACAAGAGAGAACTAATATCTTAGTTTTAAGTAAAGAGAGATTACATCTATAGACATAAAAGAGTAACAGAATATTATTCTATATTTTCATCTACATTACTCTATATTTACTATTATATTTACATGGTAAAGGCTTTACCTCACATAATATCGAATCTATGAGATTTTGATTTTATTTATTTTGAGAGCAATACCTTAACATCAGTTTGAGTGGCCGGTTACAGCCAGTTTCAACAGAAAGAGTGAGAGAATTCTAGCTGGATATGACAGGCTTAAATGCTAAAGGGTTAATGTAAGGTTCTGATATAAAATTATGCTGGAAGATTCAAATTTAACTTGGAAACCTTTAAAATAGGTGGATTTATTTTATAGAACCAGAGCTGGTTTTAGCCAGGATTGCAACTAAAGGGTTAAACAAGTGAAAAGCCTGCTCATAAAATTAATATGTAAGTGTCTTAGCGTTCCATACACATGTGCTCCTTTAATACAATTCTCAGGGAGATTCAGCATGACATAGAGTGTGACAATCCATTTGAATTACATGTATAATTGATTTCTGCCAGCTGAATGGACTTCAGTAACATGACATAAAGTGCCTTGCTCAAGGACACAATGTACACATGGAAATGAAACTCATACCTTATTATGATGAGCCAAACACCCTAACCACTTAGCCACATGCCTCTACAGATGTACACTACACATACACACACACTCAATGTACAACAGTCCCTAAGAAAAAATAACCCAATATATATGCTTTGCTAGTATCTAATATTTAGATACATAATCTGGTGATGTTGGTAAAAGTGATGCATTTATGGTGGTGATGATGATCATCATGCTGAAGCTAACTTTGTTTGACATTGTTAGAATAGCCATGGTGTAAGTGCCAAATAAATTTAGCATAAACTGCATTAGGTCCCAAAGGTTAGGCGCTATATTTTGCTCTTAAATGCAACCATATCCAGTATAAAATGTTATAAGCAAGTAAGGAAATATGAACAAAATGTATTTAGGTTGGTGGTAGTGATGGAGGTGATGGCATAGATGAAGTTCATAGTGATGACATCCTTACTGCTGTTACTATTAATTTATTCAACCTTATAAGAAATCCTTTATGCTTGCATTGGATTGAAAAGGTTCAAATTTTTAAAACAGGTAAATCAACCAAAAACATTTTAGAAATAAGTATTTTTATTTTCTTTCTAGCACAAGACTTTCTAGCACAAAACTTTGAGGAAATTTATTTTAAAAAAGAAGACCTATTTATGATTATAGTTTTTTTTATATTGCCAAAATGTTTAGTCATCTATGTTCTATGTTTTTCAAGTTCTTATCAATGGAATATCCTTTAGTAAGTTTCACATGCCAGCAAATTTAGTCTTTCAACTGAAAAAAAAAGGAAACCTACTTTATTTTGAGTATTATTATATGTTATGCTTCTACAGATACAATTTAGAAGTGATATTGAAAACCACCTTCACACTTTCCGCCTAAAACTTCTGCCTTGCTAGTTATTGTACATAAATACAGTACCTATTAAATATTGTAAATAGACTTTAATCATTTTACATAAAAGGAACTGTTCACATTCTCTATGAAATGCTTTTTTTTTTTTCCTTCAGTGTTTCATCACATTATCTTCTACTGATTGGTAAAAATCAATATGGCTGGGGAACATGATAGTATTATAAATAAAAAGAATAAAATAGAGCATTTACAGTAATGCTACATAAAATATATTATGAACAGAAGCAAGTGCTTGTTGACTATGTGAGTTATATAATAATAATAGTTAAAAAATTAATTTTGGTAAAAGTAAAAAAATACATCTGACTTTTTAACCCTTTCATTATCATATTCCTAATGAAAGACACTGCTTAACGTTTTCAAATCATTTTTTTTTTAAATTTAGGAAAGATTTAATAAAAATATTTCATTATTAAGCTGGTGTTTGGAACCTAACTTAACAAAAGTTCTGGATTGACATGCACAGCCGGACTGGAAGTGGTATCACAACTGGCACATGTAGCATCAGTTGGTTGGAATTTACAGATGACATGGTATTATTTAACTCAGCGGTGGATTGGCAGTATCGGTGGAGGGTCGGACGCCATGCTTTCCAGCATAGTTACGTCCCTTTACGATCTGAGTTCAAATCCCGCCGAGGTTGACTTTGCCTTTCATCCTTACGGGGTCGATAAAATAAAGTACCAGTAATGCACTGGGTAATTGCTGGCCTTGTGCCTAAAGTAGAAACAATTATTTAACTCAGCAGGCCGGTGGATTGGCAGTATCGGTAGAGGGTCGGATGTCATGCTTTGATGCATAGAGTTACGGCCCTTTCCATTGAGTTCAAATTCCGGTGAGGTCAACTTTGCCTTTCATCCGTAAGGGGTCAAGTAATGTACCAGTAATGTACTGGGTAATTGCTGGCCTTGTGCCAAAAGTAGAAACAATTATTTAACTCAGCAGAAGATAATCTCCGACATGCACTTGATAGGTTTGATGCAGAATGCTGGAATGAAAATCAATGCTGCAATGTCTGAGACACTCTTCCTCTCAAAGAAGCCTGCACAGTGCACTCTACATGTGAGTGGAGTTCTACTGAAGCAGACAGAGGAGTTCAAGTATCTTGGGACCATGTTCACGAGTGATTGAAGGCAGGAGGTTGAATTAAGTGCAAGAATTGCAGGAGCTGGTGCATTACTGCACCAGCTTTAGCATTTGGTAATCAGAAGAAAGGAAGATAGGTATAAAAGTTAAACTTTCTATCTTCAATTCAGTGTTCATGCCAACCCTTACCTATGGTCAAGAATCTTGAGTAATGACCAAAAGAATATGATCACGAATACAAGTGGCTGAATGAGGTTCATCTGAAGGGTCTTTGGAGTAATGCTAATCAATAGACTGTGTATCTCAGAGATCAGAGCATCACTCCAGGTAGAGCAGCTACTTCTCTGAATTGAGAGATCACAGCTCCCATACTATGGGCTTGTGGTTAGAATAACTCAAGAAAGAATCACTGGACAGATTTTCCAGGAAAAATCAGCTAGCAGGAGACTCAGGGGTAGACTCTGAACAAGATGGTTAAATAACATCCATGAACTTGGCTGGTTTCACTTGGGGATCCAGCTAGATCAGGTGAAGATAGTTGTTTCTGACAGGACATCTAGAAGGAGTGTTTGAGGACTCTGCCCCTGTGACCCTCCCAGGAATAAGTGGGAGAAGAAGAAGTAGGTTTTTATATAAATATGAATACTTTAAAATAAACATCATCATCATCATCATCATCAGGTTTAGCGTCCGTGTTCCACGCTTGCATGGGTTTGGACGGGGGTTTTCCCACTTGAGGCAAGAGTGGTTGTCTTGCTCGCATAGGACTGTCTGGCGGGTTTTCTACAGTTGGATGCCCTTCCTAACACCAACCACATTTACAGTGTGGGGCTGGGAGGTTTTTACCGTGTTGCCTACACGGCCACATTACAGCGTGGACTGTCTGGCGGGTTTTCTACAGCTGGATGCCCTTCCTAACACCAACCACATTTACAGTGTGGGGCTGGGAGGTTCTTACCGTGTTGCCTACACGGCCACATTTACAGCGTGGACTGTGTGTTTTTTTGTCGTGACACCTATACGATCTCATTTGTTTCGGCCTGGATGTTGTGGGACCAACATAACTTTACATTGAAAGGGGCGGTGTGGATGGGGTGGAGGTGGTGGGACGGGGGGGTGTTTTGATAGAGATGCCTACTGACTGTAGTAGGTTTTTACTTTGTATTTAGGTAAGGCGGGTCTTCTCTATTACTGAGTACCGCCAAAGGTCTCGGTCCAGTGACATTGTCTTGGAGAGGTGTAAGCGTGTGAGGTCGGAATTTATCAGCTCGTCCCATGTTTTTCTGGGTCTGCCTACTCCGTGGCTACCGTCTATCTTTATTGCCCTGCACTTTGTTATACAGCTGTCGTCTTTCATGCGCATCACGTGACCGTACCAACGTAGCCTTCTCTCGAGTAAACAACATCTGATCCCTCTTATTTCTAATTTTTTCCTTAGTTCGTTTATGCTTTGCCGTTCACGTATATTACTATTGCAGATCCAGCGGAGCATGCAAGCTTCGTTCCTCTCTAGTCTGCGTATATCCTCTGCACACAATGCCCAGGTCTCACTGCCATGCAGCATTGCTGTTCGTATGCAGGCATCGTATAACCTGCCTTTCATTTTTAGGGAAAACCCTCTAGCGGCTAATAGTGGTATAAGCTCTCTGAACTTTTTCCATCCAGTTCTGACTCTAGCTACTGTACTTTCAGAGCACCCTCCCCACTAAACAGTTTAGTATTATAAAACCAGAGGTGGTTTCAGGTATCAAAATGGTTACTGTTCTTTTTTTTCTTTTGCATGTAAGTTTTATCAACTGAGGCTAATATAATACTGATGAATTGTCTTTTGAAGGAGGGAAGACAAATTTGTTTGCAGTGTTGTCATTTGAACTGAGAACAGTTTAACACCAGAATGAATGCAGATCAGAATACTCATGCCCAAGCATTTTCTCACTATACTATTTAAGCTACAACTATTGATTTTTTTGACAACATGCAAGATGTAAGATATATAAGAGGATATTTATAAATGAATACTGTAATGTGCACATATTTCCCAAAATATAATTTATGGCAGAATAGACCAAGTCAGTACTGAAGCAGGGCTACTGATCTCCCAAACGTAAGCACGATAACAGTCCCCTAGCCTTTCTGGGAGGTCAGTAGCCCTGCTTCAGTACTAATTCGGTCTATGTAGACCCATCCAACCCTAGCTAGCAGGGAAATCAGATGTTACTATTATGATGATGACAGCATGGAAAAATAGACACTAAATAGGTTATAAACATATGCACACAAATAGATATGTAATCCTTGAATACATATATATGAATATTAATAAACCTAAATGCAATATACTTCCATAGTCACATACATTCATACACACCTTCTAGCAACTATTTACATATAAAGTATGATTGTCACTTGGATAAAAATATAAAAGATTATATTTTTTACCCAAGTGATAAACATTGTCTTATTACTTCTGACAATTATACATTTATTTGTTAGAGATGCCTACTGGCTGTAGTAGGCATCTACTGTAGTAGATGCCTACTGGCTGTAGGTTTTACTATGTATTTAGGTAAGGCGGGTCTTCTCTGTTACTGAGTACCGCCAAAGGTCTCAGTCCAGTGACATTGTCTTGGAGAGGTGTAAGTGTGTGAGGTCGGAGTTTATATATATATATATATATATAACAAAGAGAGTGTGGTAAGATACCAGGTAGACCATAATGCACCAGAGTACTCAATACTTAGGCTAGTATAGTGGGTAATAGGAAAAGAGTCAGGACCCCGATGGCTGAGCTCCAGCCGTTTTGACAGATATGAACTGGTTCAGATGTCGCAGTCGAAACCGCTGGAGCTCAGCCGTTGGGGTCCTGACTCTTTTCCTATATATATATATCTGTAGTCATTTTCTTTAACTCATGTATGATACATAATAAAATTGAAATAGTGATCAAACAGGTATCAAGTCTTTCAGTAGTTTATGTATTGATGCAAACTCATATAATTTCATATAATTTACTTTTACTGAATGTTGCTTACTTGGAAAAATGTCCATCTAGCTTTATGTAATATTCTGTGTATCTTTATGTATTCTTATTATTTTATAAGTGGGTAAAATGATACATACAGACATACAAACATTAATGGAACTGTAAAAATATGTAAAACATTTCAGAAACTCAGCACATAAATCTGCATATACACATGTATAAATAAAGAAAGATATGCACGTTCCAATACCGCATTTGCAGAATACAGCCATATAACTCAAAACATACAGATCCACACATGTAATAACAACCATACCTGTATACAGGCATAAACACATACAGACAAACATATGTATTTACCTAGTTCATGTTGACTAAATTCCAATGAAAGAGTTTTGTTTTTATGTTAGAAACCTATTCTCTTTCTATTGGTGGAAATTTATAAAATAATAAAACCAGACGAATATATATACATACCAAAACTTCTGCATGTACAGAAACAAAACATATGCACATACACATATATAACTAAAAATATACACATCCATACATACAATAACATCCACACATGTACACATGCAGACATATCTACCTAGTTGATGTTGTCTAAATCCCAATAGAAGAGTCTTGTGTCTATGTTAGAAACTGACTCTTACTCTATTGGTAAACATTTGTAAAATTATAAAATCTGAAGAACATACATACAAAGTTGGTTTTTCTATAAGGTCTCTGAACCTTTAAGAATTAGCAGCTAAGTCCCACTCTTTTGTCTTAAAGTGACATTGAACAATATAATCCTGGAACTAATAATGGTAATGAGCAAGGGAGATGAGATTATAACAGAGTGGCACTGTGGAGGGAGCAATGGCAGTGAGGATTGGCAATGAGTACAGTTACAAATTTAGAGTAAGTATAGGCTGGAAGAAGTTTACAAAGCTACTAATTCTGAGCCTATATCTCACTACATTGCAACATTGAACTTTGTTCACCAGCATAATACAATCTACCTTGGCTCTGAAAGAGAATTCTTTCATTGCCAACAGAGATAATAACTCTTTGAACTTATTCCACTCTGTCCTTATTCTTATAATATAATATCTTAATTAGGTCACCTGGATAACAGAAGCTATCTACTACTACTATGGAACCTTGCTTGGATTTGAAAGAGTTTATTTCCTCTGAGTTCTTACTGATAGCTATCCATGTGCATCTGCCACACACAAAATCTATTTTCTTTATTAGCCTTCCTGTGATCTCGCCACACCTCTTGTGCACCTATAGTTTACAACGGGTATACTGTCTGGAGTTTCTTCTTACTTCATTTCTGCATATTGAGTACAGTCATTTCCCTGGTGATAGCAGAGTCCTGTCTTCTTACCTATTTACTAAGATAGGTTTATTCTGTGGCCTTTCAATTTTAGATTTTGTTTCCACACCAGGAGAATTTCTTCTCTAAATCTACAGTATAAGTAGTGTGATACAAATTATATGATGCTACCATCCTTTATTATATAAGCTAGACCATATATATGCATTTACCAATATATATGTATTATAAGATTAACAACAAAAGACAATACCTCTCAAAATAATTGTTTCTACATTAGGCACAAGGCCAGCAATTACCCAGTGCATTACTGGTACTTTATTTTATCGACCCCGTAAGGATGAAAGGCAAAGTCAACCTCGGCGGGATTTGAACTCAGACCGTAAAGGGATATAATTATAAAATAATGATATCTAAATTATCAATATTACTGTCCAGTATTTGTATCAGCTACAGCAATAAAGAAGAATGTATAAAAGTCAAATCAAAGTCAGGTTTCAATCCCACTTGGTAGGATAACTGATGTTGGTTCCAATACCGCATTTGCAGAATACAGCCATCTAGCTTTGGCTTTAAAATTCGTCATTTTGTGAGAAAATGCCTTCCAGAAAAAAAAAAAAAAAATACAACATTCAAACTAAATGTTATTGTAGTTGCCAAGAAAACAAATAACTGTGTAAGAGAATTTTGCCAAAGAGTGGAAAAATACATCAAACCTACTTTAAACAATCTATTAGCCTTTGTATAATTTGAGAAGTAAGTTGCCAAGTGGGTACTTGGAAATCATTAAGATCAAAAATGTGTAACCCATGGAACCATCTAAAACTATGCAAAAAGAAAAAAACTAAAAACAAAAACACAAGCTAAGAATGATAGAATTTTGGATTTTAAATGTGAGATGGTCGACAAGGTTCATGAAATGGTAGGATTTAGTACTTCATCAGGGATTGCAATAAAGTTATCTACTGGTCTAAATGGTAAGATACAAGTGTTACACTTTATTAGAAGGATAAAATAATAACAATAATAATAATAAAATTATTGTGTACCATGCTCAGGTGCACTGCAACTCATCAAAGGTCCATGTATAGTACATAGAATAATGTACAAATGTCAGGAAAGTGAACAATGTATAAGTCATGATATACACACAGATATATGCATGTGTGTGTGTATGGAGGTGGAATATCAGGTGTAGTGCTGGTGAATTTCAGGAAGCATAGAGATTTTGAAGGATGCAGTGTCCCAACAGCTAACAACTGATGCAGGTAGTTTGTTCCATAATTATTAGGCATTGGAAACATGGATGAAACACCTCTTATTGTTGATATGACAAAGGAACAAACTGTGAACTAAATAGGAAAGAAAACAATCCTAGTTGTTCACAAACGGCAAACAACTTAGGCCACATGTTGTTCCTCTCCGATTAAAAGCTTTCCTCCCCCCGGAAAACCCCCAGTTGATGGATGCGAAATCCGAAATCTAGGGACAATTAAATCACTTCCAAGGTAACTCTATCTCGTGTTTGGCAGTATCAGTAGAGGGTCGGACGCCATGCTTTGACGCAAAGAGTTACGTCCCTTTCCATTCTGAGTTCAAATCCCGCCGAGGTTAACTTTGCCTTTCATCCTTACGGGGTCGATAAAATAAAGTACCAGTAATGTACTGGTTATTTGCTGGCCTTGTGCCAAAAGTAGAAACAATTATTTTTACACTCTTTCCTACGTTCCTCTACACACTATACGTCTCATTCTACATTCCCTTACATCTCTCTCATCACCACCTAATTCTGTTGCCCGGAGATTTACCCATCTGCATTGTTGAGGCTTCCAAAACGACCAATATTATTATTCCACAATGCTTCAAGCAAACTTCAACACTCTCTAATCCTAGTGAAAATTACTTTAGTTCTATTTGTATGGCAAAAAGTTTTAAATTATAATGGTTTCTGATTTAGGCACAAGACCAACAATTTTGTGGGAGGAGAAAGTCAATTAAATCAACCCCAGTGCATTACTAGTACTTTATTTTATTGACCCCATAAGGATGAAAGGCAAAGTTAACATCAATTGGGATTTGAACTGTGAACGTTAAGGACCATAACTCTATGCCCCGAATCATGTTGACCGACGCTCTATCAGTAATTCATGTAAGACTTAAGAGTGTTCTACAGTCATTAGATGTTGATACCAATAAACCATTTAAGGACATGATGAAGATGTAACTAGATGAAGTAAGATGAAAGATGGAGAAAAATGAGTTACCATTTTTGATCTGAGAATGTGTCTTTAATTCATGCAAGGAAATAAAATCTGATAGTATTAATCAAATTATTCAAGAAATGTGGAATTTGTAATATATTGGAAGATGCTTAAGATAAATATCTGTGGAATGCTGATGATGATATTGAAGCAGCAGCTGATGATATGCAGACTATAATTACAAACAGTACTAATGAAAAGGATTCATCCTGATGATTAATATAATGGTTTATTCAGTACTAAAGATGGTAAACAGCCTAATTTTATAGTATTTTAATTAACTTTTGTGTTTGAAATATTTAAGATTTACTAATTAATTGTAATTTAAATAAACATATCATTCTGTTCAGCATGTATGAATAAAACTTATGAATTCATTTTCATTGACAGTATTTATCATGGCACCAGCACCAGAGAGTTTGTCACTTGATTGTCCAAACTAAGGCGTCTACTACGACTCTATAGTGTCTTTGTTTCAACACCAGGCACTGTAGGTCTCTTGAAATAGTATTTAGAATTATTTTTGTTGTTTTTGAGTAGCCTTGGCTCAGCTCTAACAATACAGAACTATAGGTAGTGTGCCAGTCAACTAGCTGCTCTATTCACATGTACCAATATGTCTGATTACTTTCACTGTCAACCTATATAGTGTATCCATTGTACACATTGAGTACATTGTTCGAAGCTTCTATCAACTTCTATTCTCCACACTGAGCATGTGTATTTCTCTGATGACAACAAGGTCCTGTCTTCTTTCTTACTTACTTACACTTTAGCATTTGCTATGTTTATCTTGAGGCCTTTTGATTATAAATTTTGCTTTCATGTTTGGAAGTTCTCTAATTCTTCTATAGATTCTACTATAAGGTTTAGATCATCAGCATACAGGAGTCCTAATGAACACCCAGTCTTAAACACCTCTAGTCTGACCTTGGAGGTCTATGATAAACAGGAGGTGGATGAGAACCGAACCCTAATGGACTCCTGCCTGCATACAAAGTTCAATTCATTTTTGTAGTTATTGCTGGCAGTCCTCTTCCATTAAATACAGACACACAATAATATATAATAAAGAATTGAAACCAGTTTACAGATTTGACTGTCAGTCAGCTTACCTCTTGCTTTATAGCACTTGTCTGGTAGAGATAAAATAACAATAATTAAAAGAAAAGGCTAACAAAGATGCCAAGGGTTAGTAATGTTATAAATACTAGTTGTAAAACCCAATTTGAAGATGAATATCAATCAAAGCATCAGCTGTGGCAGCCAAAAAGCTAACAATAGCAATAACCAAGAAGATAAATGATTTATAGCTGTTAACATATCAAATTATCAGAACCAATTTGTCTTTCAGGACAAAACAAAAGGGAAATGAAATCATAGCAAGAAAAATTACATTTAAATAATTAACTAATCCTCATTAAGAGTATTGGAATAAGGAGCAAATTAGTTGGAATAACAACAATAGAAGGCATGTTAACATGATGCCAAATTGCTAAAGCTTTTAATGTCATGAAATACCACTGCTAACTAGTATCTTAGAGTATTTTTTTTTTTATTTCTATGTAGATAGATACATTTCTTATTCTTGTTATGGAATCTGTTAATCATGTTAACTTTGGTTCTTAAGTAAAGCAATTATTCAGTAAGCTGCTACATATTAAATTCAGTGTTAAACTAAAAGTTTGAGAATGTGTAAACCTTCAGGGACTAGTTCACAATATTTGCCTCAGACAATGTATGTCCAGTTTGAGAAATAGCTGAAATGCTATAAAATTGTAGGAAGATGGAATATAAAATAAAAACAAAAATATTCTTTTACAATAAAGTCTTTTTACCAAGTGCATGTTGTACTAATAATTTCAGTTATTATTTCAAATCTTATTGTAGCCTCCATGTGGGACCCCTAAGCAAACCATATACTTCAGCTTTTCCTTCATAGTATCTGGAGGAGGAGGAGGAGCAAGAAAATGATTACCATGGGTATAACAATTCTGATTTTCATTTATCAGATTATCTGGACATAGTTGACATTGAGATAGAAGATAAACCAACACATTTCTGCTCTATCTCTTTTCAATCCTTCTTTCTGAATAACACACGCACTAAGACTAGAGATGAATGTAGTTGAGTAATTGGTTTTCTTATGGGATTGCTTACATCTTTCATTTTAATGCCAATCTTACCCTATTTACACTTTCTATCCCCGAAGAGCCACAGACCTGTAATGATTGAGCAAAATTGAATTTTACTATCTCAGATAGTGTATTTTATAATGATATTTATATAGAACTGGATTCTAGTTCCCAACATAACTTTAACCATTGTTTTCTGTCTTTGCCTCAGGTTTTCTGACAAATGAAAAAAATTCTAATAAAACTTCACCAATGAATCCTTAATACAACAAATATTTAAATGTAAATCACAATTTCTACTATAAAAACAACTGATAGAAGTAATCCTACAGTAAATACATTTGTTCCACATCATATGAAAACAGATGTAAAATAGACAACAGAGATTAAGAAACCACATAAGTATTGATTACTTAATTCCTACTTAAACCAAACTTAAACTTAATAGTTCCTCAAACAAAGTGTAGATATTTGAAGTGTGGATATCTGAAATCTGTTAACAATAAGTTTATGGCTAACTACTTTTTAATGAAGATAAAGTTTCATGCACATAGTGTAGGTATCACAACAAAAAGTACCCAGCCCACACTGTAAAGTGGTCGTGTAGGTGTCACGACAAAAAGCACCCAGCTCACACTGTAAAGTGGTCGTAAATATGGAAGGGCATCCAACTGCAGAAATCTAGCCAGAAACAGTTCCATATGAGCAAGACACGGTCACCTGACCCAACTTGCCTCAAATGGAACAACCTGTCTAACCCATGTTAGTGTGGAAAATGAACATTAAATGATGATGATGATGATGATAGTGAGGAGATGAAAGAACTTGCCTCAACCAGCAAGGAAAATAGATGATAAATAACTTGCTGATTAATTTACCTCAATACCAACTCACTAAAAGCAGCTTTGGTTTTATGATATACAACTGTTAATTTTAACATGTTCATATTTATACTAAAACCTTCAAGCATAATTTTATTTCAGAAATCCTTTGTTAAACGATATTTCAAATATCAGCTTAATAAGGAATAAGTGAGCTATTTTATTAAGTTTCTCAATACTTTTTATATTTTCAAAATTAATCAAAACAGACAGAGAGTATTTTACTAGAAATAGAGTAAGGAAAGGTCTAGCTGTAATTATTGCAGAGAACCAGGATCACTAATCAGTTGTTAAAATATGAAGAGCCAGAGTCAAAGGACATTGAAGAACAAACTAATTCAAACATTTTTCAAACTGAAAGCTAATTATTGAAATTTGTTTTGTAGATGTGGCAAGTATGTCTGTTTCTTTACAAAATGAAAAAAACAAACAAGCAAAAAAAAAAAAAAAAAAAACATTAGAACTTGTAATGCCTCTGAACTAATTTAGATTTCTATATTAAATGTTTGGCCAGAATTCTCTCACCTCTTTCTGTTCAAACCAGCTGTAACCAGCCGCTCATACTGATGTTAAGATATTGTTCTCAAAATAAATACTATCAAAATCTCATAGATTCGATATTATGTGAGATAATTATGTAAGATAACGCCTTTACCATGAAAATACAATAGTAAATATAGAGTAATGTAAATACTAAAGGGTTAAACAATATAGCTCTCACTATTAGCATCACTTTGAGACCTGACAAGCTAACTATATATACATTTGTAACTTCGTATAAGCAGCCAAAATAAACCTAAATTTTCGCCAAAATATATATACAGCAATAAAATAATGCTAGAAAACATAAAAGGCAAGTTAAAAACTCAATATTTAATGATGATGTTTAGATATTTTGGTTTGAATAATTTTCCAATTTTCTAAATTGTTATCATTATAATTACAATTATAATTAATAAGAGGGCGGTGGATTGGCAGTATCGGTAGAGGGTCGGACGCTATGCTTTGCAGCAAAGAGTTACAGCCCTTTATGATCTGAGTTCAAATCCCGCCAAGGATAACTTTGCCTTTCACCCTTACAGGGTCGATAAAATAAAGTACCAGTAATACACTGGATAATTGCTGGCCTTGTGCCAAAAGTAGAAACAATTATAATTAATAAGCAAATCTATTTCAGATGTATTCAAAAATGCTTTTGATGTCATTTCTTTTTTTTTTTTAAATAAAGTGTACTATAAATAGAAACTCTCATAAATACTAACCAAACATTTTCAAAACAAACTAAATAAATCTAGAAATGCAGTTGAAACACAGAGTATTAAAAATAAATATATAATCTAGTAGCAAAACAAAGTTTTCAGCCATGAAAGACTCTATTTCAGTGTATAGATGGAAATTAATAAAACCAGTGTTTAAAAAATGGTGCAGCATTTGTAATTTTAAGTGAGCAGGTATGATTTGAAAGTGAAATAAGTGATTCCTTGAGTGAGCACATTTCACTAAAATAAAATTGGTCTTTACAGAATTCCGTGCTATTGTACATATGGTACAGTTTAGAAACTTCCTTTGCCATTCAGCTTAACATTTTCAAGGTCAGGAATATATGTATATATTTGATAATGAATTTCTTTGCTTTGAAAACAACATTTTCATTGAAGATGTTCATAATTGTTGTTTGAAAAATCTGCCAGTACATTTTCCTGAGTTTAATCCCATTAACCCTATAGCATTTAAACCGGCCATATCTGGCCTGAGTTCTTTCACCTCTTTCTGTTCAAACCAGCCATAACTAGCTGCTCATACTAACATTAAGGTATTGTTCTAAAAATAAATAATATCAAAATTTCATAGATTCAATATTATGTGAAATAAAGCCTTTACCATGAAAATACAATAGTATATATAGAGTAATGTAAATGATAAAGGGTTAAAGGAATGTTTTTCATGTATAAAATATACACTAAAACTGGAACGTGTTCTACCAGACATTCATGCTGTAGTAGTAAACAATTCTGCATGTTTTACAAAAGTCACACATTCAGATGTAAATTACCACTGGATACCATTGCCAAACTTACCACCCCCAAAAATTGGATGTTATGTATAATGAGTTTTTGCCTTGCTGCTTGCTTGCTGAAGACATGATTACCTAGGCAAGTTTGCAGAAATTTTGATGTTAAATTTTCTAGTAAATAAATACTTCTGTGTTTATCACACTTCAAAATTGCTAAGTTTCATTTTGAAATCATTAATCTCACTTAGAAGTGGGAAAGTCACTTTGAAATCATTAAGCTAACTTAGAAATGGGAAAGTCACTTTGAAATCATTAATCTCATTTTGAAGTGGCAAAATCTCACTTTGAAGTAAAGTCTGTACTGAATTTGAAGTAAAATTACAGGAGTAAACTAAAGGTATAGCAGAATCCTTGCTAATCTGAAAGTAACTGTAATCCTAAACTTATTAATAAGAACTAACTGAATAGACATCTAAAATCCAGAGGAGCAGAAGATAACAAAATAACAGGATTTAAACATTCACTTCCTTTTGTCAGTTGCCATCAAGAATTCTGGTGACTTTGGTCTCTGGATTGAGATTTTCCTCTGCAAAATTAGGAGGAGTGCATCTCACTTGAGAAAAGAACCACACAATGTGGAATGGTCGAGGCAGCAGGTGTCACTGATTAATCTCTGTAGCAATACTTTCACCATCTTATCAGTGGAGTGCAACTATGATCTACTGCCAAACGAAGAGTTTGGCAGTAGATCCTCATTTAAAAAAAAAATTTTTTCTTACCCCTTTTTTTCTTTTTCTCTCTTCTTGTTTATCATTAACACTTTTTTTAGGAAATTTAACTATTAATAAATTTTTACACTCAAATAGAAACAATATTTAGTAAACTCTATTATCAAGTTAACTGACTTTATATAAATGAACAAGAGTAAATATATTGTTACTTTAACCCAGAATTCTCTCACCTCTTTCTATTTAAACCAGCCATAACCAGCAGCTTATACTTGTATTGTTCTCAAAATAAATAATATCTTGTAGATTTGATATTATGTGAGATAAAGTGTTTACCATGAAAATATAATAGTAAATATAGAGTGATGTAAATGCTAAAGGGTTAAACTTCCTCATTTCTTATTCATTGGTGTCAGCAGTAGATACATTTACAAGATGTCCTGCAACCTTTTATATTCAGATGATTTCTTCAGGCTTTCATCATCATCATCATCATCATCATCATCATCATCATCGTTTAACGTCTATCTTCCACACTAGCATGGGTTTAGACAGGAATTGTCCCACGTGAGGCAAGATTGGTTGTCTTGCTCATGTCTGGCGGGTTTTCTACGGCTGGATGCCCTTCCTAACACCAACCACGTTTACAGTGATGTATTGTGTTAGAATTATATGAACCTGGAAGAACTTATCCTTTTTCAGTCTAATAAAATTCAGGTTAACCTGATGAGGAGTGTTCCAGTTGTTTGATCAATAGAGCTATCTGTTCATGGTAAATGTCTGAATATCTTAATTCAAACTGGGTTCAACTGACATGGTCAAATAAATAGATAACTATTCTTTTTTAATTCAAAACCTTCTAAAGTTTTCTTTCTTTTTATCCTTACAGGGTCGATAAAATAAAATACCAGTCCAGTATTTGGGTAGATTCAAAATCTGTAACCAAGTGCCTATGTTAAAATTACCATTTAGTAGTGATAGTGGCACTCAGTGGCATTCTTTTATACTCCGAGTCCAAATTCTGTTTTTCTTCCATTCATAGGTCAATAAATTAAGAACAAGTACTGCACTAGAGTTTACTCAATTGATGACAACCCTCTCAAGTATACAAACATTGTAATTATGTATATAAAAATATATAACACAGACTGGAATTTGTCAATTGGGTCAACTTACCTCTAAAGTCAGCTTGCCATCCGGGCAATCTTTCATAAAACCTTTATACCTGAAAAAAAAAAAATGAAAACGTATGAACTAGCATATATATGGAGATAGTTCAATTAACACACAGACACATTATATATATAGGGACCAGCTATTGAGATTGACGAATATAGGGTCCAAGAAGCGATTAACAAAATGAAAAATGGTAAGGCTGCTGGACCATCGGGGATAGTTGCTGAGATGCTGAAGGCATCAGGGGACGTAGGCACTAAACTGGTTGCACGCATCATCAATCAGGCTATATATGGTGGTGTCATACCCAAAGACTGGTGCAGCAGTATTCTCATAAATTTCTACAAAGGTAAAGGGGATGCTCTGGAGAGGAGCAATTATAGGGGTATAAAACTGATGGATCAGGTTATGAAAGTGGCAGAAAGGATATTAGCACAACTAATTAGAGAAAGGGTCAAACTAGATGAAATGCAGTTTGGTTTTGTGCCTGGGAAGAGTACAACAGATGCCCTCTTCTTGGTGAGACAATTACAAGAGAGGTTCTTAGAGAAAAATAAGCCACTATACTTAACCTTTGTTGACCTAGAGAAGGCCTTTGATAGGGTACCCCGATCTGTCATCTGGTGGTCCCTAAGAAAACTAGGTGTTATGGCTTGTGAGGACAGTGCAAACTTTGTACAGAGGTACTGTCAGTAAAGTGAGGGTAGGAATGGAGTTTAGTGAGGAATTCCAGATACAAGTAGAAGTACATCAAGATTCAGTCCTCAGCCCGCTCTTGTTCATTATAGTCCTCCAAGCCATAACAGAGGACTGGCTGTCCATGGGAACTTCTCTATGCTGACGATCTGGTTCTTATAGCAGAATCAGTAGAGGAGCTAGAGAATAAATTCTGACTAAGAAACAGCAGTTGGAAGCAAGAGGACTGAGAGTGAACTTAGCTAAGACAAAAGTGTTGATGAGTAGAAAAGAGGACAAAACTCTGATTCCGTCAGGGAAATGTCCATGTTCGATATGCAGAAAAGGAACTGGCATAAATTCTATAAAATGCACACAATGCAGATCGTGGGTACACAAGAGATGTAGCGGGATAGCAGGCAAACTAACAGGTAGGGAGAAATACGTATATAGTAGATGTACAGGGAAATTAGACAGTAGAAGTCGCATTGATAGACACATTTTTCAAATGCAGGCGGGTGCTATAGAAGCGGTGGATAGCTTCCAGTACCTAGGAGATCAGATTAGCATGGGAGGGGGGGGGGGGGTTGCGAGGCCATAGTATCTAGAATAAGGATGGGTTGGAAGAAGTTTAGGGAGCTGCTTCCTCTGCTGATGAAGGGTTTCTCCCTGCATATGAAAGGCCAGTTATATCATGCCTGTGTGAGGAGCGCGATGCTGCATGGTAGTGAGGCATGGGCAGCAACTGCAGAAGATATGCGACGGCTGGAGAGAAATGAGGCAAGTATGCTCCGTTGGATGTGCAATGTCAATGTGCATGAACGACCCAGCATGAATGTGTTGAGAGAGAAACTGTGTCTGAGAGGGATAGAATGTAGTGTGCGAGAGAGGAGACTGAGGTGGTATGGACATGTGATGCGCATGGAGGATCACCGATGGGTGAACAAGTGCCAGGACATGCCAGTTGAAGGAAGACGTGGCAGAGGTAGACCACAAAAAACATGGGCGGATGTGGTGAGAACAGACCTCAGATCACTGAAGCTCATGGTGGAGATGACGAAGGACCGTGACAAGTGGAGAGATGCTGTGCTGAATAAGACCTGTCTCACCCTTGCAAGCAGGGAGAAGCGGACATAAAAGGATGATGATGATATATATATATATATATATATATATATATATATATATATATATATATATATATATATACATATATATATACAGCTCAACTTCATTAAGTGTTTGCAACAAATATATATATAAATGAAAAATAATAAGCACCAAGTTTCAATACATGAATAAATTCTTTGATTTACACATGTTTCATTCAAATACAAAAGGAGGTAGAATTTAATTGTATCATCTACTCATATAATCTATCTTATATCTATATGTGTGTGTGTGTTGCAAAAACTTAATGAATAAGAACTAAATGCATAAACTTGTGAGTAAGTCTTTAAAGATAGTTTCTATGTTGCATTAAACGTATTTGCTTCAGTAGATTCTATGTAGGGACGTATTAGAAGAATACAATTCCTAATAAACACTTGTAAATAGAAATATTTAAAAAATACAAAGTAAATATTTAATATTTTTAATCATGAAGATTATGTTATATACCAAAATCCTACACAGTCTGTTTTCTGGAAATGTTTTATATTTAAATTAAATGTACACTAATTTTTATACATGAATTATTATTCATTGAATAAAGAATGCACTGCAAATATTCTGAAGCATTTGATAAATGAACATAAACCAAACAATATAGAGACAACTCTATAGGATGTGTATAGTCTTTACTGCAACAGATAATAGACTATAACCATGTCAAAATCTTATATAAATGATGTCAGCATTGGAATAAAGGAATCAAAATAAAATATTGACAATGAATATTTGAAACCAGAATTTAGGAAATCAATAAATATTGAATACAAATAAATGCTAATCATTAGAATTTAAATTAATTTAACTAGACTGCTACTTAACTCCAGTAGTTTTGAAGAAATATAAAAATTCAACTTCTAAATCATCAATGACTCAGGAATATATTTAAGAAATTAACAAAAGAAAAACTGAAAACAATAACATTCTACAGACAAGAATGAAGGAAAATAGAAAGATTATTTTGAAATTTATACTCCTAATGGATATTACTTCAGGAATAAACCAAACTATCTAAACTGTATTTTATATGCTCATTTTAATCAAAACATGAACAATTAAAATTCTTGCAGTAAGCTAAGTTATAAAACAGTCAAAGCCAACAGTAATTAAAGCCTGCAATAAACATAAAGGTATTTTTAGAAATAATCCAAAAGAAAGATGAAGAAAAAAAGTAATTTATAAAGACATTTTGTAATAGAAAAAGGTCATACAAAGAGTAAATAAATGTGCTCTTTGCAGAAATGTCAATAGGGAGATTTGATTAACGACCAAGTAATCATAAACTATTAGTCTAGAATTTTTAGAAATAGCAATAATAGTAATAATAAAGATGGCAAAGTTAATAAAAGAGTAATAATTAATAAGATATTAAATGGTATTTTAAAGGAAATGTAAGAATAAATTAGTTATTTGACTGCTTTTAACCATTTCAATGGACCATAGTGAGACAGCATTGCAGATGTTTACCATATTGAAAATATCAAACTTGTAGATAGATTTCATTTCATTGATATTTTTATATGTAAATATTGGTATGAAAGAACTAGAAATGTAATCATTTTCACAAAAAGAAAGGAAAATTGATATGGCTTCCTTTAAAATCAACTCCTTTTCATTGAAGGGACAATGGTATTGGGATAATGGTTCTGGATAACTGTTCTTATGGCTATTAATCAAAACCATACTAAATAGTCAAAGGTTACTTCCTGTTTAAAACACATTCCTGTTGTTTCAGTCTGCTTGGATAACTACAGGTTCCACCATTTCTTTATGTTTGGAAAAGTAGCATTGAAAAAAGACAACAAGAAATAAATTTCTTTTGGGGTTTAAAAGAAAGACCCTTTTCTATTACATACAAATGTTATACTCTATTACTCATTTATCATAATTCTGATCCAACAATACAACTTCCCTGTTTTCCATGCATAAAATGTGTACACCATCATGATTATGAAATAAATGTATTTATCTCTTTGATCTTCACTTGTTTCAATAAAACCAGCACCATTAAAAAAAATATGGCTAAGTTAGAGGAAAAGCAGATAATGGTGGAAGGAAAGAATAAAGTTATCCTTAGGTTAAGAAACAAGCATAAATTCTTACAACAAAATGGATTACTCAAATACACTTAAGGACCAGCAGGAGGTATGAAACTGAACAACAGATTGTGTCTACTCATCCTCAAACAAGAAGGACTTCTCTGATGGGATTCCACAAAGTTTACATCTAACAAATTTCATCACAAAGCTTTCATAGACTTAAGGTAGAGGTAGCTGATACTGTCCCAAGGTCTTGTGTAGTTGGGTTAAATCCAAAACCACATAGTTGCAAAGTAAAGATTGTAATTACAAAACCATGCCTACACCCAATACTAGAGTTGACTTTAATTGATGATTACACTCTCTTGTATATATAAATTGGCATTGTTCCCAGCTAAAAGAAACTATGGTGAAGATAATACATGTTGACACTTCTTGAGACAGCTGAGTGTGCAAGACTCTGGACTCCATTAATTTTGATTATGAATCAATCATTGGTATTTGAACATTGCATCTTTAGACAGGACATTTCAATTTACTCAGCTGATCAGAACATTTGTCAGACTTCCTAAAAATGTGAACAAAGACTGATATATTCTCATTGAATGAGATATATATATCCCCATTCATTCTTTATATTTTTCTTTGGATTAGCCTAGAGGAAGAGGTTGTTTCTATTGGCTTTGTAAAGCCTCACAAAATGGTAAACGCAATGCAGTTAACATTCTTGAATCTCAATATTATCCTTTCTCATGTACTTCTTGTGAATCTTGACTACAAGCAGTAGAAATAAGGTTCGTTGCTCCAAAGTTGTATCTAATATACATGAGATATAAAAAGGAAATATACCTTCTAAACCCCCCAGACTTAGAGCAGGAGTAAGAGAACTTACTCAGCTCTGGTTTCATGACATTAAACACATGAGAGATAAATCCACCTCTAGATAGGATTCAGATCTACAGCAAGTAATATCCACAAATGATCTCATATGTACTCTTGCAAAGTGAATTGAGGTAATGAAAGATGAAGTGTTTTGTCAACAAATACATTGAAACAGCTGCAGTAAATCTGAACTAATGACATACCAAGAAATAGTTCAAAACCATATCCACTCAGTTGTATCTTGTCAGTATAATGTGTATGTGTGCCTGTTGTATGTTAAGGTATTATAATATATGTATCTAGAATACCAACTGGTATTAGATATTAATCAAAGATTTAACCCAAAGATATTAAGACAGCATCTTGATTTCCTAATAAATATCTCTTAATTTTACAGTTGGATCATTTAAAAATCAACAATCCATATGAACTTTAAACTCCTCGAAGAAATAATGAAATATCACTCACTTTGAAAGCAGGTGCAATTAATTGCATTTGCAGGCATACATTAATCATTATACACTTTACAGTATGGCAGTCCCTTGAGTGTTATTTAAGTAACATAATCAATCTTTACAGGAGAAATCAATTAGAATATAATGTCAAGATTTTGAAAATGAGGCTGAAGAAAGCTCGGGGAAATATTTGTATGATAGATGAGAAGGAGGATTCATATACACAAAATAGCAAGTGTAAAATAAATGTGTTAAAAGTGTGATATAGTAAAATTGGAAAATTTAGTAAGTCTTAAGGGTAACGATGTTCAGATGAAGTATGTATTTGGAGTGTAATGTGAATTTAAAAGAGATGTGAGACTGAGGCTGATTGAAGTGAATAAAAGAAATAGAAATTAATAAAAAAAAAAATTAAGTGTATATGATGCCTACTTTTGGCACAAGGCCTACAATTACCCCAGTGCATTACTGGTACTTTATTTTATCGACCCCGTAAGGATGAAAGGCAAAGTTAACCTCGGCGGAATTTGAACTCAGAATGGCCGTAACTCTATGCATCAAAGCATGGCGTATGACCCTCTACCATTACTGCCAATCTAGTATAGGCACAAGGCCAGTAATTTTGGGGAGGGGAAAGTCGATTAAATCGACCCCAGTACGTTACTGGTGCTTTATTTTATCGACCCCGTAAGGATGAAAGGCAAAGTTAACCTCGGCGGAATTTGAACTCATACTGTAAAAGACCGTAACTCTATGCTGCAAAGCATGGTGTCCGACCCTCTACCGATATTGCCAATCCACGGTAATAATTGTTTCTACGTTAGGCACAAGGCCAGCAAA
Source organism: Eledone cirrhosa (assembly GCA_964016885.1). Lineage (NCBI taxonomy): Eukaryota > Metazoa > Mollusca > Cephalopoda > Octopoda > Eledonidae > Eledone > Eledone cirrhosa. Next base: position 95,555,750 of record OZ024745.1, read on the forward strand.
TACCCAGTGCATTACTGGTACTTTATTTTATCGACCCCGTAAGGATGAAAGGCAAAGTTAACCTCGCCGGGATTTGAACTCAGAATGGCAAGGGCCGTAACTCTATGCGTCAAAGCATGGTGTCCGACCCTCTACCAATACTGCCAATCCACGGTAATAATTGTTTCTACTTTAGGCACAAGACCAGCAATTACCCAGTGCATTACTGGTACTTTATTTTATCGACCCCGTAAGGATGAAAGGCAAAGTTAACCTCGGCGGGATTTGAACTCAGAATGGCAAGGGCCGTAACTCTATGCTGCAAAGCATGGTGTCCGACCCTCTACCAATACTGCCAATCCACGGTAATAATAAAGGTTGATTGTTGTTATGCTGGGAGGGTTGAGGTATGGTTTTGAAGGATGTGATTGATTTTTCTCTGTCTTATGCAGTTTATGGTGAGTGGTGTTGAAGGTTTATGGATTAAATTTGCATGATAACATTTGTTTTCATTCAGGTTATTCCTTTAGCATTTAGTGTTTAGGGTGTTTCGCTCACAATCGTAAGGTTATGAGTTTGATTTCTGGCGATACATTGTGTTCTTGAGCATGACGCTTTATTTCACATTGCTCCAGTCTACCTTCCATAGAAACCACCTTGGGGATGATTGGCTCTTCACAGGAGTGGGCCAAGGGGAAATAAGTAATGGGAGATGACACACAGGGAATAAATGACTCATATGGAATAAAAGACTCATATGGAATAAAAGAAAATTAAAAGAAAGGCATTCTATAGTGAAAATTGCCCAGCAACAATGGGCTACTCTGCTAGTATATATACATATATACATGTATATATATCATAGTACAACATTTTCGTAAAATTTAATAAAACTATAGGTGTTTTGGGGATACACAACAAATTATAGACTATTATTGAAGAAACAAAATAAATATTTATAGAATCTATAAACAATTATAATGTCATGGCGCCAAGTATCACATTAACACACAAACACTACTGAAATATTCACATTTTTCACACAGTTATTGAAGCATGCAATTGAGAACACTATGGAAGGGAATTAATTCTTACACTTTATAAACCTCTTACCACCACAAACATGCCTTGGGCCTACATAACAGTCATTTTACATTATATAGGTTTTCATTTATATATGCAAAGCTCCAAATAGCCAGAGGCCATCTAGACATCAAAAAGATAGTAGACCACAACTTGAAGCAGGTGATAGGACTATCAGGTGTGATTGGAAGTTGAGTGGACAGATAAATAAATGAATCTTAAAAGAAACAGCTTCAAATAGAAATTATATCTAATTTAAAAAGAAAATATTATTTTCAATGAGCTAAATTCAAAGAACTTGGCTATAGTGGGAAGTAAGTTTAAGTGTCCACACTTGCTATCTACTCTTATTCAAGAAATGAAACTGGATATCACATTGAAACCAGATCCATTACAACTACTTCCAATGTATTTATTTTAGATCTGCTACTTAAAAGAAACAGTAGAGTGTCACACTAAATACCTTATATCCAACCAGTGGCATAATGTATAGTATGCAGACTGCACAGGACGGCCACCATTTTGTTGATGGAGTTAGAGAAATTTTGACCAAGGCTAGCATTACAGTATGGTACAAAATACTTGGAGATAAAACCATTTCTTCTGGCAGCATGTTCTTTTTGTGCATTGTTTTTATGATTTTCTTTTTAATACTTTTTAAATCTTTACTTCTATCCACAAATGAGGCAAATGTGAGCTAAAGAAAGTGAAGCTGCATATCAGAGGAAAAAGAAAGAGGATGAACTACTGAAACAGGATGAAGGATTATTTAAAGTGAAAATCAAAATAAACAGTGAATTCCATCACAAACTGCCGAAAGTAAAATGTTCGTGAATGTGAAGGATGTTAATAAAATTGATAACAAACTTCAGCTTACTCAAAGTAGAAATACAGTCCACCATAATCCTGAAAGTCACAGTACCCATGACTATGATGCAGAAAAAAGATAATAACAAAAATAATTCAAATCTTCACAATCTACTTCAGATGACAAATATAAAGATGAACCTGTTTATAACAACATAATCAAATGTGACAAAATTAAACCTCAGCATGGGGACTTAACATATTTAGGATTATGGTTAGAAATTATTAAAGGTTATACATGTATGATCTTAATAAAACAAGGTAGCTCAATTGATCAACTCGAGAATCTGAATAATGATTTCTCAGAAGTTACTGTGATAAAGAATTATGGCATTGTAGTTAAAAAATATGAAGAAGAAATATCAGAGATGTCTTGTGACTGCTTTTGTTTTCAAATTTTATGGAATGGAGACAAAATGCCTAGGATGTGGATGATTTATTCTCCTCAGAATTCATTGTACTGCTTTTGTTATTAGTTATTTTCCTAAGGGAGAAAATCAGGTTTCACTTTTTATAATGGGTGGAATAGTTATTGGAGATTAAATTCTAAAAGTCAAAGAGTATGAATCAAGTCAAGTTTATTGCTTAGTGTTCACACTTTAGAAAGAACTGGAAGTCAGAATTTGTTCTAAGTGAAATGACAAATAAGAAAGAAGAGACAATTATCAAAGAGAATATAAGAAAAAGGAGGGACATTCTTATACGATTAACAGATATTATCAGATTACATTGAATGAAGTGATAAAAAAGGGGTAACATTTTTGAGCTAGAGAAATTTCTTTCAAAATATGACCTTGTCTTGAAAGGATACATCCTTTGAACCAAATTGAATGAGAAGATAACTGCACCCTGTCCATTGCCTCAGATTCAAAATGAATTTATTACTATTCTTGGAGAAAATGTGAGAAAGAAAATAGTTAATGAAGCAAAACAAGCTAAATATTTTGCAATGATCTTTGATAGCAAATCTGATTTATATCATGGAATAGACTAGTTAAATGTTTTACTGTTTAAATTGAAGGTTCTAATGTGAATGTGGTGGAATAATTCATTGGATTCACAGATACAAAATGAAAGATGGCAGAGTTTATTTGAAATAGGATTTTAGAGAAACCTATTGAGCAGGAAAGTGATATAAATTGTAGCGGTCAAGTTTATGACAATGGAGTTGTTATGGGTGGTAAACACAATGGGTTCAGAAGCACATAAACAAGGTTAATCTAAGTCAAATTCGTTCCATGTTCAATCCATTCTCTTAACCCTTTAGCATTACTCTATATTTACTATTATATTTCCATGGTAAAGGCTTTATTTCACAAAATTATCTCATATAATATCGAATTTATGAGATTTTGATACTATTTATTTTGAGAATACCTTAACATCAGTATAAGGGACCAGTTTTGGCTGCTTTGAACAGAAAGAGGTGAGAGAATTCTGGCCAGATATGGCTGCTTTAAATACTAAAGGGTTAATTTAGCAGATGTTCATAGAGGTGATGTTACTTCAAATTTAGTTTCATTTTGTTGAACAATTGCATAGTTTCTTTTCGCCTTCCACTCATAGATGGAATGTGCTAATAAAAGTCACAAGTCATGGTGTTAAGATAGTGACTGAAACAAGATGGAGTTTAGGACAATCAGTAGGTGTTGTGCAAAAGATCATTTACGAAATTATTGATATATATGAGCAGCTTATTGGAGTAAAGAAGAACATAGTGACATGGTCATTTTGAGTTCAATATAGAAATTTACTTTTTATGTTTTCTGAGCTCCTGGGTGGCAATTCTTTAGGAAATCAATGATACAAAGAGTATATGCAAACTTCAAACCAGCTGTGTAGCCAGCTGTAAGCAGAGTGTTTCTAAATTGAAATTAATAAAAAATTATTTATGTTCAATTATAGACTCATTAGCCTGGTGATTATTTCTATTGAAAGAGAATATACTAAACCATCAGATATTGACGAGATCATAAAACAATTTACAATTCAAAACATTAGACATAGACACTAAATAAATGGTTTTGTCCAACTATATTCCTATGCGTTGGGATGAGTATAAAAGTAGAGTTAAATAACATAAATATCTAACATGTATGACTAAGGTTTTCTTTTCTATAGAAACAGAATTCTATAAAAATGCTAAAGGATTAAGGCTCAATTTGGTAAGAAGAGATATAATTCTTTCTCCTACTTCTGTTTACTTGTCTCAAATCTATTCTTTCAGACATTAAGACTTATGCGTTGTTAATATATAAAATATGCTCTATCAAGGTATTTATAATTTGGTTCCATACACACCTTTACATCACATATAAACATGCATACATCCCTTTAACTTGCTTTCTCTGAAATTGATATTATACAGATGTTAGTATTTTTCTCTCATGTTAATCTTATATAGGATAAATATAAAATTTGATACCAATTCATGCAGTTTTTCTTGTTATTGATGAACCATATATACATGTCCCAAGACTCTGATACCATCAACACTATAAACACAGAGCTGGCATATCTAAGAACTGACTAACTGCCTGATGAGGTCATAGCCATTCAATGGCTATCATCGAAATATATATAGCAGTAAATAAAGGATTATGAGTTTATGCAATTGACTTATGTTTTCGTCACTATATATATATATATATATATATATATATATATATATATATATATAAATATATATATATATATTAGGTATATCCCTAATTCACTACATGCTTTTGGTCATATTTTTGTTTAACCCTTTAGTATTTAAACTGGCCATATCTGGCCAGAATTCTCTTACCTCTTTCTCTTCAAACCGGCTGTAACCTGCCGCTCATACTGATGTAAAGGTGTTTCTCAAAATGAATAACATCAAAATCTCATAGATTCGATATCATGTGAGATAATTATGCGAGACAAAGCCTTTACCATGAAAATACAATAACGTAATGTAAATGCTAAAGGGTTAAGGTGTTTTTCAGATTTTTATTATTTTCAAATTTTTATCCATTTCAGACTTATTGTTTTCTATGTTTTAATGATATTTTTTCTTACTGTCTATCTTTACAGGTTTCAATTTTAATCATCATTACACTTTTCTTCAATAAATTGATAAAATGTAACTCCCTTATATATGTGTTTTTGATATAGATGAAGTTATGTTGATTTTAACCCTTTAGCATTTAAACCAGCTGTATCTGGCCAGAATTCTCTCACCTCTTTCTGTTCAAACCAGCCATAACTGGCTGCTGATATTGACGTTAAGGTATTGTTCTCAAAATAAATAAAATCTTGTCTTGTAGATTCGATATTATGTGAGATAATTACATAAGATAATTTACCACAAAAATACAATAGTATATATAGAGTAATGTAAATGCTAAAGGGTTAAGGAAGTAGGTGGCCAATTAGGCTACCACACAGAGTGACCAAAGCTCATGTTATGGCACAAAGTCCATGTATGTTACATGTTCAAATCCTACTGAAGTTGAGATTACCCTCTATTTCACCATAATCAATGAAATAAGTACCAGTAATACAATGGATTCTATTCAAGTAGTTTTATTTTTTCTCCACAAGAATTGGCCTTGAGCATTGTTAAAAGTAATCAATAGTGTATTAATTTAGAAACCTATATAAAAGGACAAGATCTGTTAATACCAATACATGTATTCAACTATTGTCTTCCATACAATTACCAGATTGTCAACATTATTTCATTTTTGATAAAATCATCTTGACTTGCAGGATTATGCAGTTCATACAGGAAAGTAGATTGAAAATATTTTAAGCTGGAATCATTCCCTTGTGCTAACAATACAATAATGGAGAAGAGAAAGGGGTGGAGCACAAAGTCAGAGCATTAATAGAGGTGCATATAAAGGATATTAAAAATAAACATAAGGATAAAAATGTGTAAAAGTGCAAATAAATATTCTTTACTTTATATTAAATGCTAGAATAAACTACAAGTTATTGTTATTTTTTAAAACCTTATGTTGTTTTTATCTGTTTTTATTTAAGTTTTAATCAATATCTCTCATTGTATCCATGTTAATTGTATTTGTAAAGATATGGAAATATGGAGAAGAATAAACCAATGAAATTGCAGTGCAAGTAAAAACATAAATGACTGAGAGAACCATTGACTGGTCCATTGTACTGCTTTAGAATGAAACCAGTGAGGTTATTGTTCAAGAATCCATGTGATAAAAAAATAATAATCAAGTCAAAGATATGTATCTAATAATATAGTTCAGCCCACACTGTAAAGTGGTCATGTAGGTGCTACAATAAAAGCCACCAAGTACACACTGTAAATGTGGTTGACATTAGAAAGGGCATCCAGCCATAGAAACCAAGCCAAAATCAGTTCTGTATGAGCAAGACATCGTCATCTGACCTGGCCTATCTCACAACGAGACAACTCGTCAAACCAATGCTAGCATGGAAAAATGGATGTTAAGCGGTGATGATGATGATTACAAAACATATGTATAAACATGTAACAAAATAATGAACAAAACATCTAAGAGATTTTGTTTGTCATCATCATAATCACCCTAACCACCGTTTTACATCTATTTTCCATGTTAGCATGGGTTAGACAGATTGTCACATATTGAGACTGGACAAGTCAGATGACCATGCCATGTTCATATATTTCATTTTAGCATAATTTCTGCAGCTGGATGTTATTCTTGATATTAACACTTTACAACATGTATTGGGTGTATTTTATCATGGTAGTAGCATTACCATCGTGTAGGGTGCACTGAATGCTTTTCACTTTGGTATCAACATTACTACATTATAGGATGGACTGAGTGCTTTTCATTGTGTGATCTGTATTTATGCATTTTTATAGTGGGAAGATATGGTGTCTAAGCTTTAAAGACAAGATGTGTTCCACAAAGAATGAATGTAATGAATATAATAGCAATATAATTTTTTTAATAAGGGTAAAAGAGTTATTTCATTGCAGAATCTCTTAGCAGAAGTTTTACTGCGAAATTTAGAACAAAGTAACCGAAAGCTGTTTGTATGGTTTCATAGTACAAAATGAACTTTACTTTAAACTTGCAGTTAATCCTACTTTTCCACTCTTAATGTTTATGATTGTGCAAAGCTGAAATTTAGAATCACACTCAAAGGTAATAAATAAATGTGTTCTGTGTGCTTAGAAGACTTCTAATATAGGTTCAGTACTTTCATTAGAACTAATGAAGATAAAGCAATTATAATTACAATGTTAGCCAAAGTAGTTTAGATGCACAGGTGATTTTGTGAATTGTGACTCAAGACGAATTCCTACATTCTCTATATTAAGACTATTTTAAATATATTTCTGTATAGACTTGGCTAATTAATACCAATATTGATTAGAACTTGATTCAGATTGAAACTTCTGGTTTTAGCACTCAGGGATTATATGTTATTTATTTACTGTTTGTTTGTTTGTTTGTTGTTGTTGTTTAAACCTAGCTCAAATCTGCTTTGACTTATGTATATAGAAAACTATATTATCCAACATGTCTTCTTTTGATATGTGGGAGATTTAGTAACTTTTAATATCAGGTCAAGTAATGGTCAATAGACTTGCTCTTTCTTTTTATATTTCTTTTACATTAATAAACTCTATTTACTAAGTGTCAAATACTCTTCAAATACTCTTCCTGTTAAAGTAAGCTCTCAATATCCTTGTTATAATTAACTGAAAGAAAGCCTGTAGTTTTCAGTAAGAACATTTACTCTTTCATTATTATATGACGGTGGATTGGCAGTATCGGTAGAGGGTCGGACGCCATGCTTTCCAGCATAGTTACGTCCCTTTATGATCTGAGTTCAAATCCCGCCGAGGTTGACTTTGCCTTTCATCCTTACGGGGTCGATAAAATAAAGTACCAGTAATGCACTGGGTAATTGCTGGCCTTGTGCCTAAAGTAGAAACAATTATTATATTATTAATAAAAGAAACTATCTATGATTCTCAAATAATTTTGAAAATCAAGAATTTGGAGGGATTTATTAAGTTGGTGTTTGGAACATAAAACTATAATGGAATGTTTCTATTGAAAAGAAACAGCTTAATATCATAAAACCAGGAGTGATTTCAGGTGATTTGATATCAGAAGGTGGTTTAGATGAAGGGTTTACAGGGGATAGGCAAGCTATTACGAAGATACAATCAGTAAGCTGAGAGTTACCAATAAGTTTAGAGAGAATTTTAGTATGCAGGTATGCATCTATCAGGGTGCAGTTCTCAGCTATCTGCAGGTAATATGGTTTACCATGTTATAGCAGTTATGGAAGAGAAGCTATTCATGGGAACTTCTGTACACTAATGACCTAGTTATCATACACAAATTTATCAAAGAATTAAAGAAATTCCAAGCATAGAAGAAGTCTAGAATGAAGAGGTCTTAATGTAAACCTAAGAAAAACAATGTTTTAGATAGCAAGAACAACATGGGACTCTACTGCTATCTGAGTAGTAATTATGTTCAATATGTAGAGAAGGAATTGGTTGGAATTGTATATTGTGTACCCAATGCAAACATTAGGTGCAGTAGCATCACAAAGGAGTTGATGGAGAACTTTGTATGTAGCAGATGCACAGAATTAGTTAGCAGTAAGAGCACCCACTGAAAAAAATAAATTCTTTCAAATGCCTAGAAGGCTTGCTAGAAGTAGTTAACAGCTTCTGTTATCTAATCTGCACTGGATGTGGGTGTTCTAAAAGTATAGTAACCAGAGTAAGACTTAAATTTAAATTTAAAAAAAAGTATTCAGTGACATATTACATCTGTTAGTAACGAAGGCATTTTCTCTTCGTGTGAAGGGTAGAATGTTATTACACATGTGTGTGAAATGCAATAGTTTATAGGAGCAAAACATCAGTACTGAATGTGAAATATGTTTGAAAGCTGGAAATAAAAATAAGTTAAGCATTCTCTTTAATGTTACAATTGACAGTGCACAAATCAGCCATAGTAAACAAGAGAGAAGACTGTGATGCATATGAAAGATGACATGACAGTTGGGTAAAGAAGTGGCAAGTAATATGCAAAGAACCTGTAAGAGAGTAAGGCATGAAGAAATAGGGAAGGTTGATCTCAGAATGCTGAACCTGACAAAGAAGATTATGATGGATTGGTACAAATGGCAATATACTGGGTTGAGAACACCTCTCCAACCCATGCAAGTATGGAAAAGTAGATATATGATGATTATGATAAAATATTTGAGATAATGATATATATTGACATGCAGCTGTGTATGTATAAATTACATGATTAATATATATGAATACTAATGACTGACTGACATCCGTCCATCTACGAGAGACAATGGGGTAGCATCTAGAGACTGGGGTAAAGGGTAAATGAATGACCTTGAGATTTGCACCTAGAAATTCCCCTCCGAGGCACAAGTCCGAGTAAGGTTGTTTGTGGAAGACCGTCGGTCACCTACATGTACCAGTCTCTCCTCTCCATGCCACTGATGATGTCCAAGGGAAAGGCAAATGGCTGACACAGCTTGGCACCAGTGATGTCACAACTCATTTCTACAGATGAGTAAACTGGAGCAACGTGAAATAAAGTGTCTTGCTCAGGAACACAACGTAAAGCTCAGTCTGAGAATCGAACTTACAACCTCGCAATTGTAAGCCCATCACTTTAACCACTAAGCCATGTGCCTTCACTATCCAGAGACTATTGATAACATAAATCAATGAATAATTCTATGATTTTCAACTTCTCACAGACATAATACAAATATTTTTGCTTCATAAGTTAGATTCTTATTTTTATCCTAACACCATTTAAAATAATCATAAATACTACAAAATTAGAGTGAAAATAATTTTGTATTTCAATATGCTTTCAACATGAAAATTACATTCAGGTAATCATTATGAATTCATGAAGAAACACTCTCTCTTTATCATGTTCTATTTTATCCAATATTTTATATTTTATAAAATATTTTGATGAGATTAAATTTTACTGGTTCTAAATAAGATAAGCATATTGAAATGAGAGTAAATCAAGTAAATAAAGGGTTAATAATTTATAGAATCTTCCTGGAAAATATGTTTGATTTTCAATAGACTTGTGCATCTACCAATAAATAGTTACCATGCAGAAGTAAGGTTTGTTATTGTTGGAAGCAAGTATAATGCATAACTGGTGAGATCTTTGGTACGTTGCAGAGCTTGGTGACTATTATTTCCTAAAATATACAATGAGTATGTTTCAACTAATTATGAAAATAATCAATTTGGTGGGATTTAGTGATATAATTAACTTTTCTATTATTAAAGTGGTGGTGGAGTAACAGTATTGGTAGAGCATCAGACACCGTGCTTCACGACACAAAGTTATGGCCCTTTGTGTTCTGAGTTCAAATCCTGCCGAGATTAGCTTTACATTTCGTCCTTACAGGGGTCAATAAAATAAAGTACTAGTCATGCACTGGGGTTGATTTAATTGACTTCCCCTTCCCCAATAATTGCTAGCCTTGTGCCAGCAATTTATGTTCTAAATTGGTATTTAGAACATAATGTAACAAAATGTTTTATAAATATATAATTATCATTGAAGGTTATAATTTCGATATGAAAACTTTAGGGCAGGTTGTTTTGCATCAGAACTTAAAGGCAATCGTGAATGAGTTGACATCAAAAGGATTAAAGACCATTATTTGTGCTATTGATGATATAGTGAATTAAATGAAATATGACCTGAATTTAAAATCTGAAATACAGGTCATCATCATCATCATCCTCATCGTTTTTACATTGATTTTCCATGATAGCAGAGGTTGGGTGTGTTATCACGGCCAGCCTGGTTTCAAACCATCACAATATGTCTAACCTATGTTAGCATGGAAAACAGACGTAAAAACCATGATGATGATGATGATGATGATGATGATGATGATGATGATGATGATGATGATGATGATGATGATGATGATGATGGTGGTGGTGGTGGTGGTGGTGATGATGAATTACAAGTTTGATGTGTGTTTAAAAATTTCAGTATAAATGTACATGAAATTACAAAGTAAAACAATTCTAGAGGAAGTTATGTTTGACTCTTTGAATCTAATTAATAACTCTAGACCTAATCATCATCATCATCATTTTATGTCCACTTTTCCCTGCTTGCAAGGATGGGTCAAGTCCCCTTCAGTACAGCATCTCTCCATCTGTCATGGTCCTTCGTCATCTCTTCTGTGAGCTTCAGCGATCTGAAGTCAGCTCTCACCACCTCCGCCCATGTTTTTTGTGGTCTTCCTCTACTGTGTCTTCCTTCCACTGGGATTTCTTGGCACTTCTTCACCCAGCAGTTATCTTCCAAGTGCATCACATGGTTATACCATCACAGTCTTCTCTCCTGCACACTACAGTTTATTCCTGTTATGTACAGTTTCTCTCTCAACTCGTCCATGCTTGGACGTTCACGTACATTGACATTGCACATCCATTGGAGCATGCTTGTTTCATTTCTCTCCAAGCATATTTATATTTTCAATGTAGAATATTAGAACAATAAATTGTTATTTAATCTATTTATTTCCCTTATTAGAGTTAACTTATGATAATCATTAAGTCAGACTAACATTATTGGCTGTATAACATTGAACAAGACTAAGGCATCAATTTAATCTTAAGTTATACAATGTCCACGTCAACGAAGTTTGTTGGTTGAAGCTATTTTACTACATGTCACATATGCCCTTTGGAAAGGTATAGACTTTATACAATCTCATTCATTATACCTTTCAGATTTTATTTTTGTATATATGTAAGAATTCTTTTATGTATATATATATATATTGCTTTTTTAACAATGGATATGACCCAGAACTTAAATAATTTCATGTAATTATCACATGGATTTCTATCAACTATATCCAACGAAGATTGTTCAAATTTGGTGATATCATGAGAACTGAAGATTTTGACAAATGAATCTCGATAGAAATTTGAAGACGTTTAAAATATTTGGTTTCCTGATTTAACAACACACAAATCATTGTCAACATGTCTCAAATCAAAAGAATAAATATTATTTAGTATATGAATAAACGGAAATGCATTAAATATTATCTATCTAGACAAACAAGTTCTTAGTATAAACATCTGAGATAAAGATTAAAAGTGTTAAATGATAAGTTTTCTGTTTTTCTTTTAGACACTTCATTTTGGAATGTCTATCATTATACTTTATTTGTATAGGTCAAATTTGCTTTTATTTTGTTTTTTCTCAATAAATGCTGTCAACAGATCACCATTAATGGAATACTTTTAGTATATAATTTCTATATTACAAAATTATAAATCTTTTATTTATCCCACTTATATGTTGTCAGTTATATCTCTAAAGTTCAATGGAAAAGTCATTTTGAATAATAATGGTAACAATTGGCAAGTCTTTCAGAATCTTAATCTTACTTTTCCGTTGCATTTTAGTATCTTTAAGAAAGTTTCCTTTTCTATGTTGAAGCAAAGCATTGGCTTCCTGCCAGTTTCTTGCAAACATCAATTACCTTGGAATTCAGATGAAAGATTTTCCGTTTCTGACAAGTTATCTGATCATCTTCTAACAAAGCTAACATCTCACAGCTGTTTTTGAAATCTTGTCAACCTATTTTCTAATACTTGGCATATTGAAATGCAACAAATTCTATTTAGAATTCTTTCTGTGTTTCTTTTTTATATAATAAACACATTATATTGTCGAATTCTTCAGACTGGTTAAAGCTTACATCATTTGTAAAATATCATAGTACCAGTAACTACAAAACTTGTAGAAACATTTAACAACCATGTTTTTAATATTTCTATAATGTAAACATGAAGTTTTCTGAATAGAAAGATTTTCTCAGTTATTATTCATGTGTAGGCAAACAACTATGAACATAATAATTTGCTTGTTTAGTAGTTGTTTCTCAAGCAATTTCATTTCAGCTTATCTAAGAAGAATATTCCTGCCATTTACTTTACATAGCCATAAGTAAGCTAATTCACTCCAAAAGACAAATGTTTTGTACTGACATCCAACAGAGCATAAGCTATGGGCAACATATCCTATTCAATTCCTCATTAAATAAAATGAGAACTTTTTAAACCATTTGAAATAGGTCAAATTGCCAAATGGTAAGGTAAAAATTAGAGATATTTAAGAAAATGAAATTATGAATAATATATTTAATTGCTTTAAAATGAAAAATCAATTATAACAATGATTTTGATAATATATTATATATATATAGAGAGAGATGTGGAAGAAGAAGATGGATTAGAAATATTTTCATTCATATACACATATGACAAATTTATCCTTGGATAAACAGCTAGGCTCAAGAAACTGCTTATGGCATGATAAATGGATACTGATTAATTCTTCAAAGAAACTAACCAAACAATATTTCTTCCTTTATTTAAATTTGTTTTGCCTTTGTATTGGCCAAAATGCAGGTTTCAACTGAGTTTTTTTTATGTCTTATTGGACCACAACTGGTGTTTTATTTCTTGAGAAATATCAGAAAAAAGACATGATTCAATTTGAAACAGGCCTTTCTAGTTCTGAGAAATATATGACTGTTATCCTAAGGTTTTTTTTTATATGCAATTTGCTTACTACTAAGATTCAATCTTGATGCTTTTACTGCATCATCGTGTCATTCAGACTTATGTATGGATTGTGTGTTGTAGAGAAGGAAAGAGAGAATGAGTTAGTAAGAACCTTGATTTTTCAGAATGTTGGAAACACAAAATTCTTCAGTCACAAATTATTGCTGTGTACATATCAAAATAGTTTAACATTTCAATCTAATTGATACACATGGTTAAACTGGAATATACATATTTAGACCAGAATATGCTGGGTGATCTGTATCTCAGTTTGAGTTTACTTTGGTATATATCCTAGTTTTAAGAATAGGTATACTGTACTCTTGCATATTATAAAGAATATTCAGCCATAAAACACTGCCTGAAAAACTCCTCCTATTCCTGCTAGTATGGAAAAGTAGATGTAAAAATAACAATAACATATGTAGACAAAATAACATTTTTAAAGATTTATCTTGGATTAAACAACAAATACATGTTCGCCAATTCCATACTACAATACAGATCCAAAAGACATTTGGAGATGACATTTGGAGATGAAGTTAGTGAGATGAGTTATGTACCTTGCCGAAAAGTATAAAACAATGACTGATTATGTTGAGAAGTAGAAATACAGTTCTATAACATCATTACTGGATGTATCAGTACATCTCAAGAGATGGCCTATTAGTGATTATAGGAAATGAAGAGTAAGGAAATGAATGGTAAGTCTTGTTTTGTGTTAGACAGAAAAGAGAAAAACTTGCCATTTTAAATCCTTTAAAAACCCATCAGACCTAAGATACAGAACTGCTTATTTTAAAGCACTTATATTAACCTAAACATTTTCCATCATAATTTTATGTAAGAATCTTCGTTAATTTAAATGCCAATCACTAGTATAATGATGAGATGGTTTGTTCAATCAAAAATTCTTGATTATTTTCAAAATTATTTAAAAATCATTGTCAGTGACTTTCATAAGAAATATGGTATCAAAAGAGTTATAGTATGATATGAATCAATTAAATATATCAGTTAATAAAACTTAATAAATTCAAGCTTGCTCTCTCACACTCATACACACAGATTAAACAATGTCATATAGTTCTGCAGTGGATTAACAGAGTCAATGAAGTAATTATTGTGCAGATGTGTGCACTGTCTTACACTAATTCTAATCTTATAGCAATGATAATTTAATCTGACAGAATCAAACAAGATGATGTATCTTGCTTAATAAAATACATTTTCATTACTCATTATAAAAATGTATGACAATTAAATAGATTTTTTGACAACTGAGTCCAAGTTTAGAATTTTATATTTCAAACACATGTCTTTAAGATTTAACAAACCCAAAATTCTAAAATTAAAACGTGATAAATATGGATAATTAATTCTTTAATTTAATAATTTATTTCAGGTTCTAAGGCATTACTTGATGTTTGGTGCTTTTATTGATGAAAATTTAAATCTCAGGATTATAAAACAGTGAATAATCATGTAGGAATATTTTAATTATTTAAAAGGAAATCAGAAAAGATTCATTAATACAAACATATAATCTCGTGGATAACAGTTGTTATTTACTGCCTATAAAGTAACAATGATATATGTTATATATAAAAATATTAGAGATCTTTTAGTGTTATAAAGTTTAATTATTAAGAAAATATTTCCTATTTCAAGTAGTCTTAGACTTTTAATGGAATAGAAACTAAAATTTCAAAATGAATTAATGATATGAGTAAGATGAAGTATGGTTGCAGTTACATATGCACTTTCTTACAAATTGCTACTTTGGATCCAAATGCTTTATGGGATACCTTGATTGAAGACAAGTAGATAGGCATATATATATAAATATATATATAATATAGAAATGGCTTCTACAGGACTAGAACTGTTTCATTCAAAGGAAATCCCCAGGAAAGCTTTCCTGATGATTTCCTTTGAATGAAACAGTTCTAGTCCTGCAGAAGTCATTTCTATATTAAATACTCTGCTATGTATTTAGTACCCTACTTACTGTGGTTACCTCCGATTGAACCTGACACACACACACACACACACACACACACACACACACACACACACACACATATATATATATATATATATATCCTTTTTCCTGGTAGTGCTGGTGCCATGAGGAAATGCATCCAACACACTCTGCAAATTGGTTGGCATTAGGAAGAGTAGCAGGCTGTAGAAACCAAGCCAAAAATGGAACATATTTGTAGTCGGATGTGATTTCCCAACCCAGCTAGTCTCAAATCATGACAACCCATCTAACTCTAGCCAACATGGAAAACTGACATAAAATGATGATGATAATAACTTAAGTTGTAAACATATTAACTAATAAAATAATAGGCTTCTTGGTAATTTTTCTTGTTACAACACACTTTTAACTGCATCCCAGCTTCACAATTTAAAGTATATGAAACAATGCAAGTACATTATTTTTCCTTTCGGTAAAAAACAAACAAACAAACTAAAACTACTAAATTCAGTGATAGAAGGTTTAGTACAAGATAGAAAAATTTGTATAAGATTCTAGATTTATTATTGTGCTGTATTTGAGCAGTAATTTTATTCTACAAACCACAATTCATTTGAAACCAAAAGAATTGGCATCAAATATAAATATATTACTGTTATTACCAGGCAGAGATTAGTCACTGGACTTCTAAAAGCTAACAAGCTGAAGCTATATACACACCACCACTTAAAGAGCAATTAGTCTACTGAAAGCATTTATATCTATATGATGAATAAACTTATGACTGTTCTTAGGCATTTAACTGGCTTGAGGTCTAACTCAATATCAACAACAGAGGACCTTTAAGCACATTATTTATGATAAACTAGTTTAACTATAAAAAAATAAAAAAAATAATAATAATCATTCAACTTTATAATAGAATGTCTTTGAAAAACATATCTTTGATCAAAATATTTAATTTGTTAACTCTTCCAAAAATATACCAGAATGGTCAGAATATAGAAACAGAAAAGTGTTCTAATTTCTTTCTGAGGGTTATGAAAATACCATACAGTGGGGGTCCATCAGAATTCTTTTCTCAGTCCTCTTCTATTTATTATAGTCCTTCAAGTTATAACTGAGGAGTTTAAAACTGACTGCCCATGGAAACATCTGTCTGGAGGACCTGAATTCACCAAGGAACTAGAGATAAAATTCTAGACTGGAAACAAAAAGCCTTAAAGTCAACTTAGTAAAGTCTTAGTAAACAAGAAAGCTGGCAGAGCAATGATTCCATCAAGGAAATGGTCATGTAAAAAGGAGTGGGTAGAAATTCTATACAGTGTATAAGATCTTGGGAAAGCTAACAAAAATGTAGGCTTTGTATGTGGCAGATGCACCAAAGCAGCAAGTTCTCACCTGAGATGGGCTCTATCAAATGCTCAGATGGCTCCCTAGAAATAGTTGATAGCTTCCATTACCTCTGTGATTTATTCAGCAGTAAGGTAGATGTACAGTATCTTGAATGAGAATCAGGTAGAACAAATTCAGAGAAACTATTACTTTTTCTAGATACAATGATTTCTCCCTCAGTATAATGCCTGTGTATGAAATATGATATTGCATGGCAGTGAGACCTGGGTCTTGACTATAGAGGATCTATGATGATGAGTGAGAAATGAGGTGAGCATGACCTGATGTATGTGTAATAGCAGTATACATGAATGGCAAAGTGTCAGCAAACTTAGAGAAAAGCTATGCATGAAAAAGATTAGATGCAGTGAACAAGAGGGACAATTATACTGGAGTGGACATGTGATGTGCAAGGAGGATGACAGCTACATAAAAGGTGCAGAGCACTTAAAGTTAATGGAATATCTAGAAGTGGATTAAGGAAAACCTAGAGTGATGTGGTGAAGCCTGGCCTTGTGAAGGCTGAACCTCACAAATGAGATAACACAAGATTGATTTGACTAGGGAAATGCCAGAGGATGGGAAGAAATGAAGATGAAGAAACAACATTTACCATATTTCCCGGCATTGAAGATGCTACTTTTTTCCTAAAATAGGTCTCAAAAATTTACCATGCCTCCTGGAGGCCAAAGGTTGTTTATTATCTTTTTACAAATTTTTGGTTGTCAAAATTAAGGTGCACCCTCGAGGATGAAGCATCTTCGGCGCCAGGAAAAATGGTAGCTCCCGTCAGCCAACATGTTTTCCACTCCCTACTCACTTCTCTGCCCACTCTCCCCAACTATTACATCTTACTCACAGAGTACATCCTCCACTCATATTTTATTCATTTATACCCACATCCCTGATTCATTTTACTGGTTTGACCCACACTTGTAAGCAAAGCCACGCTTGACCCACAATTTACTACCAGATGTAACTCACTCTTTTCAAAGCCATTTCTTTAATTCAATACTTTCCCTCCCATGGTGGGATAACCCCCCCCCCCCCCTCCATCCCCCTCAGTAAAAACAGCATGTAGCTTGCTCCCTACCTTTCATTTTACAGCATTACTCTCAGCAGCAACTTCCACAGCCTGGCCAAGGGCAATGAGTACTTTGATTTTGTAATGAAGTATTACTGGTGCCAAGGTAAAAATGCACCCAGTCCACTCTGTAAAGTTGTAGTGTTGGTGTCATGACAAAAAACACCCAGTCCACTCTGTAAAGTGGTAGTGTTGGTATCTTGACAAAAAGCACCCAGTCCACTCTGTAAAATGGTAGTGTTGGTGTCATGACAAAAAACACCCAGTCCACTCTGTAAAGTGGTAGTGTTGGTATCTTGACAAAAAGCACCCAGTCCACTCTGTAAAATGGTAGTATCGGTGTCATGACAAAAAGCACCCAGTCCACTCTGTAAAGTGGTAGTGTTGGTGTCATAATAAAAAGCACCCAGTCCACTCTGTAAAGTGGTAGTGTTGGTGTCATGACAAAAAACACCCAGTCCACTCTGTAAAGTGGTAGTGTTGGTATGGTAGTATCGGTGTCATGACAAAAAGCACCCAGTCCACTCTGTAAAGTGGTAGTGTTGGTGTCATAATAAAAAGCACCCAGTCCACTCTGTAAAGTGGTAGTGTTGGTGTCATAATAAAAAGCACCCAGTCCAAAGCTGCTAGTGGTAGAGTCACAATAAATTGCTTGGTGTTAGGAAAGGCATCCAATAATGGAAACCAAGCCAAAAATGGAGTGTATAGAGGCAAGACATGGTTACCTGACTGTTTAGTCTCAGTAAATAACAATGAGCATGGAAGCATGGAAAATATGCCTTCATGACCCTGTCAAGAATAAGTGGGAAGAGGATGAGGAGAAAGAGGAGGAGGAGGGGGCTGAGGAGGAGGAAGAACGACTACTTTGATGCTTTCAAAATTCTAGGCAGCTAAATTAAAAGCTTTGATATTTCTAATACATATTATTGTTAGTGTCTATTGTTCGAATGTATTAATTCTTTGAAATTGGAGAATATGAAAAACAAGAGAATATATACATAAATCCCTAAATATCTATTACTAAAGGTAAAGTGTCAGAAACCTGTATTGATTTGACATAACCTTTAGATTGTAGAAAATCATAAATAAAAGAAACAAAAATGTATAATGTTATATCGATATCATATATTTGTGAAATAGAAGAGAAAGAGACAATAAAATCAATTCTGAGAAAGATAGTTTTTATTCACAGAATGGCCTTCAGCAATATCCTTTGTATTGGATGTCAGGAAGATGTAAATATACACATATGCATGCACATAATATCATCATAACACATAAGCATATGTCCTCGGCCTACATTTTATGATATATATATATAAATGGAAAAAATGAAATTTCATTTCTCACTCTTATTACGGCTGATACTTAAATATAAGCATGTATACGGACATACATATATGTATACAGACGTACAGTAGTATGTATATACATACATACATACATACATGCACACACATATATATATGTATGTATGGGTTTACTGAACATTTCCATTTATCATTTTCGGTACGCCAGACCGACTAACTCACTCGATATGCAAATTAGGCTGCTCAGCCGTTAATATGCATAAGGAAAGTATACGGTGCTGATGACAGATAATAAGCTAGAAACTAGTTCATCGTTCCTTTGTCAGTGTTGAACAAAATGGCAACGATGGTTGCCGAACATCGTTGCCATTTTGTTCAACACTGACAAAGGAACGATGAACTAGTTTCTAGCTTAGCTGTCATCAGCACCGTATACCTTCCTGACAGTTGATTGAACGTTTGAAAGTATATACTTTCCTTATGCATATTAACGGCTGAGCAGCCTAATTTGCATATCGAGTGAGTTAGTCGGTCTGGTGTACCGAAAACGATAAGTGGAAAAAATGAAATTTCATTTCTTACACTTACTACGGCTGATACAAAAATATAAGTATGTATACATACATATATGTATACAGACGTACAGTGGTATGTATATACGTACATATATACATACATATATATATATATATATATATATATATATATATATATGAACAAAATGGCAACAATGGTTGCCGAATACTGTACGGCTAATAACTTGGGCTGTTTGTTTACAAACAAACCGAGCATTATAATAAATGTTCGGTAAACCTGTACGTACATATATATATGTGTGCATGTATGTATGTATATACATACTACTGTACATCTATATACATATATGTATATATATATATATATATATATATATATATATATATATATATATATATACATATATATATATGCGTATATATATATATATATATATGAATATATATGTGTGTGTATATATATATAAATATATGTGTGTGTGTGTGTCATCATCATCATCATCATTGTTTAACATCCATTTTCCACGCTAGCATGGCTCTGGACGGGAATTGTCCCACTTGAGGCAAGATTGGTTGTCTTGCTCAGGACTGTCTGGCGGGTTTTCTACGGCTGGATGCCCTTCCTAACACCAACCACGTTTATATTACAGTGTGTATATATATATATATATATATATATATATATATAAAACAAAAACTACAGGATCCAATCCCAATACACAGGTGTACTACCAGACACACAATCGGAGATGGTCTGTAACAGCAATAATATCTACTTCACAGGCCATCTCTGAATCAAATATTTTCTGTTTCTATTTGTGTATGCCGTAATTCCTTTATTGATTAACTAATTATCCAATATAGACCTGATGATGTATCCAGCTTCTTATGTAACTAGGTCATTGAAATGTATATACAGTTTTTGCAACAATAAAACTTTAAAAGAACTTCATCAATCCGGCCTCCTGGTGTTTTAATCAAACTAATATTTAGCTCCGTTCCCACACCACCAACAGGATTCAACATCAACGATGGATGAGTTACGTAACATTGAGTGTTTTTCCTACTATTACATCATGGTTAACTATACGGAACAACCAGTTCTATCCAGTGGTGAATGACTAAACATAAATGTATATTGTCATTGTATCATCATCATCATCATCGTTTAACGTCCATATTCCATGCTTGCATGGGTTTGGACGGGAGTTTTCCCACTTGAGGCAAGAGTGGTCGTCTTGCTCGCATAGGACTGTCTGGCGGGTTTTCTACGGCTGGATGCCCTTCCTAACACCAAGCACATTTACAGTGTGGAACTGGGAGGTTTTTACCGTGTTACCTACACGGCCACATTACAGCGTGGACTGTGTGTTTTTTTTGTCGTGACACCTACACGACCTCATTTGTTTCGGCCTGGATGTTGTGGTACCAACATAACTTTACATTGAAAGGGGTGGTGTGGATGGGGTGGGGGTAGTGGGACGGGGGTGTATTTTGTGTCAGAGGTGCCTACTGACTGTAGTAGGTTTCACTTTGCACTTAGGTAAGGCGGGTCTTCTGTATTACTGCGTAGCGCCAAAGATCTCGGTCCACTGACATTGTCTTGGAGAGGTGTAAGTGTGTGAGGTCGGAATTTATCAAGTCGTCCCAGGTTTTTCTGGGTCTGCCTACTCCGTGGCTACCGTCTATTTTTATTGCCCTGCACTTTTTTATACAGCTGTCGTCTTTCATGCACATCATGTGACCGTACCAACGTAGCCTTCTCTCGAGTAAACAACATCTGATCCCTCTTATTTCTAATTTTTCCCTTAGTTCATTTATGCTTTGCCGTTCACGTATATTACTATTACAATATATATATATTTTTTTTTTCATACCCCATTCAGGCATGAATGACCATGGGATTTGCACCTAGAAAGTTCTCCTCTGAGTCAGATGTCTGGGCAAGACCAGTAATCACCCATGCATATCAGTCTCCCCTCTCAACACAACCAATGTTGTCCAACTGGTGTCACACTGGGTGTCACAGCAATTTACTTGGTGTCACAGTATTTCATTTGGTGTCACAGTATTACAATTGGTGTCATACTGTTACATATATATATATATATATATATATACGCACACACATACACATATGAATATATATATATCCCACCTCCCACACACACATATATGTTAGATAAATGCATACATATAAATATTTTATGTATGTGAATTGATGATGATGATGTGTGTATATATGTGTGTCTGTGTGTGCCTGTATTACACACACACACACACATATATATATATATACATGCACTAGAACATATATACAGAACAGACATCAAATTTTATTGATACTCATATGAAATTGCCTTCCTGGTTATGACAATTTATTATTGACAAAATGGAATATATTTTCTTTGAAATTAATACCTTATATGCTATTACTTTTGGTTTCAGCAAACTCATTTGCATATTGCCTAAATCAATCTGCAATCAAATAGAGAATATTCTGCAATGGTCTAGTCTAGAATTGTGGTTTATGGGATTTTTCAGGAAATAGTTTGCTTTGAACTATTGTATTTTCAACCTCAATGTAATCTTCCTCATATACTAAGCATCATTTGAAAATTCCATTTATACATAACCTCAAGCAACATACATAACTTTATTTGTTTGCAGCGTTGTAGCAAAACTGTTGTGTCATTCTACATTGGGTAAATTGTATGCATGGGTGACAGCAAGTCTCTCTCCCTCCACAAAAAAAGAGAAAAATTTAAATAAAAATACTTTATCTACCTTAGAGAGGAACATTCCAAATGCAAATCCATTGTTTGATGAGACTAACAGACCCTAAACTATAGCTATATATTTTTCTGTTTTTCTAATAATACATTTATCATCATATGATGAACATTTCCATTTAGCCTCCATTGGTGAGGACAATCTTGAGCAGATACTTTACACTATGGGGTAAAGATAGTGTTAAGGATAGAAGAGCAGGTGTGATGTGTACAATGATTGTTTCATAAGGAAATTTGATGTGTGAATCTGTTTGTGGCAGTTCCAGTTTGGACAGATAGCTAAGCTAATTTTTTTTTCCCCGGAAAATAATAACTTTTAATCCATTGTTATTTGTTAAATGGAATTGAGAAGTGGGAACTTCGAAATCATGGGATAAATGATGAAAACAAAATAAAGTAATGAAGAAAGGGTAAAGAAGGGTAGATCTGGCTGTAAGGAAAAATAGAGGAAAGAACTATAAATGCCAATTGTTTCATAAAGAGACTTCTCATTTACTTAATAGTAAATTTTACAAATTACAACAATTATAGAGACTGGAATGCATTTTATTTTTTATTTCAAAACATTAACTTTACAATTTAGAATATAGATTTCCTATATCTATATAAATATAATCTAGTCTTTCCAAATTAAATAAAGTAACACGACTGCCATCCAAATTATTGCAATTTTATGAATTCTTGATAACTTATCAAATTTGGAGTCATGGGTAATATATTCCTTCATCAAAATCATAAACAACTATAAAAATTCCTGTTAATGTATAGACTCATCTCTAAGTAATAGATAGCAATAATGAGCAAGTGAGTTTACAAGATAGATTTCATATATTAAAACACTTAGTTTTGCTGTGTTGAAATATTTGGTTAAAAACCAAATTAAATATTGGAACATGTTCATCAACTGAATTATTACATCAACATTTCTGGATGTCTAATAATATTTGGTTTAGCCTATAATGCATTTTTCTATCAAAAGTTGATTTGCTTAAATGATATATGAAGTATGTGATACTTGGTTAATCATGACAACAAATAAAAAATATAAAGCAAAGAAATTAGGTTTACATATAAATTTGGATTCAATATATATTTGTTTGTTATTTCTTAAAGTATGTTATCTCAAAATTATATTTAAAACTAGCAATCAATATGATATATGTGAAAGCTTTTAAGATATTTGGTGCTAAACAAGATTAACTAATGTTTCAATGTTTTACATTAGAAGCTGACTAGGAAAAAAGTGGATACTCCTATAATTGTTTTACTGGTTTCAGTTATTAGACTGCAGCTATGCCAGAGTACTGCCTTAAGGGCTTTAGGTAGTTATACAAACCTCTATACTTTAATGGTGTTTATTTAAAGGATCTCAATAGGGACAAAAAGCAAATTAATTCTGGTGTAATGAGATATAACACAAATGGAACTAAAAACCACAAAATAGTTTTGCTCTGTGCACTGATGTATACATGCATATACATATATATACACATATATCAATGTGTATATATATATATATATCATCATCATCATCATTTCATTTTACATCCGCTTTTTCCCTGCTTGCAAGGGTGGGACGGGAACTGATTCTGGCTCCAGCTGGATGCCCTTCCTAACACCAACCTCATTTCCAGTGAGTGGTGGGTGCTTTTTTGCCGTGGCACCTCCACGACCACTTTGCAGTGGAATTTTATGGACCCCAGTCCCTATCATCTCATTTCTACTGGTGAGTAAACTGGAGCAATGTGAAATAAAGTGTCTTACTCAAGGAAACAACACATCACCCGGTCTGAGAATTGAACTCACAACCTTTTGATTGCAAGGCCAATGCTCTAGCCACTAAGCCATGTGCCTACATATATATATATATATATATATATATATATATATATATATATATATATATATATATATATATATATATATATATATATATATATATATATATATATATATATATATATATATATATATATATATATATATATATATATATATATATATATATATATATATATATATATATACACACACACACACAAATATATATATATCATCATCATCACTGTTTAACATCTATTTCCTTGCTTGCACAGGTCAGGTCAGGTGTCATGTACAGTGTATCGACTAGCCAGGTGAACATGCTTTGTTCATACTCTCCATTTTTTGACTTGATTTCTATAGCTGGTTGCCCCTCTCTTAAAGCCAATCACTTTACAGCATGTACTAGGACCATTTTATAGTAAGCTCAGTACTACTTCTGGACTGTGTATTTTTATCATAGCACCAGCTCTGCCACCTTACAGTGTTGACTGTATGCTTTTCATATGGCACAAAACAACCATCTTACAGTGTGGGCTAGATGCTTTTCATATGGCACCATCTCTACCACCTTATAGTTGTAAACAAAACAAAAACAACAAAAACCACCATACACATGCTGTTCGTATTAGTGGATATGTTATGATTATATTAATATTGTATTCCAATGGATGTCATTAAAGTTCAGTTTGATTATTCCCTCATTTTTGTATGCCTACAAAATTGAACAAATGAATATTGTTGATTCTACTTAACTAACTTAAGATCAATATCAAAAGACTAAAATATACAACTTTAACCCTTTAGCATTTACATTACCCTATATATACTATTATATTTTCATGATGAAGGCTTTACCTCACATACTTATCTCACATAATATCAAATCTGTGAGATTTTGATGTTATTCATTTTGAGAACAATACCTTAATATCAGTATGAGTGACCAGTTTGAACAGAAAGAGGTGAGAGAAGTTGGGTCGGACATAACTGGTTTAAATGCTAAAGGGTTGAATATGCCAGTTGTCACAAGTAATTGTTATCCTTATATTTGATTACTTTCATTTATTTGATTAGCTTGGATTGTTGTATATTCCTGGTGTGCAGGAGAGAAGACTGCATTGGTTTAGACATGGACGATGATTGTTGGGTGAAGAAGTGCCAGGAAGCTTCAGTGGAAGGAAGTGACGGTAGAGGTAGACCAAGAAATACTTGGGCAGGGCTTGCGAGAGCTGACCTCAAATCACTGAGACTCACAGAGGTGATGACAAAGGATTGTGACACGTGGAGAGATGCCATGATGAAAAGGACGTGTTCAACCCACAAATGCGTGGAAAAATGGACATAAAACGATGATGATTATTTAATGATTTATATATTCAGTTTACAGATTCAGTAGTGATTTAACCAGCTTACCATATATTCTCAATCAACTGCCAGTGTGTGTGTGAGAGAGAGAGAATCTGTGTCTGTTACTACATGCTGCAAATTTCAAACACACAGAAAGGTTTGATAGAAAGTCACATAAGGGATTTTGGACCCATTCTTTTTTTTTTGAGTAAAAAAAAATCATATACATGGTAATTCTTAAAACATATTGGTCTCAAACTAATTTCTGTAATTATTTTAACTTTTATTGTTAAATTCTGTAGGTATTACTTCCCACTAACTCATTTTATAACTACAAATAAGTTTAATAGACATTTCACATGTGAGGTTTTCCTTAACCAACTTCTAAAATAATTATAAATTCAGCAATTCAACTGTAAACTAATCATATTACCACATCTTCTGGTAAATATATTTTTATAAACAAAGTGAACACAAGATCATTGACTTCATAATAGTTAATAGAAGATGGTAAATAGTTTTTATTACTACTTAAATGTGGTCATTGATTTAATATACTTGTGAGACTGAAGCCAATACTAATATAAAGGTTTGAGATAGTAGAACCAAAGATCTCCATCATCATTGATGTTTATTCACAAAATATTCATTTTTAGTTAGCTTTTTAATGCATCCATTATCAAATATGTTAACACTAGCTTAACTAGCATGCTATCTCAAAATAATTCAATATCTAAGCAATTCTATTTTACTATGCTATCAAATATACTATTTTGTATATTTATTTAATGGTTCACTCATCACTACTTTAGCAAATGCAATAAAGGCTGCTTTGCTGATGAAGCCGAAAGATGACTGATGCATGTCCAAAGTTGACTATTATATTTACCATAACTATGAAGTTGATATTAGTCAATGACTAATAAAGTTTTGTTTCTTTCCAGACATTTATTTTTAGTTAGCATTAAATATGTTAACACGAACTTACCCATGGAAAAGAATTTGGTTTATATGTATATATATTTTAATTCTATTAAGGCATAACCATCAACATAATATTACAAATAGAAAAAGAAAAAAGAAAGAAAAGGTAAAGGGAAAAAGAAAGGAAAAACTAAAACACACAAGCAGGTAATACATCTAGGACTACATACAACAACAGGCAGGTGAAAGGGGTGGACAAATGAACCGCTGCCAGAGCAAAAGATAACAATATTGCTAGGTGGACTGGGAAACCTCTCTAATAATTTTGGGGGCAAGCCAGTACTCTCGCAGCGTTACCTTGGGTAATGAATGGCAAGGCTGATGCGCTGGAACAGCCAAGTGCCCTCACAAGCATCACGGCATCACCTCTGCTAGGTGAGCTGCCAGTGAAAACAAGAACCTCGCAATCAGCAATCCAACTCCCCCAAACGTCTCGAACGCCACAGGCTGGAAAATGTAGTTAACTGACAGATCACGGTATTTCAGGAATAGATAAATATATTCACATGCTTAAAACATATATAGGATAATCTTACTGGAAATAAAACTAGTAATGAGCCTAAAACAATTATGGAGTTACTTGAACCATTGTTGAAGTTTGTTTAACTTTTGCAGAGACGACTGCATATAATTTTCAGTTTCAGGGTTGTTCAATATTCACACCACACTATCAGCAGTTTCATTTTTCAATGAAACTACTTATAATTGAAGCATATATATGTACTTCAGTATAATTTGTTTTAATTTTCATGCTGTGTTGATCTATTAATTTCTAGAAGGTGCATTATAATATATAATGTGGTGTGTGGATGTAAGACAGTCAAATCAAGACTGGAAAATAGAAAGAGAGAGGAGTAGTATGAGGTAGTCAAATTACTCCTTTCTCTTTACATGTTGTGACAGAATCGCAAACATTTATATATAGATAACACATTACCAACATAATAATCTCTAATTTGAATACAGTTGACCAATCACTATCTCAACATGTACTCAATATTTAAAAAATTCAAAAGATTGAGTACATGTTGAGATAGTGATTGGTCAACTGTATTCAAATTAGAGATTATTATGTTGGTAATGTGTTATCTATATATAAATTTTTGCGATTCTGTCACATGTAAAGAGAAAGGAGTAATTTGACAACCTCATACTACTCCTCTCTCTTTATGTCTGCAGCCTGTGTGAATGTATGTCTGAGTGTGTATTTTTGTAAGTGTGTCTGTGTTTGCATGTTTATATTTATATACTCATACATATAAATGTATACATATGCACATACACGCATGCACACACAAATACACATATGCGTCAGTGTATGGAAAAAATTCTAGTAAAATAAATGTATAAAATATTAAAAATGAAAAAATGCTTTAAAATCTTAGAAGAAATTATATTTTGGATTCACAGATAATATATAATACAGCAGCCATTGTGGAATATCCTGTCTGATTGAAAGACCAGAAATTTCTCAAAAGAAGATGATAATGAAGTAATGTTGTGATATTGTTAAAATATGAAACCATGCACAAATGCCTATCTTTGATGAGTTAATATCTGTATACAACTACAACGGTACGCGATGGGCCCACCCACAGCCCCGGCGGACAGAATGGAGAAGGGGTTTCCCCGAAGGACGGCAAGGGAGACGCGCTGTAAAAGCCACTCCAACTCGCGGGGCTCACACCTGCGGCTGGCCAGCTCAGCGCCTATGGTGGTGAGTAAGGAGGTAGCCGAGGGCACCAGAAGTCTCCACTGCCAGGGGTATGACCGCAAACCTGTCGGAGAGCGACCGGTATTTGAGGAGTTTGGCCCCCTCAGCCCGACGTGCAGCAGAACCTGGGTCAGTCGCAGACTGCACCAGGTTGCGGCTACAGAAAGTGTCGGTTCAAGTGGCATCCCAGACGAGGGGGTTTCCACCGCGGAACGAGAAGATGGTCATGCCATCTGGCCTTTTGCCGTCCCCTCAATCCAGCCCCACCAGCTCGAGCTGGGAAGGGAAGCCTGCAGCATCCAAGCCATGCTTAATGACCTCTTTGAGGGCAGCATGGCATGGAATGCGGCCGGCACTGTGGTGACAGGAAAGTGGGTGGAGGCTGAAAGAGTCCACGGTGGAACCGCAGCGACATTGGTGTGGCTGGCAGATCTGGAGGCCGAGCCTCAGGGAAACGCCGATGCGCAGGCTATGGTTGTCTAGCTGTGTGCCAGTAGTGAAGGAGGGCAGGGCATGGAGCCAGGCACCACTGTGGGGTTTGGAGGCCGCATGAAAACAAGCAATGCGGTGCTGGTCGAGCTGGCACATGAGCCTGTCAGAGGCCAGGCTGCACTGGATAACATCCCACGTGCATTGGGGTGACTTGACGTCAACAGGGGGAAAAGGAGGAGGGACATCTACTGGGCTAAGTCCCAGCCGGTCCCACATCTCACAGGCGGCCTCACATTCTCTGAACACGGAGGGTTCTGTTGTGTGTTGAAGAACCTGCTGACGAGGACGCAGCACAAGGTTACCGACGAAAGATACGCCGGCAAAGTTAGTGAGATTGGGGACCGGAGGCCAAGGCCGCCATACCTGACAGGTAAAGTGGCCTGTTGCCACCCTATGTTGTCAAACTTGATGTTGCATATCTCATCGGCTGCTGCTCGGATACAAGTATTGAGGTCAGCGAGGAGAGATGTCTGGGTGTAGCATGGAGTGCTGTGGAGTGTATAGAGGAGCTTCGGCATGGCGAAGCAGTATCTCAGCAGAAAGAGAGCTGGGTGGCCGTCAATCAAGCCCAGTCAGCTCGTGAGAGTCTGTAGCTGTTGAAGGCTGGACCTGATGGTGGAGCGGATGGCCGGCGGGTGGATCGGTGACCCAAGGATGAAGACATCCTCCTTGGGGGTCACCTGAACCTGGCGGAGAATGGACCGCATGTCCAAGACGGAGGCTGCAAAGCTTGCAGCATCGAGGATGACATTCACCACCTCCGACTTGGCCGAGTTAACCTGGAGGCCGATTCCCGCCAGGGCAGGAACCACCGATTGAAGGTCATGGCAGACCGTCTGTACGAGCCCGCCCAACGTAGCATCATCCAGATACCAAACGTTGAGAAGGGCCGTGATACTCCGGACAATGTGGTCAATACCAAGGACGAACAGGTGGGGTCCAAAAGGGTCGCCCTGTTAGACCCCAGTAGCCGAGGGTATGGCCGTATCAGCAGCAAGGAGCATGCTCGGGGCTCCATATGAATGGTAGGCCAGCGGGTAGGCAGAGGGGGTCCAGCTGAGGCATGCCTCAAGCAGATGAAGGCATTCCTCATGTGAAGCTTGACAATGAGGTGCCTGGAGTCCCTGGATACCGGTTCCGATGGGCAGCTGTTCAAGAACTGCCTGGTTGCATGAGTGGCCCCCTCACAGCCACCGGACTAAACTCCTCATCTAGTTTGTGTGTTACAGACTTTCTTTTTAACTCTTCATAAATATCTGACTAATAAATTTGTTTTAACAAATATTTAACATTTCACTTTAATTTCTCATTGATTACTGGTCAGTTGCTTTATTATAACTTCAAATAACTAACCCAGAAAACCAACTAAGATAACTCTGTTGATTGTCCACATATCACAAATTTTAATACAATACATTCAAAACTTTCTTATACTGTCTGTTTTTCTTCTTTATCATGTAAATAAAAAGTCAAATTTAATGTAAGTTTGTATGTTATGTGGATTACTATACTGTGTATATAAGAACAGATATTAAGTGAGCCACAAGGAGGGTTAAAATCGTTTTCCTTATCATAGTGAATATAGTTGTGATATATATGCAAAAATGAAGCTAATACCTTTTAGTCTGTACATGCTTGGTGAAGCATTAGGACCATAAAAATATTGTCCATTCTAATTGACTATAAACTGTACACATATTTGAATTCATAAAGAAAGCAAAATACTCTAACAGTTGCACGTTTTAAGAGAATATACAATTATGATATCTTACTCAAGTCCAAGACTACAAATGTTTTTGTGACAAACAGATAATTAATTTGAATGTGTTATCGGTTTTATTTTATTAACTATGGAAGGATGAAAGTCAAAGTCAACCCCAGTAGAATTTGACTTTAAATGATAAAAGGATGTAGCATGTTACATGCCACAAGGAATTTTTTCTGGCACTTTACCCATTCTGCCATCCAAAGTTTCTAGTTCTGTATAAAACCTGATATAAAGCAAAGAATACATCTCAGAAATTGTAAAATGACAAATCCCTTTAGCCATTGTTGATCCACTGCTCGATGCTGAAAGCCTCTAAATACTACAGCCAGTTTATCTATGCTGGTTGTAAGCATACCTGCCTGTATTGTCAAATTACAGATTAAATCAATTGATCCTGTGGTTGAATGGTTAGCTCTAGCCATCAGCACCCTAGGTGCATCATCATCATCACCACCATCCTCATCATCATCATTATTTAACAACCATTTTTTCCACGCAAGCATGGGTTAGGCAAGTTATCCCATTTGAAAGAAGTCAGGTCAGGTGACCATGTCTTGCTCATACAGAACTGTTTCTGGCTTGGTTTCTATGGCTGGATACCCTTCCTAATGCCAACCACATATACAATGTGGAATAGATGCTGTGTATTGTGGCACTAAAATGTGCCACAGTGTGCACTGGGTGCGTTTTTTCATGTCACCTACACATACACTTTACAATGTAATCTAGGCACTTTTTGTCAAGCACCAAAATGACCACAATATATCTCATTCGATGTTCTAACAATTCTGATAAGTGACCAGCCAGAACTGATACTTTATTGTCTATGGAAAAAAATGGAAATAGATAAATTCAAATAAAAACATATCTATTTTAAACTCTATGTTTTTAACATTCAGATTGCTAGCTATGAGAAAATCTATATCTTTGAATTATTATTTCCAAAAGCTCTCAAAGATGTATGAACATGCATCGTAAGCAACATAAGCACCTCTATATATAGACTTGGCAAACAGCCTTAAGTTAAAGGAAGGAAAGTGTGAGATTAATCCCTTAATCATACTTGCGTGTGTGTGTGTATTTGTGCAGACACAAATATGCATACAGATAAATATGCATAGGCACATATATTTAGAAAAAGTAAGAAAAAGTGAAGTAGTGCTAAAGTACTCAGAAAAGCAAAATAAGAAGCTGTTAAGATTTCCATTACTAGAAGTGCAGGTGGTTAAGCCACATGTTATGAATGGTGAAGAACTCGTTTAAACAGAAGACATTAATGATAAAAACAAAATAGACATGGTTGTATACAGGTTATAATGTTTATGTACAGTTAAAACACACTTCATGGTGGCAAACTGATGAGTTAGTGTCATTTGTAGCCTTTTGTGAAAGGTGCAGGGATCAGTATTAGAACATGTACACCATAAGGTGTTTGGGGGAGTAAAGAGATTAATTTATATATAAATATTGTTTTACTTTGGGAGGGTCATGCTGGTTATCGAACCAACCAACCAACTTTAAACTTAAAATAAATTGAAGTGAAAACCAACAGGTGTGTGTGTGTGTTTTTATTGGCAGCATGACCCTCCCAAAGTATAACAATACCTGTTTCAACACACGTTTTCAGATAAGAAATCTTGGAAACAAATTCAAAAACAACTTATATATAAACTTTTACACACAGATGCATATGCACAAGCATAGAGGTTTATTAATTCTTTAGTAACCAACCTGGCCAAAGCTGGCTCTTGTTCAATGAAATAAAACCACCCATTTTAAAGGATTCCAATTTAAATTAAAATCTTCCAGCATAATTTTATATAAGAACCTTACATCAACTTACTATTTTAGTTATGAAATAATTAATAATTTTTGTAAATCCCTCAAATTCTTTATTAATTAATTAAAATAGAGTGTATTTCGTTAGAAATACAGTCATAAAAGTGTTAATAGATATACATTTTTTAAAATCTATAAATTTAAGGTACTGGAATATTTATCACCTGGCAATATGTTTAAGGTTGGAGTTCAATCCTAGGACATGTCTTTTAATCCCACTATATCATGTCTCTTTCCTGGTCATCGAAACATTGTTATGGAAATTTGATAGATGGAAACTGTGTAGATATATATCTGATGTGTGTGTGTGTGTGTGTGTTATATAAGCATATAATTGGATTTACTAATTATAATGTAACTAAAATTGCATTTGCTTTTAAATTAATTTTGCTTCCTATGCTTTGTTTTGCTAAATATAAGTATTATTATGCCTTAATAATATTGATCTGAAATTTTGGTTTTTAGCACATATTGCTCATTGAGTTTTTTATGGAATAATCAGATCGATATGAATTATTTTGATATAGATTTTATATATATATATATATATATATATGTGAAGTTCCTTTATGCTTACGGCAGGATTTGTATTCCTGAAGATATGTAGACCAATATATATATATATAAATAAGGATGTGGTAGTTTGCTTGAAGCATTGTGTTAGAGTATAAAATAGTATATTTGAAGGCTATGACGGTGCCAAATAGGCAGTAGATTTTGGTATAAATTGAAGGCAACAAAGATATTGGTATGTCTTCTGTTATTTTATTTCCCTGTCCTAATATTGTTTTCTACTTTTGGCACAAGGCCAGCAATTACCCAGTACATTACTGGTACTTTATTTTATCGACCCCGTAAGGTTGAAAGGCAAAGTTAACCTCGGTGGGATTTGAACTCAGATCGTAAAGGGACATAACTACGCTGGAAAACATGTCTGACCATCTACCAATACTGCCAATTCACTGCCCCTTCCCTGTCCTAATATTGGCTCAGAGTTTGTGCTTTCAATATATATATGTTTATATATGTGTATAGATATATCTGTATGTGTGTGTATGTATATATATATCTGTCCAACCCAAGCAAGCACAGAATAGCTGATGTAGAAGTACAAATCAACAAGTTATAATTCACTTCATTTATTCACAACGGTTATGAATAAACGAAGTGAATTTAAACATGTTGACTTGTACTTCATGTTTATAAATATACTCCAGAGTAAACAAACCCACTTGTGTACTTTATCAAGTGCTGTATCCTGTATACTGAAATATCAGTGCTCTAATTGATATATATATATATACAGTTCCCGTATGAGCAAGACAACCCGTCTAACCATGCCAGTGTGGAAGAACGGATGTAAAACGGTGATGATGATGATAATATATATATATATATTTAGTATCTAGACATGTAAACATGCCAGAAAATATAAATCTTCTAGTAAATTGAAAAAGAATTATAAACTCTTAATCAATTTTCAGACCTAATTTGGCTCTTAGCAGATGTGTATATCATCCAAACAACCACAAGAATACGTGTATCTGATGGTCATATATACGCATTTGCTCTTCATATTATTCTGAAAAGGACACATTAATTTGCATATAAAGGGTGGATTATGTTATAGTGCCAAAATGAAATGCCAAAATAAAAGTTGTTAGTGTTATGAAAAGCATCTAGTTATAGAAATCTTGCCAAAAATAGAACATACGAAAAAAATGTGGTTCTCTAGCATATTAAGTCTTAGACCATCTCAAACTGCCTCCCAATGCCAACATTATGGAATATGGACATAAAATGGCGCTGCTGTTGGTATATATATATATATGAGGGATTTAGCATCCCAAAGGCTGAGCTCCTGCCATTTCAACAGCTAGATCCGGATTGAACTGTTGACACAGCAGGAGCTCAGCTGTTGGGGTTCCAAATCCTTCATATTACCCACTCTACTAACCCAAGTATCGAGTATTCTGGTGAGTAATGGTCTAACAAGATTTTACTGCATCCATTCTGATTTATATATATATATATATATATATATACAAAGTGTTAAAACGATCAAGTTTTAATTTAGAACATGTATTTGCTGACAATTGTTTTTCCAGAGGGAGGTCTGGGATCATCAGAGCATATGGAATGTCAAAACATGTGACTAAAATCCTAGTCATTCAGAACATTTAGGGTGCATAATTGTTGTTAGTTTCATAGACATCATGTGGAGAGTCAGGAGTTAAAAAGATGTTATGCTTGAGAGGATACGATTACAGGCAGCACTGGTTGAAAGTGTAAGAGGTATAAGCAAAAAATCATGTACCCTAAATGTTCTGAATGACTAGGAATTTAGTCACATGTTTTGACATTCCTTATGCTCTGGAAGAAACAATTGTCAGCAAATAAATGTTCTAAACTAAAACTTGATCGTTTTAACACTTTGTATCTCAGTTCTGTAAAACACTTGAAAATTTGCATTGAGCCTTTTGTCGTACTGGTAACCGGCTAATACTTAGTACTACCCTTCATATTTATAATTGTATTAAAGATATATAAATATAAATATTCTTATAACTATATATGGAGGCACATGGCTTAGTGGTTAGAGCATTGGCCTTGCAATCGAAATGTTGTGAGTTCAATTCTCAGATCGGGTGATGTGTTGTTTCCTTGAGCAAGACACTTTATTTCACATTGCTCCAGTTTACTGTAAAGTGGACGTGTAGGCGCCACGGAAAAGAAAAAGCACCCAGCACTCACTGTAAATGAGGTTGGTGTTAGAAAGGGCATCCAGCTGTAGAAATCAAGCCAGAATCAGTTCCCATCCCACCCTTGCAAGCAGGGAAAAAGCGGACGTAAAATGAAATGTTGATGAATGATGATGATATATCATCATCATCATTTTATGTCCGCTTCTCCCTGCTTGCAAGGGTGGGACGGGTCCTATTCAGCATCTCTCCACTTGTCACAGTCCTTTGTCATCTCCACCGTGAGTTTCAGCGATCTGAGGTCTGCTCTCACCACCTCCACCCATGTTTTTCGTGGTCTTCCTCTACTACGTCTTTCTTCAACTGTCATTTCTTGGCACTTCTTCACCCATTGGTCATCCTCCATGCGCATCACATGTCCATACCATCGCAGTCTCCTCTCCCGCACACTACAATTTATTCCTCTCAGACACAGTTTCTCTCTCAACACATCCATGCTGGGTCGTTCACGCACATTAACACTGCACATCCAACAGAGCATGCTTGCCTCATTTCTCTCCAGCCGTCGCATATCCTCTGCAGTTGCTGCCCATGTCTCACTACCATGCAGCATTGCGCACCTCACACAGGCATCATGTAACCGGCCTTTCGTATGCAGGGAGAAACCCTTTTTCGTCAGCAGAGGAAGCAGCTCCCTATACTTCTTCCAACCCGTCCTTATTCTAGATACTATGGCCTCGGAACACCCACCCCCCTTCCATGCTAATATGATCACCTAGGTACCGGAAGCTATCAACCACTTCTACAGCACTCACCTGCATTTGAAAAATGTGTCTATCAATGCGACTTCTACTGTCAAATTTCCCTGTACATCTACTGCATACGTATTTCTCCCTACCTGTTAGTTTGTCTGCTATCCCACTACATCTCTTGTGTACCCAAAATCTGCATTGTGTGCATTTTATAGAATTTATGCCAGTTACTTTTCTGCATATCGAACATGGCCATTTTCCTGACGGAATCAGAGTTTTGTCCTCTTTTCTATATATATATATATACACACACATATAGATATATTATCATCATCATCATTTAATGTCTGTTTCTCCTACTAAATTCAGACATAATATACCTGCAACCAAATGTTATTTGGAATATAAGTTATATTGTGTTTAATTTAAAAAATATATTACTACCTTCAATAGAAACACCTGATATCAGGAAATAATGATGTAAACAAAGCTAAAAAAAAACCTATATTATAACATACAATGCTCCATAATTAAACTTAATCTGATTAAAAGATATAGAAATGAAGATATTGCATTTTCCTGAATTCATTGCCTTTCTATGAATATTCTAAATCATGTCTGAGATTGTATGCATATATATTGCTATGATTTCTTAAACAAAATCAAATGTATAACTCTTTATTAGCCAAATCTTTACTGAATCTAAAATATCAATCCAAGAACTGTAATGAAAGCTAGAATTAAGTTCTGCAATTCTGATATACTGAAAGCATATCCAACAAAAACTATCCCACTCATACTAGCTTAAAATAGACGAATGTAAAATAGACTTCTTTAAACAAAAATAATTATGAAGCACAATGACTAAGATTAAGTTGCTAGATTACTGATCAAATTATCATTACTTACTTCATCCATTACTACATCTATTGAATCATACTCTCTATATATACATTATTTGTTTTCCCTCAGCCTACCTCAATGATGCCAGACTTTACTTCTATTGCATGGTTAATCATTTTTATACCAGCCAAGCCCAACCCAGCCCAGCCCAAACTGGCCCTGGTTCTAGCAAACTAAACTACCCATTTTAAAGGGTTCCTATTTAAGTCAACATTTTCCAACATAATGTTATATTTAAACAAAAAACATGTTTAAGTTACTATCTTAGAAATAAAATAATTCATAATTTTTTTAATCTTTCAAAATCATTCATACTCTAATTGAAATAAATTGTATTTCATTAAAAATACACTTATGAATAGGAATATTCATATGTAAAAAAATTTGCTATATTCAAACTGAATTAAGGGAACCATTACATTATCTCTTGACATATTAAATGTAGCAGCTAAATTTTCCCCAAATCACCCCCTGTCATTTTAAAGACGAGGTGGCTTCAACTGAGCAACTTTTGAACATTGGTTTATTTGGTTAAAATAGTATACACCATACCATTCAAGCATGGTTAAATGACTATATAATAATAATTGTTTCTACTTTTGGCACAAGGCCAGCAATTATCCCAGTGCATTACTGGTACTTTATTTTATCGACCCCATAAGGATGAAAGGCAAAGCTAACCTCGGCGGGATTTGAACTCAGATCATAAAGGGAGGTAACTCTATGCTTCAAAGCATGGCGCCCAACCCTCTACCGATACTGCCAATCCACCGCCTATATAATAATAATGTGAACAAAAAATGTGTCCTTTCTTCCTAACATATTTGCAATTTGTTTATTCTACATAAGCATTGTTTAAACAGTTTCATGTGTGCAGACAGAGTTAACACATTATGATTGTTCTTTCTACAAACAAACATGAAGTGCAAGTTTGGTGAATTTTTACCTTTTCATTACTATATTTCTAATGAAAGACACTGCCTGTGTGTTTCAATTAATTTTTTTAATAATCTAGAATTTGGAGGATTTAAGGAAATAACTTCCCCATTATTAACTTGGTATTTGGAACATTAAATAAACAAATGTTTTTTTTAAAATATAATTATGATGGAAGGTTTTTAATATAAGTATGAATACTTTAAGATGAGCAGTTTCAAGAGGTTTGGTATCAAAAGGGTTAACCTACATAAACTAGTTAATAAAGTGTAATCATCATCATCATTATCATCATCACCGTTTTACGTCCGTTCTTCCACACTAGCATGGGTTAGACGGGTTGTCCTGTTGTGGGCAGTGTCCGGTCGGCTGACCTTGTCTTGCTCATACGGGAACTGATTCTGGCTTGATTTCTACAGCTGGATGCCCTTCTTAACACCAACCTCATTTACAGTGAGTGCTGGGTGCTTTTTTTGCCATGGCACCTCCACGACCACTTTTCAGTGGAACGATAGGGACCCCAGTCCTATCATCTCATTTCTACAGCTGAGTAAACTGGAGCAACGTGAAATAAAGTGTCTTGCTCAAGGAAACAACACATCATCCGGTCTGATTGCAAGCCCAATGCTCTAACCACTAAGCCATGTATATAATAAAGGTTGGTCCTTTCAGAAATCACAAGTATCCATTGAGTTAGTGCTTAAGTCAATATTCTACATCACTAAGTGGATAAAGAATATACAACTGGATAGGATACTGGCCTATTGCAGATAACTTTGTCAGAAAATCATGATGCTACTTTATTACATCTAGCTCAACTGAAGCAATATAGAAGTGTCCAGAACACAACAGACTTACACCCTGAGTAAAAAATCTAGTATTTTATACATGAAACTATTCTATCTATGGGTTCGGTGTGACCAACTGGCCTGTACCTCCTCATAACAGTGCCATCTAGTTCCACACTGTAAATGTGGTTGGTGTTATGAAGGGAATCCAGCTGTAAAATCCCTGGCCAAATTTACAGTCTCTGCTTTTACTATCTCTTTTCTATTACTCTCTCTTTCACCCCAATCTCTATCTCTCCAACCATACTTTTTCCTGCCTCATCAACTCAGCTTGGCTCTTCTGCCATTGCTCTGTCTCTTCCATTCACCCTCTTGAATGAATGGAAATGACGTTGAGCTGTTAGTACTTGCAGAGATTCAAAGAAACCTTATTAATGATGGAGTCATGATAAAATGTGCCCAGTACACTTTCTCAAGTAGTTGGCAAACATGTAAAGACACCATCAGACCAAGAAGATTTCTTAGCCATGCTGAGGACATAACAGACATTCTATTGCTAGTGCCATGACAGAACTTACCGAGTACACACTGTGAAGTGGTTGATGTTATAGAAACAATGCAACAATGGAATATATATTTGAGATATGATTATCTCACCTATCTAGAATGGCAGTGACTCTGAATATGAAATGATTAAGATATGACAACCCATCCAACTCATGCCAGCATGAAAAGTGGACTTAAAATGGTGATAATTAAATCATAATTATTTGAATCATTACTGAAAAACTTAAATTTCCATTTTCTCTTTGTTGGCACCAAATGATGATTGCCCCCTCCCCCACAGACACATACTCCACCTTTTTCTAAATATCAACTGATGCAAAAGCTATTCATTGTTGTTGCTGAGCAGTTTCAGTTAGGTCTGCTTACATAGAAGGAATTGACAAAACAAACCACTTAATAGCTAAAAGTTTGCACTTTAAAAAGAGTAAATCAGTTCAGTGATAAAAATGTTGCTCAAATTTATAAATCTATAAAGAATGGACAAAAAGAACTACAACTGTCATTTTTGATCTGGAAATAAACACATCAACAAACACATTTTACTAACAACATTAATAAAGTTAAAATGAATAATTGTTTCTACTTTAGGCACAAGGCCAGCAATTACCCAGTGCATTACTGGTACTTTATTTTATCGACCCCGTAAGGATGAAAGGCAAAGTCAACCTCGGCGGGATTTGAACTCAGATCGTAAAGGGACGTAACTATGCTGGAAAGCATGGCGTCCGACCCTCTACCGATACTGCCAATCCACCGCCCTAAAATGAATAATGACGATCATGAGGAAGTAGAGAATATCAGTTTTTTGTATAAGTATGTAGCTGATGCTGCAAATTATAATAGTGAGAGCTGTGATCAACATCTGGGTGTCGCTACCTTCCAATATCACCCTGACAATTATCAGATAGCAAATGATGGCTGCAACCTTCAGGCTATAATGTACTTCTAGTGTATTCACTGCAACATTTCACTACATGACAGTCCTGGTGTTAAAAGCAGATTATGAGAGGAATTCTGAATTAATCATACACACAAATGACATTTGCACTACAAACATCAATAAACTTTAAACACATTATGGATTTTTTTAATGTCCTCTCACATTAACGCTTGCATAACTAGAAGCTTGCTATATACAGGCAAATGAAATAGTAGATTGTTATTGCCAAATAAGAGAGAGTGTAAGTGATAGGAGGTGAAGAATCTGGGGGTTTTCAATCAGATGACATTATGTGAGTGTTGCTGGTAAAGATGATATGCACAAAAATGTTAATTTAAAGTTTACTCAATTTATACATTTCAAATCAATAAATGAAGACATTTTTTTTGCTGCAGTTAAAATTTTCCTGATGCACCTACACTACAATATTTTCCATTAACCCATTTATCTAATTGCTTGATTATTTATTTTATTTTATTTTATTTTATTCAGTGCCATTTTACTCAGGGGTGTTGCTACAAATATCTCTTCAACAAATCATTGAATGCCAATTTCTCGCAGATACTGCCTCTAGGAGAATTTGAAATCAGAGTTGCGCATTTAGAAAATACCCAATTAAATAGTGTTGCCACTTCAAATAGTAAGGGGGTGAGCCATTAAGAGATAAGTGTCTTTATTACAAACACAGGACAATGCTGATGACAGGATACAAGCTGTCAAAATCTGTAAGTAAACACCTTATCAAAATGGACAGCTATCAAGTTAGATAATCATTATTTTAAAAATGTACACATATGAGACTGTTATAAAATTGATTTCTTTCAAATTCAGTTTCTATAGAGGAATATAGATAATTGAATCAAATCCCAGAAGGGATGAAAAGTAAAGTTAATCTCTGAGGGATTTGAACTCAAGTACATATTTATTCTGACAGTCTACCTTTTTATGTTTCAGACAATTTGTTATTCTAAATATCCAATAATATTAATATACCAAATATGCTATGCAAAACTGAAGAATTTGAATAAATTGTCATTAAAAAAAAACTAAAAAAAAAAAACTATGCAAATAATGATAACAATAAATTAACAACAATAATAATAATGATGATGATGATGATGATGATGATGATGATGATAATAATAAATAAATAAATAAGAAAACACACGGAAATAAATAAATGAATGAAAGATGATCATAAAATAGAACCTGATATATTTGATTCATAATCTTAATCTCTGCTTTAAAAAATAGATTAAACATGATCTGCTTAAATGGAAATATTAATGTGTCTGTTTACATGTATGTATGTTTATACTGGTAACAACAGTTAAAACAACTATAATAATGCATGTACCATACTAAGTCCATGAGTGAATAAATATGTATGAAAACAGCCAAGAAAACAATTTGTATATTATCAAAATTGACACAATAACTATTCACAGTAAGCTTAAATTGTTGGTTTCAACATGAAAATAGCATTAAACAGAAAGCAGGTTTTATTTAGATAGATATTGCATTATGTATGTAAATAGACATACACATATATTTGAATTATGTTTTTGTATGTAACATATTCACATATACATGCACACATATATACATTGGTGAACACACACAGACATATACCTCCATATACATATATGTAGCCAATAAAAGACAGAGATAAACATAAAACACAC
Source organism: Eledone cirrhosa (assembly GCA_964016885.1). NCBI lineage: Eukaryota > Metazoa > Mollusca > Cephalopoda > Octopoda > Eledonidae > Eledone > Eledone cirrhosa. The sequence goes on from OZ024745.1 coordinate 95,597,662, forward strand.
ATACAGAGGCACATATAGAGACAGACCTAAATACTCACAGACACATAGGTTACATATAGGTATATGGAGGTATATGTCTGTGTGTGTTCACCAATGTATGTATGTGTGCATGTATATGTGAATATGTTACATAAAAAAACATATAATTCAAATAATGTATAAACAATATGGGAAATAAATGAAACCTAGTATTTTACAAAAGTAAGATTTGAAAATATGAAGTACAAAATTTTTCTAGTTGAAAGAGTAAAAATATCTCTATATACAATATAGTTTTGTTTGAACATGTGATGCACATGGACAATGATCATTGGGTGAAGAAGTGTCAGTAAATGCCAGTGGAAGCAAGTCACAGTAAAGGTACACTAAGAAAGACCTGGGCAGAGTTTGTGAGAGCTGACCTCAAATCACTAAGATTCACAGAGGAGATGACAAAAGATCATGCTGTGTGGAGAGATGCCGTGCTGAGAAGGACCTGTCCAACCCTTGCAAGTGTGGAGAAGTAGATATAAAAATGATGATAATGATGATGTAACAAAAGTAATATAACATAACATAACATGTGTTCATGTTGTTACTGTGTGTAACTTCAGAACATTTGTAAGCAAGCAGAGGATTAGCCAAATGATTAGCTATGATATACAGATCTGTTGTTACAAATATGCCAGCCACATGCCTAACTGATGAATATACTGCATACAGTTAAATGTAGGGCAATGTGTGACAGATTGTACACTGATGTTGTTGCAGTTTAGGTCCAGGTCAGCTCTAATTGCACTAGCTCTTGATTGAAGACATTCTGGCTATAACCATCCCATCCTTTTCTAAGAGACAATATTGGTATCTGGAGCAGATTTAGCTGCTATTTTTTGCCAGTCAAGTCATTATAAAAGCTCCGTTGCTAGTTCATTATACAGCGGTAGCATTTGTGATGGTCACAGTGTAAGTAAGAAAGGTGTATTCAGTCAAAATATGACAGTTGTACCTCTGCACTTTAGTGACAGATGTTCAATAGCTTCAAATATTCCTTAATCTTTAAAGCATTGTCAGCGACAAATTCTGACAATAGAGCAATCTCCCTTAATACATAATGCAGTGTCAAGGGAAACAATACATAAAAAAACTCAGTGTGCTGAAGGTTAAGTAGATTTATAGTACATGAAGATGAAATCTACAGTAATCCAATTCAATTTGTGATGAGACTTAGAAAATATACATTATCTGGAGTGTAGATATTACTAGAATAATTATAGTAGTGTCTATTTTTAGTAGAAGAGAAGAATATATAAATCTAAATATATATATTTTTTAATTTGCTTTAAATAATTGAATTTGTATTATTTGTTTTTCTATTTGGCTCAGAATTCTCACATATTCTCAAAATTTGGTGTATATAACTGAATCACATAAACATCACATAAACATCATATAAACATCATATCATAAATCAGACTATATTAACAATTGTAAATTATGTCCTATCTACACATTAGTTGCAATACCATATTGTGAATAGCTAATTAAAACTATATATAGATCAGGATGTCCTTTGTTCACTTGGGGCGGCCAGTCTGCTGCGGCTGCAGGCTGACCAGCACTTGGACCCCATTTGCTCACAATATTGAGAGATAGGGAAAGTGGGAGAGATGGAGGCAGTGACTGGGAATTTGGTTCTTTTGTGCTCAGACATGGTGTATATAAATATATGTGTATATCGGAGAGAATAAGACTAACATTAAAAAGATGTTGCTACCATCTTTTCAAATTGTCTTTTATTACAAATATGGAGGCACATGGCTTAGTGGTTAGAGCATTGGCCTTGCAATCGAAAGGTTGTGAGTTCAATTCTCAGACCGAGTGATGTGTTGTTTCCTTGAGCAAGACACTTTATTTCACATTACTCCAGTTTACTCAGTTGTAGAAATGAGATGATAGAAATGAGATGATAGGGTCCCTATCATTCCACTGCAAAGTGGTCGTGGAGGTGCCACGGCAAAAAAGCACCCAGCACTCACTGTAAATGAGGTTGGTGTTAGGAAGGGCATCCAGCTGTAGAAATCAAGCCAGAATCAGTTCCCGTCCCACCCTTGCAAGCAGGGAAAAGTGGACGTAAAATGAAATGATGATGAACGATGATAGTAACAACCAATACTTGTCAATTATTTAACTACAAATAGTATATTTCTTTCAATTACGAAAAATATTTTTCCCCACTTAACTCTAGCTTTTGTAGCATTAAATAGTTTGGAGAAAAATGTCCCCTAAAAAGAATGGTTCTTTAGGGAGTTGGTCCCAGGGTTACTTACCACCGGATCCCAACTACTAATTTTAATAGAAAGAAGATATAGAAGAACTTGCATACGATTTCTTTTTGTGAGAATTATCTCTCTCTACATTCGAAGTAATAACTGAGGCATGAAGAGTTTCTCAAAACGAGTATCAAAATAACTTGCATTTATTGTAGTCCGTGTATTACAAATGTGGTAACAAAATGTACCTTGTGGCATGACAAGGTGTAATCCTGAATTATAAGATATGGTTGGAAAAAGCTTAATATATTTGCGCTCGATGTGGTCAGTTTGAGAGCTTGCCACCAAAGAGAGGTAGATCACTTTTTGCTCTATCTTTTATAATTCCTGAAACGGAAGTTTAAGGAATATCTAGAAATTCAACAGGAAGTAATTCTAGCGACTTCCCTTGTCTAGAGAGCGCTACAAGACTCCCCTCTCAGATGAGAAGTCGAATAACCAACTGAAGGTCATTGTAGCGAGAACCCGTAAGAAATGAGGAGCAAAGCAAAAGGTACAAGAAAGTGAAACAAATGTGAATGTAACAAACTAATAATTCAAAGTTAGTATAAAGGAGCAGAGAAAAATTAATGCTCAATGGTAAGTTCAAAGTTTCTTCAAAATCAAATAGCTCATACATCACCAGTGTACAGACTTTTCTGACACTAGTTCTATCTGAAACTGAAAAATGAAGTTTGTTAATGCCACTAGGGGTTAAAAGTATATAGTTTTTACTGTTCTGCCACCTCGTGTGACATAAGGTTGTGCGGTATGTGGTGTTTGCGGTGGAGGTGAAAGTGTTGGTGTGGGAGTGAATGTACGAGGTGTGTCAGGCATTGTAATGAGATGTTCAGAGAAAGCCTTCTTTGCTCTGTCAATGGATATTGTCTCTTTTCGACCATTGATAGCCACAGTGAAATGTTTTGGTGTGTGCGAAAGCACACGAAAAGGTCCATTGTAGAGTGACGTAAGCGGTCCCTTGACGGGATCATTCCGTATAAAAATATGTGTCCACGTAGAGATGTCTGATGGAACAGCAGAAGAAATAGACTGGTCATGAGGGTTCATTGGTGGAAGAAATACGAACGAATCCTGGTGACATATGATGCTGGATCAAGATGCGATGCATCCACCGGTGCTAACATTTGACCAGGAAGAGTCAAGATGGTACCATAAAGAAGTTCAGCAGAAGAGAAACCCAAATCTGTCTTAATGGCAGAACGACAACCAAGAAGCACGATTGGCAAAAATCCGATCTAACGTTGCGGATCAGGAGTAGCGCGAAGTGCAGCTTTCAACTGTATGTGAAACCTCTCCACCATTCCATTGGAGGCTGGGTGATAGCTGGTCGTATGAATGTGATGAGCATCCAAAAGTCGTGATATTTCACGAAATAAGGAAGCCTCGAACTGTCGTCCTCCATCCATGGTTATTTTAGAAGGAACACCAAAGCGAGCAATCCAATTGGAAATGAAAGCTCGGGCATGGCCTCAGGCTACCAAGAAAAACGATCGATATAGGTCAATATATATGTGAACTCACGACTAACGGGCCACGGACTAACAATTATCCATGCGAATGTGATGGAAACGGGCGTCCGGTGGGCTGAATTTACTCAGAGGAGCGCGAACGTGCCCAACTGGTGATTAAACGGCACATATTAGGCCAGAAAAATCGGGCCGTGATGAGCTTCACCTTGGCAGCTATGCCGGGATGCGACAAGGAATGAAGTGCATCAAACATGGTACGTTGATGACAATCTGGAACGAGCGGTCTGGGTGAGCCAGTAGAAATATCGCAGAGAATTTTCCCTTCAGAAGATGGAAGAGGTAAATAGTCCAATTTGCAGCAGGAGAACGGGTCAGAAGAAATGTCCAACGAATCCAAAGTAGGTTGGTCAGTTGCCATGGCAACCAAATTGATATGTGCAGGAGATGCAACAGAAAACACAGAAAGTCGAGATAGTGCGTCCGTGGGTATGTTGGCAGTTCCGGCTATATAATGAATGTCACTGGTGTACTTGGAGATGAGATCCAAATGCCTATATGCTCTCAGAGAACACCTGTCGGACTTGGATTGGATAGCGAATGTTAGCAGTTTATGATCCATGAATATCGTGAACTCCCGCCCTTCCAAAAAATGGTGGATGTGCTTCACGGCAAGATAAACTGCCAAAAGTTCTATGTCAAAGGTGCTGTATTTCTGTTCCGTTGGTTTAAGTTGGCGTGAGAAAAATGCCAGTGGTGGTCGATCGTATGTTGCAAAACTGCTCCAACAGCATGATTGGATGCATCAACAGTTAAAGAAAGCCTCGCGTTTGCAACAGGATGGGCGAGGAAAGAAACTTCAGCTATCTCGGACTTGACGGATTCAATAGACTGCAAGGCATTGGCAGAAAGTGAAATAGGAGCATCTTTCTTTTTCGCAGCCTTTAAAAACTGTGTCAAGGGGAACAACTTGTCTGCTCAGTTAGGAATGAAGTGACGATAAAAGTTATTTAATCCCAAGAAATGACGTAATTGTTTCAGGGAGGTGGGGGTTGCGATAAACTGAATCGCTTCCACCTTAGATGGCAGAGGTCGAATGCCTTCTGAATCTATAAGATGTCCAAGGAATTCCAGTGAAGCTGTACCAAACACACATTTAGCTGGGTTGATTCTGACTTGGTACGATCGAAGACGTTGAAATAACTGGGATAGATGTTGATGATGGTGCTCAGCTGATGGCGATCAGGAGATCATCCATGTAAGCAAACACGAAATCCAATCCACGCGTGACTTCGATAAAATGCTGGAACGTGCTAGAGGCATTCCGCAAACCAAAAGGCATGGACAGAAATTCAAACGAACCAAAGGGGGTGGTCACAGTTGTTTTTGGTATGTCTTCTGGATTCATGGGTATATGATGGTAAGCCCGTACCAGATCTATTTTAGAAAATATCTTGCATCCATGCAGAACGGATGAAAAGTCCTGTAAGTTTGGTAAAGGATAACAATCAGGTGTAGTGATGGCATTAAGTCGTCGATAATCTTCCAACGGCCTGAAATCTGCTCCACCCTTTCGAGCCAAATGAAGCGTAGATGCCCATGGGCTGGTGGAAGGTCGAATAAGACCGAGCTGAAGCATGTGTTCAAATTCATCTCTGGCTTTCTTTAGCCTGTCTGGAGCCAACCTCCGTGGACAAGAGAAAACAGGCAGGGCAATTGTAATAAAATGTTGAGTCGAGTGGACTACCTGATTCAGTTTAAATGAGATGTCAGTTAACTCAGGAAATGAGGCAAGAAGGGAATGAAACTGGTTTCCAGAGGCAGCTATAAAAAATGAGGGACTTATGACAGTAGCAGTAGACCTACAAGCAGGTGTAGATAAAGATGTCGTACCATCCACAAGTTTCTGTCTCCTGACATCTACCAACATTGAATAATGGTGTAAAAAATCGGCACCGAGAATAGGATGAGGTAGGTCCGCAATGACGAAAATCCATTTGAAATCCTGACACAAAGATATTTGACCATATGTTTTCATTGGAGACTGGTTCACTGCGTATAAAGAAATGCAGGAAAAATTTGGCTTGGTAGAGCTGAACTGTAGAGGCCAAATACTGCAACTAGATCCTGTGTCCACCATAAATGATCTGTTTGAGACTCGGTCTCTGATAAAGAAAGCACGATAAGGTGAATTAATGAGGGAGAGGTCTGCTGTGCCCAGACTCTCCAATTTCAGTTTTCCGAGGCTTCGAAAGAGCAGGGCTGAATACAATGTTTCACCTTTTCACAAAAACGCACGTGATACCAACACAAAGATGAGGTTGGCGCGACGATAAAGCGAAGAAGACTGTCTTTGTGAATGCCACCTAGATGGCGTTCGCTTCCGACACAGTTTAGCTACTTCACGAGTTAACGCGTCAATGGCTCTCAACATTGAGTCCTCACGAGGTGAAGCAGGCTGGGTTTTGAAAGCAGAAGAAGCGCCGACTAAATCTGCCGAAGTAGGCACACGAGAAAATTCCATAATGCGGTCCGCCGAGGCTGCAATTTGTTCGAGAGAACTGGTGTCGACCATATTTGCCAATATAGTCTGCACATTTGTTGGCAAACGGGAGAAGAATAATTGTTTCATGAAAGAGTTATCCTCTGCTGTTGAGTCGCCTATTTCCCGGATGTGCCGTAAAAACTGAGACGGGGTTCTGTCTCCCAGGTTTTCCTCCTCTAACAAAGAACGAAATCTGCTCTCAGATGAGCGGCTGTTCCGTCTGAGCACTTCTGCCTTTAGGGTTTCATAAGATGTGTCTTGTGGAGGATCTGTAATTATGTCTTTAACTGAGGTTGCCAGCGAAGCAGGAATTCCATTTATAAACACATGTAATTTTTCTTGTGCTGCTTGAACGCCGTGAGCAGCAAAATACGAGTCCAGTTGGGCAAACCAGAACTTTGCATCACCAGAATATGCCGGTAACGAAGAATTGCTCATGATGAACACAGTAGACGCTGAGCAAAAATTATTTTTCCTCAACTACCGCACACGTGGTAGTACCATGAATAGCTGAAGTATAATTATAGCACCGAGCAAGTAAGATGGCGACTTAAAAAGCTTGGTTGAACCGAAAACACAAGGGACAAAATTTTTTTATTTTGGTGAAGTATCTCGCTGTCAACATGGTGATTTGCTTCTTCAATTTTTCTATTTTTCTTGCTCCACACGAACTGACTGAGATAAAACGAACTTTCTAGAGCCGAGAAAAATTCTTTTCTGTGTCATTGTTGGGGTCACCATTTTAGTGAGTTGTTTAGCAATAGTTTGTGTAGCAATAAATTGTAATAGTGTATGAAAATATGACCACTTTTAGGCGATAGTGAATAAATGGATTTGTTTTGCTGCGTGTTTGGGGTCACCATTTTAGGGAGTTGGTCCCAGGGCTACTTACTCCAGTAAGTACCACCGGATCCCAACTACTAATTTTTAATAGAAAGAAGATATAGAACTTTCATACAATTTCTTTTTGTGAGAATTATCTCTCTCTACATTCGAAGTAATAACTGAGGCATGAAGAGTTTCTCAAAACGAGTATCAAAATAACTTGCATTTATTGTAGTCGGTGTATTACAAATGTGGTAACAAAATGTACCCCATGGCATGACAAGGTGTAATCCTGAATTATAAGATATGGTTGGAAAAAGCTTAACATATTTGTGCTCGATGCGGTCAGTTTGAGAGCTTGCCGCCAAAGAGAGGAAGATCGCTTTTGCTCTATCTTTTATAATCCCTGGAACGGAAGTTTAAGGAATATTCTAGAAATTCAACAGGAAGTAACTCTAGCTACTTCCCTTGTCTAGAAAGCGCTACACTTCTTTATAAAAGACAACTTTCTCAAAAGTTCTAATATCCATTCCTGACAGATGGATTAAACAATGGATAGAAGTTAGATTTTCCAGCTCAAAGAAAGGTATTTTTTCAACTTATAGTATTTAAGCTAGTAGATGAATACTTTATCCATTCAGTTGTTGTATCTTTCCAAAAAAAATACAGAAGTTATTATATGTAATTTGAGAGCTTTATAACTAATATCATATGAGAAACGATACTGGATTTGATTCTTCATACACTGATAATGAAGATAGTTGTTGTCAATAGACAGTCCTAGAGTAGAAATTTTACTCATTGTTAGCTTTCTAGTAATTTTATCTTATTAACATAGGTATTTAGTGAAAAGAACACATGTATTAAGGATTAAGTCACAATGACTATTCAGGATGTTGCAAGTACATTCTCTATATCTACATCCTGTAATAGACATCATTATATATACATATATACATGTAAATATATATATATATATATATATACACACACATACAGATATATACATATATATATGGAGGCACATGGCTTAGTGGTTAGAGCATTGGCCTTGCAATCGAAAGGTTGTGAGTTCAATTCTCAGACCGGGTGATGTGTTGTTTCCTTGAGCAAGACACTTTATTTCACATTGCTCCAGTTTACTCAGCTATAGAAATGAGATGATAGGGACTGGGGTCCCTATCATTCCACTGCAAAGTGGACGTGGAGGTGCCACGGCAAAAAAGCACCCAGCACTCACTGTAAATGAGGTTGGTGTTAGGAAGGGCATCCAGCTGTAGAAATCAAGCCAGAATCAGTTCCCGTCCCACCCTTGCAAGCAGGGAAAAAGCGGACGTAAAATGAAATGATGATGATGATGATGAGATATATATCAATGCGCATGAACGACCAAGCATGAGAATGAAACTGTGTATAAGAGGGATAAACTGTAGTGTGTGGGAGAGAAGGCTGTGTTGGTATGGACATGTGATTTGCATGGAGGATGACTGCTGAGTAAAGAAGTGCCAAGAAATACCAGTGGAAGGAAGATGCAGTAGAGGAAGACCACAAAAACATGGGTGGAAGTGGTGAGAGCTGACCTCAGATCTTTGAAGCTCACAGAGGAGGTGACTAAGGACCGTGACAAATGGAGAGATGCTGTGCTGAAAAGGACCCATCCCACCCTTGCAAGCAAGGAAAAGTGGACGTAAAAATGATGATGATTATAATATATACATATATATATACCATATTTCATGGCATCGAAGACGCTACCTTTTTCCTAAATTAAGTCTCAAAAATCTACCATGTCTCCTGGAGGCCGAAGGTTGTTTATCATTTTTTTTTTTTTTTTGGTTGTCAAAATTGGGGTGCATCCTCGAGGACGAAGAATCTTTGGTACCAGGATATATATATATATATATATATTTTTTTCTTTTCGATCGATCGACTTTCGTCAAATCAGACCGAGGAAACAATGTTTCCGTTGGTCTTTCCAGTTGCTAGTACTATTTATCGGTCGCAACTCCAGGTAGAAGGAGCAACGTGAAATAAAGTGTCTTGCACAAGGACATAATGCATCACCCGGTCGAACTCACAACCTCAAGATTGTGAATCCAATTCTCTAACCACTCAGCCACACACCTTCACTATATATATATATATATATCATCATCATCATTTTACGTCCGCTTTTCCCTGCTTGCAAGGGTGGGACGGGAACTGATTCTGGCTTGATTTCTACAGCTGGATGCCCTTCCTAACACCAACCTCATTTACAGTGAGTGCTGGGTGCTTTTTTGCCGTGGCACTTCCACGACCACTTTGCAGTGGAATGATAGGGACCCCAGTCCTATCATCTCATTTCTACAGCTGAGTAAACTGGAGCAATGTGAAATAAAGTGTCTTGCTCAAGGAATCAACACATCACCCGTTTATATATATATATATATAACCCATGTTAGCGTGGAAGATAGACATTAAATGATGATGATATATTTAAAACAAAAACAGAATGCCGGACTTTCATGGAATTAAAATTTACAGCATATTTCAATGGCCCAGCTCCATCATCCATTTATGATGCAAATAGGATGATCTCATCAGGTAACTTCAACGGGATTACAAAATATATATATATTTACACATCCATATATATATATATATTTATACATACATGTATATACACACACACATATATATATATATCATCATCATTATCATCACCGTTTAACGTCCATTTTTCTATGCTTGCATGGGTCAGATGAGTCGTCCACAACGAGGAACAAGTCTGACCAGAATTGGCTATGCTGTACCTTGCTCTGACGGGATTGTAAATTTGGCTGGGGTTTTTACAGCTGGATGCTCTTCCTACAATTTACTTAAGCTCACCATAGTCAGGCTTGCCGATGTTTATCAGTTAGGACTGCAACTTATTGAGGATGCCTTTTTGTTACTCAATTCTCATGGAACCAATTCCAAGCCATGATGATGCTAACACATGGTTGAAAGTGTCTAGGGAGCTTCAGAACACTGTCTGTAGAAGTCAGAAACCTGTTCAGAATATGTCATATAACAATTGGCAGTGGTGATTTGATGTCTTCCTGGCTATGGGCAATCAGCTGTGGTCCCACTAACCTAGGCATAATGCTGCATTGTATAGATAGTAGAAAAATACATTAAATGTATTTCTAGCCTGACTGGCATCAACACCAGCCTTTCAGAGACAAAGGACTCAATTAGATTCTTCATCAATTTAATCTTAGCATTACCATCTTGTAAAGATAGCAAGACTATAATGGATAAAGAATTATTGAAGTGCACATATATTCATTGTTGACACCTCACATCTGCTACAATATGTGTTCATAGTAAGTGAAGTCTATACAGGAAAACATGCCACAATGACCTACCTAACACTAGTGTAATTTTTGTATTGTATCAGATTGTAGATCCTCTAATAATAAACTTTTAAAACTAGGCTTGTATATTCAAACATTTAAACACTGTGTATTTAAACATTTAAAGCAAAGCTTGTGTATTTAAACATTTAAAGCCAGGCTTGTGTATCTAAAATGCTTGAGATGTTCATATTTTTAATGTAAGTATACAATGATATATAAAATGTATAGAGAATATGTAAAATATACAAGAAATCTCTGATATTTGGGAAAATAAAATAAAGATGAAAGAATTAAGTTTTGTTTGCAAGAGAGCTTACAGCAATTGGTGAAGAACAAATTGAATACAATTTGTTGACATAAAGTGTGCAGTGTTAACTTACAAGAAAGCTGAACACAAATAATTTTAGAAAATCACAGGCTATAAAAAGCTTTGGTTGATGTATTCAAAAGTGATAGCTATGTTGTAATGGACATAAAAATCAAAATCAGTGATGCTTGTTGAAAGCAAAAGTGATAGGATTAGATGATAAAAGACAGTTGCAGTAGAAGCAGAACAAAGACTACAGAATAATGGGCCTAACCTATTAAATAAGACATATAATCAAGGAACGTTGATGATGGTGCATGGTAGATGCATTATATTCATACCAGAATAGAAAAAAGTCTTTGAAAAAATAACAATGATAGGAATAGAGATGCTAAAAATTATTAATGACTAGAACCTCCATACAATAATAAATGTTTATAAACCTTACAAAATTGACTGTTCTATGGTGCAGTGTGCTAATGAGATTTAATGAATAGCCAAGTTTTGACAAAACAATCTGTGAGAAAGACTCTACCAGATAGTCCTTCATCTCCATTCCCATCTATAACTGAAGACTTGGGTCTAAATTTGAGCAAACTAACCAGATCCTACTAATATTTACGACATACATCTAGTCTTCTCTGAGACATAAATCTTCCATCCTCTATGCTTCAATTTTGTCTACACTTTAAGCAAACTCTGGAAATATGTCTGACAAACTACTTTCTAAATGAGCATATCTGTATATATATTTTGTGTCAACATGTAATAATACTTTCAGTTACAGACATAATAATACTGTAACCAGCTTCATTTACATTTTCTTACACAAAAGAGCTGTGGGGAATTCAGTTTCCTAAAAGAGCACATATGATCTATATTGGATTTTTCTTGTTAAATGGGTTGATACCAAAATTTAGAAACAATCAATGCTGGTAGCAGCATTTAAAAAGCTGGTAATCTCAGATTGCCAATATGTTCCTTAAACAAAAAAATTCAAGCAACTATTAACGTTATTAAGTCAAACTAAATACAACTTTTAAAATCAAACAAAGAAGAGCCATACATTAAAAACGTTGATATAAAACTATAGACTGTATTTTCAGCTTCTGGCAAATTTATAGATTAGATGAAAAGTCAAAAAATAAAAGTATCTATTCTAACAAAAGACATAGTACACCAAGGAATACTACCAGCTGAAAACAAAATAAAATGTGGGTATGTATGTATGATATAATATTGTAGCTTATAGATTACATTTGGAAATGAAAGGTAATTTATTTCTAATTATTTGTCATGTAACACTACATACCTTGATGTTACATTGCATAAAAAATGTAAATAAAAAAAATATAATAATAATAATAATAATAATTATAATAATGATTTCATTTATTGGCCACAAGGGCCGACATATAGGGGACAATACAAAAGACTGGGACAGTGGGGTTTTACAGAAAAATCGAGTAAACAATATGAATAACAATAACATAGTAACAAGAAAATTACAACAAGAAAAAATTCCCCAATGGGGGGATGACCACCCAGGGTTTGCTCAGGTACCCCACCAATCCTGAACGACCCGACGCTTCGAGAGCACCCTGGAAGGGCACCCCCTCTCCTCCTCAAATTTACCTACCTACAGCTGCATGACCAGAGTAGGCCCACTCACACGGGCCATTCTCGCCACATTCACCCACCTTTCAGCAAATGTACTGGGGAGCAGCACTTCCCTCTCCACCCTCACCTTCCTTTCCAAGTGAAACTTGAGAAAGTTGATGAGGGATTGGCCGAAGAGAAAAGTGTCTGTCTTCAGTCCTTTTAATCTGGTCCACCATATAACCTCTTTCGCTAGTGCCACCAGACAGAGGAAAATTGCCTGCCCTTCCTGGCCAAAAGAAGGCAGCGGGTCGATCTTCACTATGGACTCGGCCGATAGCCGGATCCGTTCTACACGTGACAAGAGCTGTTCAACATAACTCCACAAGTCAGTAATGCACGGACACTGGACGAGTGCGTGCAGAACGGTTTCGTTGCTCTGCGCACATCTTGGGCAGGTACATCTGACAGCACTTCCATGCCTGTAGAGTTTATCTCGAACCGGCAGTGCCCCCCGGTAGCACTGCCAAGCGAGGGATTTTTGGAAATTATCCATCGTCCTCGGCTCGAAAGTCCTCCGGTACAGACTGGTTAGTTCGACTTCGTTGACTCCCAGAGCCTCTCCGAGTGCGTCATCGCACTTGCTCACCACTAATCCTCTATAGAACTCAAGAGTGGAAGTTCCACTGACTGCATTGCCCGCTTGCTAGAAGGCAGTGAGTGCCTGGCAACATTCCAGATGCCAGTCACCCAGTCTCGGTCTCTTCTTGACCCAGGACTGCAATTCAGTCAAAGAAACGAGCTGTGGAAAGGCCCGTCTGATAAACGGCGACCACACCTGTTCACCGTTTAAGCAGAATATCTGGAGATTCCGCAGCCTTAGCGCATGCCTGCGCATCATTAGCCACGGCATGCCCAACCCTCCACGAAGAGGGTGCTGGCAGCAGATGGACAGCCTCACCAGCGGAACCTGATGCCTCCTCAAGAATTTGAAGAGGAGCCGCTCCAAGATGACGAGGCGCGAACGGGGGCAAGGGACGACGATGCACACGTTCGCCACCTCTGCCCGACCTTTCAGTGATAGCTTCATCCCAGCCCATTTCTGGGTGAGACTGGCTACCCTGCCCGTCACCTCGTCCCAATTCTTATCCACCTGGAGGTCTGGCCCGAACCAAACCCCTAGCAACTTTACCGGTCCATCCGTCTAGCGCCTAACGACGCTGTTGGACGGCATGGACTTGCCTCTCCAGGAGCCGAGTTGAAGCCCACCGACTTTTCCGGGTTAAGTTTTGCTCCCGTCAACCTTTCATATAAGTTGCTCATTTTGTTCCCGTCAACCTCCAATAAGTTGCCGACCACCTCGATTTCTGAGGTGTCCGACACCATCACGGTGATGTTGTCCGCATAAGCCAACACAGCCTTTCCGCGTCCCGGTTCGAGCGGGATGCCCTGCAACAGCTACAGCTTCCGCAGTAAAGGCTCGAGAGTCAGTAAGTGCAGAAGGGAGGAGAGAGGGCATCCTTGACGGATCGATCGGTAGACCTGAAACGGTTCCGAGAGGTGGCCATTAATTTTGACCATCGAGCAGGTGCCGCTGTTCATTGCAGCGATCCAGCTTCTGAAGACGGGGCCGAAGCCAGCCGCCTTGAGGACAGCCTCCAGGTACCGATGGTCGACCCTATCGAATGCTTTCGATTGATCTAAATTGATCAGAGCCCCACCGAAGCCAGGTTTACACCCCACCCTCTCTATGATGTATCGCATTAGGTGGAGGTTGTCGTGTATGGACTTGGTTGGGATTGCGCAAGTTTGCGCCTCCCCAACCAAATCCCCGACGACAAGCGCCAACCTCTTCGCTAACACCTTGGCCAAAATCTTAAACGCTGTGTTGAGCAGAGTTATGGGCCTGAAATTGTCTAATGTGTCCCTCTTGTTCTCGTCTTTCCTTATCAGCGTCACTACGCCCCGGCTCACAGAACTGGGAATACACCCATTTTGCTGCCAGTTGCAGTAGAGGGCTTCGAGGAGATTGGAGAACAAGTCTGGCATATTTACGTAAAGCTCGTAGGGCAGACCATCCAAACCGGGTGACTTGCGCCTCATGCAGCTGACAAGGGCATCCTGAATCTCGGCTGAAGTAATTGGCCTTTCGCAGCGCCCAGCGTCAGCCATCGAGAGTTATGGCAAGCCATCGAGGTAGGGACTGAAGTCCGCCACCATCTCTGACCCGCCACTTCCCCCGAACAACCAAGCAAAATGTTGGCGAAAGGCCTCACACATCCACTTGGAATCGCTCAGCTCGTGTCCGTCTCGGTCCGTTAAAGACCGAATCGTGGTTTTATCACCACGCTGCACCTCTGCCACGCGGGCCCATCGAACAGCTTTGGTTCCCTCGTTTCTCAGAGCACGCACCTTAGCTCTGACAATGCAACCTTCGTGTTTCGCATTGAAGAAATGGTCTATTGCCATTCTCGCCACTAGCACGTCAGTTGCAATGCCACTACCAATAGCCTTGTTTAACTTATCTACCAACTCCCCCTCCTTTCTATTTTTCTCTAACACTACTTCTTTGCTAAACTCTATCGACATTACTCTAATCTCTCTTTTGAGAGCCACCCACCATCTATTGTTGACGACTCCCCCTGTCAACCTTTTCTTAACTAAATTGTTGACCTGGTCCCTGTAAGCCTTACGTGCCAGAAATGACATGTTTAGCTTCCAGTAACCAGGTCCTAACCTACGCGTCTTATCTAGGTCGACCATACAGATCACAAACTTTTGATCTGAATAGGCGACCATTTCAAAATGTGGACAGCTTACACTATTTCTGTCTATTTTCCTAATGAATATCCTGACTATATATGATCTAGATGACCCTATGCGGTTAGCCCAGGCCCACACTGGCGCATTAGAGAAATCTAGTCGGTACCTGTCAGACAGTTGGAACTGGCTGATCAGGTTCTTGAGGCTTTTGCACCCCCCACTCCTATCGGATACTCCCACACAGTCCCAGCGTGCGTCTAAGATGCCGTTCCAGTCCCCCGCTAACAGTAAAGGGCGAGACGTACCCAGAAAGGCTTCCAGATGTCTAAAGAAATCCGGCCGTCCTGCCCCAGTAGGAGTATAGACGGCCACCAGTCTAAAGGTACCACCTTCGTTATTGTTCACATCCAGGAGCACCAACTTCCCATCCGGGTCCCGGAAGATTGACCTTACCTCGAGATCCAGGCCTTTCCTAAACAGCTCTGCCACCCCGCCTCTCATTCCCGGCTGGCTAACAGATGCAAAGATATGATAGTCGTCGAAAATGGGGGCTAGTGCGTGCGTGTCGGAAATCCTGGTCTCGCTGACTGCAATTACATCCATTTCTAGAGACCTGAGGCCGTTGAGCAGGTGACCCTGCTTCCAGGACGATCCCAGGCCTCGAACATTTAAACATCCTACTCTTAATACGGCTATGTTGGCAAGTTAAAAAGAGAGAGAGGAAAGGTTTACTTACCTTCCGGGCTCTTGTGAAGGTCGGGTTGTTTGACCTCCATAGTTGGTGGGGTTTCTTTTGCGAACCCCTTTAAAAGTCTTGAAGTTGGTTTTACGTTCGGTGTTCCCACGTCCTAAGGAAAGCTGTCTCGTATTTCTTTGTATAATTTGATCGACATTCGCACCAGAACCAAATCTTCCAGCACGCGAAATGTGCTCCATTTAAAAATTTCCCCCTCTTTTTGTATATTTTCACGAGGGCCATCAGTTCCTTGTTGGCCCTCCTGACGAGCATGAAGTTTTGTATGTTTTGTTGGTGTGATTTTATTTGTTTGCGTGGCTGTGGTGGTGATGGTTTTGGTGGTGTTGTTTTGGTTGTGTCTGTGTTTGTTGTGAGTGCGGTGTCTGTGGTTTCAGATGTTTGTGTGTATATTTGTTCTTGCGTCTGTTTAGGTTGTTTGCGTTTGGATGGTGATGGTGGTGTTGATGTTGGTGTTATTGGAGAGATGTTTGTGTGGGTGGTATCTGGGTTTTTTTATTGTGGGTGATTTTGTGCTTTGTTGAGTTTTTTTTTCTTTTTGTGTTTACTTTTTTGTATTTTGGGGGATTTTGGTTTTCCCTCATCTTCACTACTGGTAGATGAGGGGTCTCTGTCTGTAAGTGTGTCTGTATGTATGTTTATGGTTTTATTGGTGTGTGTATTTTTTGGGGGAGGGGAATTTGATAGCTTTCCTCTTTTCCCCCCTGGGTGGTCAATGTTAGTGGTGGTCTTCCTATTGGTGTTGTTGGTGGTTTTGCCGGTGCTGGTGTTGGTTGTGGTCCTCGCCCCAGCGTCAGCAGTAGTGGAGCCTTTCAACCCCTTGCCTCTTTCAGCAGTAGAGGGCAGAAGGCTCGCAAATGGGTTTTTTCCACACAAACAAAACACTACGGCCTTTTGCCTTCGGTTATAATGTGAATGACCGTCCCATTCTGAAGGCGGATGTGGTTCGGGATTGTCTTCACATTCTCGGGCCTGATCTGGAGAAGGATCTCCAGGTCAACCCCGGACCAGTCCTCTCTGGCCGTTCTGGTCACTTCTATAGGGACGGTATCCATCCCCTCCACAATCGCACATCCCAGAAACCACCACATGTCAAGTCCTGGTGGGATTCTGGGAATGCGGAGACGGGCCGTTCTTTTTCCCATGTGAGAGGGGTACATTATGACCTTGCTGGTTTTGCAAGGATTCATAGCTTGTTTCTTAGCGAGGGCTTCTGACTTGAACAACACCGAAATGGTGCCATACTGTCTTCCCCTCTTTATGTATTCGGTGTCTTCTCTGATGCACCTCAGCGCGACTTCGACATCTTGTGGGATTAAAGCTGCCCTTTTGGTTTGTGCTGAGATGCATCTATAATGCACCGTTCTGCGCTCCACTGCCTCAATAGCTTCTATCGGGACAGTTAAGTTGGCCCAGGTTTGCTCTTGCTTGATGAGCTTCCATGCCTGGGCCAACTTTTCATCTTTGTTTGAGAGGTCCATGTTGAAGCTTGGCCTCTTTTTTGCTGCTGCCGCAGCGAAAGTGTTCTTGTTTTCGTAGGGGGTGTTGTTGTTGGTGTTGTTGTTATCACTGTCGCTGTTATCATTGTTGTCTTTGTTGCCATCGTTGTTCTTGGTGCAGTTGGTATTGTTGCTGTTGGTGTTGTCGCTATTTGTTTTCATGTTAGTGGTGTTGATATTGTTGTTGCATTTGTTTTGTTTTTTTTTATCTGTATTTTCGTTGTTGTTGTTACTGTCCTTTTTTTCAAAATTAGAGTTCTCATTGATATCTTTGTTTACATTGTTTGTGGTGGCGTTTGTGTTATCAATTTGTGTTAATTTCACTGTAGCGTTCCTCTCAACTTCTACGTCGTTGTCACATGACAGCAGACATATCGCTGGCGTGGCTCAGCCATGTTTTTTTTTTCTCCTTAAATGTTTTAACATGTAAAAAAATGTTCAAATATTTGGGCTAAAAGGCCCAAATATTATACTTTCCCCTTCACGGGGCAAAGTCTAAGGGATTTATATCCCTTACACAACAAGAAATATTTAACAACAAATAATTTTAACAGGCAAATAAAGCGACTTACTGGGAGCGAGCCAAAAAGACGTCCGAACAGACCAATAATAATAATAATAATAATAATAATAATATGGGGTACTGTCCTCTAGTAATATAAACATCAACTGTGGTATATTCCAGGGTGACTCACTTTCACCCTTGCTTTTCTGCATAGCTTTAATACCCCTTACATCCAAACTTAATAGAACAGGGTACGGTTATAGAATTGAGAACAAAAAAATAAACCACCTATTTTATATGGATGATTTGAAGCTATATTGCAAAGATAATGACGAACTGGAAGGCCTTTTGCAGACAGTAAAAACGTTTAGCCATGACATCAGGATGGAGTTTGGACTTGACAAGTGTGCAAAAGCCACTTTCAAGAAGGGGAAGCTTGTCAACTCAGACTCAGTTGAATTGGATGCTGAAACAATGATAAAGGAACTTGAGCAGGAACAAACCTATAAATACTTAGGGATTAATGAGGGCTCTGGCATACAGCATGCAAGTATGAAAGAGGGGATAAGGAAAGAATGCTACAGGAGAGTATGTGCAGTTCTGAGATCAGAACTAAACGCTCGTAACAAGGTGCTAGCCATAAATTCTTTGGCAGTCCCAGTTGTCACTTATAGCTTCGGTGTGTTGAACTGGAATATGAGTGAAATCAAAAGAATCGACACTAAAGTCTGTAAGCTACTGACCTGTAATAGGCTGACCACCCAAAAGCAGATGTGGATCATCTTTACCTTCTTAGAACTCAAAGAGGCCGTGGCCTGATCCAATTTGAACTTGCTTACAAGACCAAAATCATTGGACTGGCCAAATACCTTGAAACAACTAACGACTGTATGCTGAAACTTGTTGAAAAGCATGAGAGAAATAAGAAGCTTCATTCTATCTTGAAGGAGAGCAAAAAATATGCTACTGATCTCGTGCTTGATACCCAGGCTGGACAGACTAAAGAAACTGTTACAACTGATGCTGCTAGGCACATAAAATTACTGGCAAAAGCAAAAGGGCAAGGACAATTAGCATCAAATTGGGAGCAGAAACCTCTGCATGGCAAATATGTGGCCCGTAGCAAACAAGCTGATGTTGACCAAAAGCACACCCATCAGTGGTTACGTAGTTCAGGGCTAAAGGCGGAGAGTGAAGGCTACATCTTAGCTGCCCAAGATCAAAGCTTATTGACTCGTAATTACCAGGCCAATGTGATGAGAAACGGAATAAACCCAAAGTGCTGATTCTGCAATGCTGAGGTTGAAACAATGGATCATTTAGTCTCTGGATGTAAAGTTTTAGCACCAGTAGAATACAAATATAGACATGACAGAGTTGGCCAATATCTACACTGGGTAATATGTTGGCATTACAAAATCAAAGCTTCAGACAAGTAGTACAACCATCACCCTGAGGCTGTAACTGAAGGAGAAAAAGTAACAATTCTCTGGGACTTTCCTGTACATACTGACAGGACCATAAAAGCAAATAGACCTGACATCATTGTAAAAGATCAACATAACAAGGTCTGTTTATTGATAGATATGAGCATCCCATGTGATCACAATATCGCGGCAAAAGAATTTGACAAGCTATGAAAATATAAAGATCTGCTTATTGAAATTGAGAAAATGTGGCACCTCAAGGCCGTTACAATACCAGTGATTGTGGGAGGACTGGGAATGATCAAGAAAGGAACAGAACAATATTTGCGAATGATTCCTGGTTTACCCTCTCTGCACGAGGTGCAAAAAATTGTTTTGACTGGTACTGCACACGTATTGAGAAGAGCACTATCTCTGTAAGATTGATATCCCTCCTTGTATTTACATTACATTTTCTGTTTCTATTAATTGCTAAATACGTAGGTTTTTGGACGTATTTCACAGAACAAATTTTGTATTTTTGTTAATCGCTTGTTAAATGCATGGACCCCATTCAATCATTACCTTCTTGCTAGCTATTTTCAAACCTTAATTCCTAACGTATTTTCAAACCTCAATCCCTAATTCTAGCGTATCTTCAAAACAAAAAAAAACAAAATCCTTTCCTTCTTCCTTCTTCGAAGGCACGGGGCGGTCAAACGCCTAACACTCACAGCCATCATGTGGCCCCCTCCCCTCGCTCTCTCTCACTCTCTCTCTCTCTCTATAAATATATGATAGGAATTCACTTCGCCAAATTTCATTTCATTGCTTGCTGTCCACGATATTCATGTAAACGTAATGTACAGACTTCATCTCTCTCTCTCCACAAATCTTAATTCTAGCGTATTTTCAAAACAATCCATATTTCGTATCAAGTCCAAATAGCCAATCTATCGCTAAAACAAACTACATTTTCTGTTTCTATTAATTGCTAAATACGTAGGTTTTTGGACGTATTTAACAGAACAAATTTTGTATTTTTGTTAATCGCTTGTTAAATGCATGGACCCCATTCAATCATTACCTTCTTGCTAGCTACCCAACACCCCTACCCCCACGCACCACCATTGCTATTACGTGGACCAATCATAAAACAGAGCCCCCACGCATCACCAGTATTATTACGCGGACCAATCAGAAACCAGAGGCCTATACTATCGCTTGCCTGGTTGCCTTTCGATATACGATATATGATGGATGGATGGACTGCGGAATCCTGGAGAGTGGAGGTGAGAGAGAAAAATCTGGACGCTCAGCGACAATGCCAAAGATAAAGACAAATTCACCTCTTGGACGAGAATGCGAGCACTCCTCATTGTTTCGACCGCGGACGGCTAACATAACCCCATCGCCCCCCGCCCCTCACCGCCCCCAACCCCCAAACGCAATCCAAAACTTCAGAGTTGGTACCATAAATGTAGGCACCCTAAAGGGTCGCGCTAACGAGGTTGTAGAAATGCTTGAACGTAAGGAGGTCGATGTTTGTTGTATTCAAGAGACCAGGAGGAGGGGTGGGTCTGCTAGGTTCATTGAGGGTAAAAAAACGATGTTATAAGCTTTTCTGGGTGGGAAACGACGATGGGCTGGGTGGAGTAGGAATCATGGTAGCAGAAAAGTGGGCAGATAAGATAATAGACGTAAATAGAGTGAACGACAGAATAATTAAAATACGACTTGTCCTCAATAGAACTACGGTGACAGTAATATCTGCGTACGCACCCCAATCCGGACTGCCCGGCACTATAAAAGACAGATTCTATGAGACACTGATGCTAACTACCTCCCAAATATCCGACAGTGACTATATAATTATCGCAGGCGACCTAAATGGTCACGTTGGACAACATTGTGACGGCTATGACGAAATCCATGGAGGCTATGGGTTTGGTACTAGAAATGAGGAAGGCGCCAGAATCCTGGAATTCTGTGATGCAAATAACCTAACTATCTGTAACACTAACTTCAAAAAACGTGACAATCACCTGATCACCTATAGATCCGGGGAACACACAAGCCAGGTAGATTATATCCTTACCAGAAGACGTGACAGAGTGTCTGTTGTTAACACTAAATCCCTCCCCCATGAAGAATGCACCTCCCAACATAGACTGATAATTAGCGACCTCATAGTCAGGACGAGACGTACTCGACAACAGAAGAGGACTATCCTCAGGAGGAAAATATGGAAGCTAAAGGACCCCACAGCCAGGAATAAATTTCAAAGCATATTACTTGATGCTTTCGACAGTAAGGAAGAACATTTAGAGTCGGACAATATAGAGGGAGAGTGGGAATTTCTGAAAGCAAACCTGCTGTTGGCGACAGACGAGGTCTGTGGCTGGAGCAGGCCTGTAGGCAGGAGGAGAGTAACATGGTGGTGGAACAGTAAGGTGGAGGGGTCAATTAAGGCCAAAAAGCAGGCTTGGAAAGTATGGCGGGATGGGGGAAGTAGAGAGGACTATCAAGTGGCCAGGAGGGAAGCTAGGAGACAAGTGTACTTAGCAAGAAGGGAAGCTGAGGAAAGAAAGTTCAAGCATGTTCTACAACGCGATGACCAAAAACGTGAGGTGTTCAGGATTGCTAGGCAATGCGTCAAGGAAAACCGTGATATTGTCGGGGAGAAGTGTGTACTAAACGACGATGGCACACTTGCCATCACCGACGCTGATAAGAAGGTAGCTTGGAAGTGTCACTATGAAAGGCTACTAAATGAGGAGAATAATTGGGAGAAAGGCAGTCTCCCCCATATCGACCCAATAGAGGGACCAGCAGTGTTAGTCGAGGGGAGTATAATAAGTAAGGCAATCAAGGATATGAAGACTGGTAAGGCGGCTGGGCCTTCGGAAATAGTTGCTGAGATGCTGAAGGCATCTGGAACGGTGGGACACACCATGGTCACCCGCATAGTTAACCAAGTCGTACAGAATGGGGTTGTTCCGAAGGACTGGCATAGCAGCATCATCGTTAACTGTTATAAGGGTAAAGGAGACACCCTAGATAGGAGTAACTATAGAGGCATTAAATTAATCGACCAGGTCATGAAGGTCACGGAAAAAGTAATAGCGCAACTAATCAGAGAGAGAATTGACCTAGATGAAATGCAGTTCGGGTTTGTGTCAGGCAAAAGTACCACAGACGCTCTTTTCATAGTACGACAACTACAGGAGAAGTACCTAGCTAAAGGTAAACCCCTCTACTTAGCTTTTGTCGACTTGGAGAAAGCCTTCGACAGAGTCCCCCGCTCCATTATCTGGTGGGCTCTTAGAAAACTAGGCGTTGACGAATGGCTTGTGAGGGCTATACAAGCCATGTATAAAGAAACAGTCAGCAAGGTTAGAATTAACAACGAATATAGTGAAGAGTTTAGCGTAAAAGTTGGCGTCCATCAGGGCTCTGTTCTCAGTCCACTACTATTTATTATTGCCCTTCAGGCTATAACAGAGGAGTTCAAGACAGGCTGCCCATGGGAACTCCTATACGCAGACGACCTGACACTCATAGCGGAATCAATGGCCGAGCTAGAGAAGAAATTCCAAACATGGAAGCACGGCCTAGAGTCAAAAGGACTTAAAATTAACCTGGCTAAGACCAAAGTACTAGTTTGTAGGAAAGAAAACAAGGCGGCGGTCCCTTCTGGGAAATGGTCGTGCTCGGTGTGTAGGAAAGGCGTAGGTAGAAACTCCATTTTATGTCCTAAATGCAAAGTATGGGTGCATAAAAGATGTAGTGGGATCACAGGTAAGCTAACTAAGAACATAGATTTTACATGTGGCCGGTGCTCTGGTGCAATAAGTAGCAGCAAGTGCCCACAAACTACTAGCTCTTTCAATTGCGCAGAGGGTTCTATAGAAATAGTGGACAGCTTCCGTTACCTGGGCGATAAAATCAGCAGTGGGGGAGGGTGCTCTGAAAGTACTGTAGCTAGAGTCAGAACTGGTTGGAAAAAGTTCAGAGAGCTTATACCACTATTAGCTGCTAAAGGGTTCTCACTAAAAATGAAAGGCAGGTTGTACGATGCCTGCATACGAACAGCAATGCTGCATGGCAGTGAGACCTGGGCATTGTGTGCAGAGGATATACGCAGACTAGAGAGGAACGAAGCTTGCATGCTCCGCTGGATGTGTAACAGTAATATACGTGAACGGCAAAGCATAAACGAACTAAGGAAAAAATTAGAGATAAGAGGGATCAGATGTTGTTTACTCGAGAGAAGGCTACGTTGGTATGGACACGTGATGCGCATGAAAGTCGATAGCTGTATAACAAAGTGCAGGGCAATAAAGATAGACGGTAGTCACGGAATAGGCAGACCTAGAAAAACCTGGGACGAGCTGATAAACTCCGACATCACACACTTACACCTCTCCAAGACAATGTCACTGGACCGAGACCTTTGGCGGTACTCAGTAACAGAGAAGACCCGCCTTACCTAAATATATAGTAAAACCTACTCCAGCCAGTAGGCATCTCTAACAAAATACACCCCGTCCCACCACCACCACCCCCACCCGATCCACACCACCCCGTTCTATGTAAAGTTATGTTGGTGCCGCGCCATCGAGGCCGAAACAAATGAGATCATGTAGGTGTCACGACAAAAAAACACACAGTCCACGCTGTAATGTGGCCGTGTAGGCAACACGGTAAAAACCTCCCAGACCCACACTGTAAATGTGGTTGGTGTTAGGAAGGGCATCCAACTGTAGAAAACCTGCCAGACAGTCCTATGCGAGCAAGACAATCACTCTTGCCTCAAGTGGGACTACCCCCGTCCAAACCCATGCAAGCGTGGAACACGGACGTTAAACGTTGATGATGATGATGATGATGATATGCACATGTGTATATATGTATACCGTTTTTTTAAAATTATAATCAATGTGCTATATTAACTGGCTTACCAATGCACACTGTAAATTTATTTGCCCTAGGTGTCAGGAAGATACTCAGCATATATCTCAGAAACAATAATGAAAGAAAATAAAAATAGTAACAATAATAATAATAATAATTGTTTCTACTTTAGGCACAAGGCCAGCAATAACCCAGTGCATTACTGGTACTTTATTTTATCGATCCCGTAAGGATGAAAGGCAAAGTTAACCTCGGCGGGATTTATTGGCCACAAGGTCTGACACAAAGAAAAACATTAGAGACAGCACAGAACAGTACAGGACGATACAAAGTGGGTTTTGTTCGTGTAAATAGGTTATAACAACATAGAAATTGGGATAGCAGCTATTCGACATAGCTCCACAAGTCAGTAATCCTCGGGCACTGAATGAGTGCGTGCAGGACGGTTTCGTTGCCCTGCGCGCATCTCGGACAGGCTCGGCTGACAGCACCTCCATCCCTGTAGAGCTTATGATGAACCGGCAAAGCTTCACGGTAGCACTGCCAAGCCAGGGATTTCTGGAAGTTGTCCAGATCCAGGACTACAGCTCTGTCAAGATGAGCTGGGGAAAAGCGCGTCTGGCAAACGGCGACCACACCTGTTCACCGTCAATGAAGCACCAGAGATGTCGCAGCCTCAGCGCATGTTTGCGCATCATCAGCCATGGCATGCCTAGTCCTCCACGCAACGGGTGTTGACAGCAAATGGATCGTTTGATCATGGAAGCGCATCCCTTCCACAAAAAGCGGAAGAGAAGGCGCCCCATTTTGATCAGAGTTGGGCGGGGGCAAGGTACGACGGTCAGGAAGTAACAGATGATGGACGCTATGTATGCATTCGTCATCTCCGCCCGGCCTTTCAGAGACAGCCTTCTCTCGGTGAGAGAGGCCACCCTGCTCGTGACCTCGCTTCAGTTTTCTCCATCTGGAGGTCCGGACCGAACCAGACCCTAAGCAATTTAACCGGTCCTTCCGGCCAGCGCCCCACGACGCTGTCGGACGGCATGGACTTGCCTCTCCAGGTGCCGAGCTGCAAGCCCACCAACTTTTTCTAGTTTATCTTTGTTCCTGTCACCGCTTCGTATTTCTTGAGAGCAGTGTCGAGCATTTGGACGTGTTTGGTGCTCGACAACACCACGGTGACGTCCTCGGCATAAGCTGACACGGATTTCCCGCATCCCAGTTTGTGTGGGACCCCCCTCATCGTCTCCAATTTGTGCAGTAACGGCTCGAGGGCCAGTACGTACAAGAGGGGGCAACCCTGTCGGACCAAGCGCATGATGATGAAAGGCTGCGACAGGTGACCATTCACCCTCACAATCCAGTAGATGTCGCTATGCACCGCAGCGATCCAGCCCCTAAAAATGGGCCCGAAGCCGGCTGCCTCGAGGACCGCAGCCAGGTACCGATAGTCGACCCTATCAAATGCTTTAGATTGATCCAAGTTGATCAGGGCCCCACCCATGCCAGGTTCTTTAACCACCCTCTCTATGATGTATCGCATGAGATGGAGGTTGTCGTGGATGGATCTGTCCGGAATGGCACATGTCAGCACCTCCCACCAGATGTCCGACGACAAGCGCCAATCTCTTTGCTAACACCTTGGCCAAAATCTGCGTTTAGCAGAGTCATGGGCCTGATGTTGTCTATAACGTCCACTTTGTTCAGGTCTTTTCTCAGCAGCGCCACCGCTCTTCGGCTCACAAAACTGGGAATGCTCCCATTCTGCTGCCAGTTGCAATAGACATCTGCCAAGAGATCGCCGAACAAGTCTGGCATATACGCATAAAGCTCGTAGGGCAGACCATCCAAACCTGGCGATTTACCTCTCGTGCAGTCAACTTCACAGATCACAAATTTGTGGTCCATGTAGTCAACTACTTTAAATTGTGGACAACCTACACTAGCCTTATCTGTTTCCCTACAGAATACCCTATCTAAATACGATCTGGTTGACCCGATGCGGTTTGCCCATGTCCACATTGGCACATTCAGATAATCCAGTCTATACCGTTCAAAACGTCTGAGCAGGTTGTTGAGGCTTTTACACCCTCCTGCCCTGTCTACTAGCCCCACATAATCCCAGCGTGCATCTAAGATACCGTTCCAGTTGCCCACTAACACTAAAGTGCGGGACGTTCCAAGAAAGGTCTCTAGATGTCTGAAGAAATCTGGCCGTCCTGCCCCTGTTGGGGCGTAGACGGCTACTAACCTGAAAGCATTGCCTTCTCTGCCGGTCACGTCTAGCACCACCGACTTACCTTCTAGGTCCAGGAAGATGGCCCGTATGGCGAGATCCAAGCCTCTCTGGAAAAGCACAGCAACCCTCCCTCCGATCCTGGACAGCTGGGAGATGCGCATACATCAGCCGCCAAAGATCAGTGTGAAGGCTCGTGCTTCGGAGATTCTGGTCTCGCTGATGGCCACCACATCTATGTTTAGTGACCTGAGGTCGTTGAGCAGGTGATCCTGCTTCCAAGATGACCCCAGGCCACGTACATTTATACTGCCTATTCTAAGTATGGCCATGTTGGATGAGAAACGGGATGAGTGAGAAAGGATCACTTACCTTGATCATGTGGTGAAGGGACAGTAGAATCGTCCCTTTGGCTGGTCATGGGTGTTTCCAAGAGGATGTCGGTGTATATCCTCTTGGTAACCGACCCTCTGAAGTCTCCAACTGCGTTGGGGAATTTTTGCTTTAAAAGTTTGTAATGTTCTATTGAGATTTCAATAATGCTTATGTTTGTCAGGAGAGTTCTTGGTGTTGGTGGGGTGTAGTAGTTTTTTTCTGTGATGTGTGTGTGCTGCTTTATATGTTGTAGGAGTTCTTTATTTGCCATGTGTACCTTTTGGAGGGAGGGGCGATTTTGTTGTTGTTTTCTTGTTGCTGTTGGGTGTGTGTGTTTTGTTGTGTTTGCGATGTTGGTGTTTTTGGTGATGCTGGTGGTGGTGTGGTTGTTGTTGTTGGTGATGCTTGTGGTGGTGATGGTGATGGTGTTGCTGCAAGTCTCCTTGCAGCCTTTACCCCTCTTTGTCTGCCTTCGCTTTTGGAGGGTGAAGCTAAGGGTTTTTTCTTTTTTGTGGCAGACCGTTTGCCACTTCCCTCGCGCCTCACACCCCATGTCAGACCCCGCAGCGTCTTGGAGGGACATGAGCTCCACTGCTGTTGGTGGTGGTAGTGGAGCCCACTCCGGCGTTTTTACCGCCGGTGTAGCTAATGCGACTGTTAGTGTTGCTGCCACTGCTGCCGCTGCTTTAGTTGTCCATGGCCTTGGTATGGGTGCCATGGACGTTGCCCTTCTACTCACCATGGAAGGGTCTTCTGCCTCTCTTGCCTGCCCTGCTCTTGGTAACAGCAGATCAGGCATCGGAAGAAGGGGGCCCTCTTCTTGGCTGTCTTCTGCGGGCAGAAGGCTCTGGGGTAACCCTTCTGCCCACAGAGATAGCACTTTGGGCGCCTTCCTTCCACGCTTATAGGGAGTTGGAGCCCTTCTTCGAGGTCTATGATGTTTGGGATGGCCTCGATGCACTCTTGGTCAGTCTGTATTAGCATTTGCATGCCTATTCCTGACGAGTTCTCTTTTCCCATTCTCTGTATTTGCAGTATGGTGGTCTTCTCGATTCCAGCCAGTACAGACGCGGCCAGCCAAGGTATGGGTACATTGGACGGGACTTGGGTCACTTTGACCCTCACAATTTTCTGCCCGCAGTAGGAGGGCACCAAGACTATCTCCTCACTCTTTAGGGTTTCCAAAGAGTGAGACTTCACCTCTAGGGGATTGGCAAAAAGCACGTCTACTGTGGATTACTTTTTGCATCGGGTCATGTGGGTTTTGCGTGACCAGACGCACCTCAAGGCCTTTTGGATTTGAGCCTCCTTGGCTCTCTCCACCTGATGTGACATTTTGCTTACGGTGCGGTAAGTCACCATGCGCAGTTGCTGGTCTTTGAAGAAATCAGGTGGAGGTTTCAGGGAAACTCTGTTGTCGTTTCTCGACACCATGGCTCTTGCGACTGCCATTTCCTCCCCAGTGACTAGCACTGTTTCTATATTTCGGGCCACACCTGCGAAAGAAGTGGCATCATTATTGCAGCCGCTACTGGTCTTGTTGTTGGTGTTGTTGCTGTTGTTACTGCTACAAACGGTGTTGTTGCTGTTATCACTGTTGTAGTTGGTTGTGTTTTTGGTGCCACCGTTGTTGTTTTCTGTGCAATTTGTATTGTTGTTGTTGCTTATTTTCTTGTTAGTGGTGTTAATATCATTGTTGCATTTGTTGTCATTTTTTCTGTTGTCTGTATTATGGTTGACGCTGTTATTGTTGTAGATGGTGTGGTAATTTTTTCGAAATTAGTGTTCTCAATGTTACCTTTGTTCCCGTTGTTTGTGGTGGTGTCTGTTTAACAATGTTTGTAACCCTCCTCTCAACTTTTACGCCGTTGTCAGACGACAGCAGACATATTGCTGGGGGGCGTGGCTCAGCCATGTTTTTTTTTTTTTTTTTAAAGTAAAATGTTCAAATATTTGGGCCAAAAGGCCCAAATATTTTACTTTCCCCTTCACAGGGCAAAGTCTAAGGGCTTATATCCCTTACACAACAAGAAATATTTAACAACAAATAATTTTAACAGGCAAATAAAGCGACTTACTGGGAGCATGCAAAAAGCGTCCGAACAGACCGATAATAATAATAATAATAATTGGTTTTGGACAAGGAAAAGAGATCGTGCCTGATTGTAGATGTAGCCTGCCCATTTGACACGAGAGTGCAAGAAAAGGAGAGGGAGAAAACTAACCGATACCAGGACTTAAAGTGGGAGTTAAAAAGGATTTGGAACTGCCATGAAATCAAGGTTGTCCCGATTGTCATAGGTGCACTAGGTACTATCAAAAAGAGTTTCCAAGGATGGTTAAAGAAGATTAGTCCAGCCCTGCTTTTTGGAACACTTCATAAGGCATGCTTGCTGTGAACAGCAAGAACCCTCCGATACGTCCTGAACATCTGAGGCTGCAGGTAGCGGCTTGATATTCATTTCAACAAACTTTCCAGTTATATCTTAACTATAATAAAGAAAGGAGTGCGGGACTGCGTCCAGAATATATATTTTTACCCCGTTTGTAAAATAACTTGGATTACTTTGAATTAATAATGAATTAATATTACATAATTTATGTGCTAAATTTTGTGGCTGTTGATTAAATATATTTTATAGCTTATTTAAAGACCTTTAAAATTCCCTCTTGCACCCTCAGAGTATCTCAACAGGCATGATAGAGCTGCACAGTATATCCACTGGGTAATTTGCAAGGACCTGGACCTGCACGATCATAAAAACTGGTGTGAACACAGCCCACTCCCAGTACTAGAAAGAGATCATATCTCACTAAGAAACTTTTCTGTTCAAACTGACAGAAAGACAGCTGCAAATAAGCCAGATATATTGAAGAATTTTAGACAAAAGACATGACTGTCCCAATCAATATAAATGTATCTGTCAAAGCCTACCAAAAATTGAAGTAATACAAAGATCTTCAAATATAAATTGTCAAAATGTAGAAACTCAAGACTAGAGCAATATCTGTGGTTGTAAGAGCGTTAGGGATAACAGCAAAGAGAGTTGATTATTACCTATCTCAAATCCTAGGAAATCACAGAATGGAAGAAATTCAGAAAATAGTACTCAAGGGGACTACTCATATCCTGCAAAAAATAGTGTCTATGCAGCTCCAAAACAATTCTTTTTTGTTTACTTATTATCAAAAGCACCTTTAGAAGTATATAATAGCACATATCTTTTACCGTTTTTTTAATCATCATACAATCATTTTAGCACCAAACAACTACTTTTAAACAAACTTATAATTTTCTTATGTTTTGACAGATATTTTCTAGAACAATACTACCTATGAACCCAAGGTACACAATTAAAATATAATTCCCTATCACTTCATTCTTCTCCAAAAACATGGCAGTTATCAACCATCCTAGTCATAATGTCTGCCTGAACTTATAACTTGCTGTCTTTTGGTGTCTCTGAGTAAGACTTGGAGTCAGCTTGTACAAACACAAAGAATGGTAGCAGCCCAGCATATCAAGTATATAAACAACAGCCTGAAACCATCAATCACATTGATTGTCTCCATGTGTAGCCTTCTTGCACCCTCAGAATATCTCAACAGGGACGGTAGAGCTGCACAGTAAAATCCAATCATCAAAATAATAATGATTTCTGATTTAAGCACAAGGCCAATAATTTGAGGGGAGGGGAAAGTCGTTTAAATCGATCCCAGTGTGTTACTGGCGCTTTATTTTATCGACCCTGCAAGGATGGATGGCAAAGTTAAACTCGGCCTGATTTGAACTCAGATCATAAAAGGCCATAACTATATGCTGCAAAGTATGTTGTCCAACACTCTACCAGTATTCAAATAATGAGCCAAGTTTGATAGGGAAGACAGAGTGATGACATAAGGCATTCAATCCGTGAGCATCCTATTTTTTTAAGGATCTATAATGATTACATTAACTAATGAGATTTGGTAAAATAAAGTATGCTCAATCCATGAGCATCCTATTTTTTTAAGGATCTATAATGATTACATTAACTAATGAGATTTGGTAAAATAAAGTACGAGTAATGCACTGGGTAATTGCTGGCCTTGTGCCTAAAGTAGAAACAATTATTAGTTTAAATGTTGATTCATCTCTCTGTAGTCAATAAATGAATTAACAGTAGTATAGCAAGGTAATTCAATAAAAAAAAAAAATAAACTCATTCTTAATTAAAAGAAATCCATACGTAATCACGCTTTATATTGTGAAAATTGTAATATTGATATAAAATTAATGTGTGCTACACAAGAAGAGATACTTTTTACAAGAAAAACAGTTTATTCCCTCAAGTTATGAAATTGTATGAACAATTATCTTTGAAAGCCTTCAGGGAATAAACAAATTTGTTTTAATTTATATTAAAATTGTACTGAAAAATTCCCAAACTCTATAATATAAGGAAAATGGTGTATATAACAAATTCTATAATTACTTCAATAGGATTAATTTGCAGAAAACTGATTGTTAAATATAATTTCAAAATTACCTTAGTCAAAAATATGAGGGTTGGCTGAAAAGATCATAAGCTGACTATGAAGAAGTGATGCTAGAGCTGTGAAATCCTGCATGCCTTAATTTCAACTCTTCTTATTAACATCTGCATTGTGTCTTTCCAGAGACTAATTGGAAAATTAAACCCCCTAGAGGTATCTTGGTCGGCCTATGATCTTTTCAGTCGACCCTCATATTTTAATAGTGGTAATTTGGTCTCTTCAGAAATAGTTACATTATCTAACGTTACTTGCCTTTGTTTGGGGAGAGATAGAAGAGTATGAATTGAGAAAGATGTGACTGCTATTTCTAGCAGGCCACACAGCTGTGTCTCATTTCAACACTATTAGTTTTCATCCATGTTAATATTGTTGACCACACATATATAAAATGTTTAAATTTTTCACATAAAATGGTTATTGTTGCAAAGTCTTCTTAGCTGTTTCGATTTTAAATTCTCTACTACAGGGAATCTTATCTTATAATGACACATTGAATGATGTAGCCATGGGTATATATATAAAGACAAAATATCCAAAACTAGAATCTCTTTGGTCATGAACATAGATCATCTGCTCAATCAAGACTGACCTAGAGCTAAAAAAATTAAGTGCAACTGGAGAGATACTAGACATAATCGATATATTGAAGAAATAAATATTCAAGTGAAGTTGATGATGATGATGATCAAAAAAGAGGAGCAAATAAAGGGAAAGGGAAGGGAGATTGCCATGGCTTTAATTTTGATTACAGTTGACCACTGAAATATTAACCTATTTGAAACTTTGTAACTCCAGTTTTATTAATGTAATAAAATACTAAATACCAACCCCAAGTGGCATCACAGAAAATATTTTGAAGTCTAAATAAAATATTGAGATAGACATGTCAAAAGAAGCAATAATATGAATTGATTTTCCCAATTCTTAGCAGAGACAGCACTTTGTGTAAATTTCATTTATTGTTCTTATCCCAAAGCCATCATAATATTCCAAGCATGAACATTTAAGAAGGATGCCAAGTTTAGAATGATAGTTGAAGACTTATATCAAACTTTACCATTTACTATTAATATGCCCAATCAAGCAAGTCATACAGAAATTTATATATAAAAGACGAGTAGACAAACTCCTCTCCTATGAAGAATAGTCAAAAGCAAAGCAAAAGTGAAACATTATAACGTTCTATATGTTTTCTAAAGGAAATCACAGGCTTCAAGCCTATATAAGATCTGTTCATAAGAAGAGTTAACTGTACTGAAGTAGTTGTATTTGAAAGAAATTTATACTTACTTTTAAGCTATACAATAATAGTAATGTTGTTACTGCTAATGTGTGACTGACAAGGATGTAAAAGAAGCTGACGACATTTTAAAGGCTTCTTGCATTTAACTGTAACAAAGCTAATGAAATACAAAAACTTCACCTCTTACAGAAAACCAACAAACAAGCATCAGAACTGTTACAGTATCCATAATATTTTCTAATATTTCTTCTTCACATACATATGTGTGTATATATATAAATATATATATATATATACACATGCACACACACACACATATATATATACATGCACACACATATATGTATATATATACACACACACACATGTATACACACACACACACGCACATATATATATATACACATATATGTATATATATACACACACATATATATATACACATATATGTATATATATACACACACACACACACACACACACACACACACACATATATATATATATATAACGAAGGAAATGTGGTAAGGAACCAGGTGGACCATAACGCACCAAAGTACTCAATACTTAGGGTAGTAGAGTGGGTAATAGGAATGAGTAGGACCCCGACGGCTGAGCTCAAGCCGTTTCGACGGCTAATTCTGGACTAAATGCATTTAGTCCAGAATTAGCCGTCGAAACAGCTTGAGCTCAGCCGTCGGGGTCCTACTCGTTCCTATATATATATATATATATATATATATATATATATATATAAAGCATGGAAAATAGACATTAAAGAAAGATGATATATATATATATATGAAAGGACACTTCAGTTGTGTCAAGGACATGGCAGTCTCCTTAGTGTTGGTGATCTACATGATAACCACACCCAGTACATGCCGTAAAGTGGTTGGTTATAGGAAGGGCAACCAGCTGCAGAAAGCTTGCTAAACAAGGGGCTGGCAGAACCCTTTAGTTGTGTCAATGACATGTCAACATCCCTTGTGCACATGGCAGAACATGGGACCACATGTAAGCAAGATGCAGACTCCATGGCCTATCTGGGAGGTCAGTAACCTTACTTCAGTACTTACATTGTGTACATTTTATATAGTTCATGCATACTCCTTTTCTACATATCAAGCTAGGCCTCTTCCCAGATGAGATCAGAGTTCTATCTTCTTTTCTACTAATTAACACTTTGGTTTTAACTAAGTTTACTCTCAGCCTTTTTGATTTTGTTGTTTTTACAGCTGTAATTTGCGCCCTACTTCTTCCACAGATTCTCCTATGAAGACCAGATCATCAGTGTACAGAAGTTGACAACCAGTCCTAAATCTTATGCTCTAGCCTGAGAAGTATGATAAATAGAAGTGGGCTAAGAACAAAACTCTAATGAACTGCTACCTGTACCTTGATTTCTTCAGTAAACTCACTTCCAACTCTCGTTTCACTAACAGCTCCTCTGTACATGGTTTGCACTACTCTCACAAGCTACTCTTCTTCCCCTACTTTCCTTAGGGGACACCAAATGACATATCGTGGTATCAAAAGCCTTTTCTAGATCAACAAAATGCTTACTCTTAGCTAAGAACTTTTCTTGCAGTTGTCTTACTAACAAGAGGGCATCTGTGGTGCTCCTCCGTAGCATAAACCGTTACTGCATCTCATCTAATTTGACTCTTTCCCTAATTAGTTACACTAAAACTCTTTCTGTCACTTTTATAACTTGGTCTGTTAATTTTATTCCTCTGTAGCTGCTCCTTTCTAGAGCTTCAATACATAGAATGGTTTTCCAAAATAAATTAGATATGTTAAATAAGGTACTTAATATATTAGTAGAAAAGATACATAGTTATTTCATATAGAAACTATTTCTACACAACTAGAACTGTTTCATTTGTTTGAAATTATCAGGATGATTTTAAATGAATGAAATGGAGGCACATGGCTTAGTGGTTAGAGCATTGGCCTTGCAATCGAAAGGTTGTGAGTTCAATTCTCAGACTGGGTGATGTGTTGTTTCCTTGAGCAAGACACTTTATTTCACATTGCTCCAGTTTACTCAGCTGTAGAAATGAGGTGATAGGGACTGGGGTCCATATCATACCACTGCAAAGTGGTCGTGGAGGTGCCACAGCAAAAATGCACCCAGCACTCGCTGTAAATGAGGTTGGCGTTAGGAAGGGCATCCAGCTGTAGAAATCAAGCCAGAATCAGTTCCCGTCCCACCCTTGCAAGCAGGGAAAAAGCGGACGTAAAATGAAATGATGATGATGATGATGAAACACTTCTAGTCCTGTAGAAATAATTTCTATATATATATATATATCATCATCATCATCATTGTTTTACGCCCGCTTTTCCCTGCTTGCACACATATATGTGTGTGTGTGTGAGGAGTGCATATGAATGTATGTATCTATGTATACTCTCCGAAATTCACATACATATGCTAGCAGTTTCAAAATATATTAAACAACTTAACACTAATGCAGTTAACCGAGTGGTTGAAAATACCTATCTTAATATTTCTCATTCTAATTCTGATCAATAATACATTTCAAAATAGTATCCTGGTAGATGATGTGTATACAAAGCAACCACTTGTAGTCTGAATATTGGTTTCAATAAAATCTTTTTTATCCATAGCAATATCCAATCAATAATCAAATATCGTAATAGATTATGTCCAGTAATATTGGCAGATAACGTTCACAGAAACAGAGGCAATACAACATATTCAGTCATACATATATAAAGATATGCAAAATCATACACACACACATATATATACAGTTGTCCCTTAATATTCACAGGGGTTATGTTCCTAGAGCACCTACAAAGAGTGAAAAACCGCGAATATTGGACATGGTCGATAAAAATGCCTATAAACGTCAAAATATAATGTAAAATATAGGCCGGCAAATACAGTATATTGTTATTAATAGTATAATGTTAAAAAGTGTGAAAAAATATATATTGCCTTAAAAAATCACAGAAGATATTTACAATATGTGATAGTTTCCATGAACAATTATTAGTTAGGTTCCAAGGAAAACTCTATGAATAACCGGGACCGCGAATGCCAGTGGTATACTGTATATACTTTGAGTAGTAATCCTAGTTGAGTGCTTATTTTAAAGACAAGTGTGAATTTTTCCATTAACTCTCCACCACTTTTAAGCAACACAGCAAGGAATTCAATAACCTTTTTTCAACAAGCTGCTGGCAGACACACAAAAACAGAGCTGGCTACTGCCAGCATGTCAGGTGCCTGAAAAAGTATCCTATTTTTTCCTGTTATTTACTGGACAAACTTACTAAAGATCCAGGTTGTTATGCAACTAACTGTTGGAATACACACTTATTTACATAACTGATACTAACAGTTTAGCATTGGTGAAACCAGCATTGGTTTAGGTATATATCAATATTTGTGATATTTGTTTTATTAATTGATCGATATTAGTTGTATTAATTTCATTGATAATCCTAATTAATTTGTTCAATCATTGCTACCAAAGATCTAAGCGGAATTGATGAGAGCTGATCTCAAATCACTGAAGCTCATGGCAGAGATAACAGAGGATCATAATGGATAGAGTGATGCTACAATGAAAACGACCTGTCCAACCCATGCATGCATGGAGGTTGATGATATTCATAAATATATTCATAAATATATATATATATATATTTATACAGTATAAATATATATATATATGTATTGCCTTGTCTGACGAACGAATGTGGACATTTCTTGTATCCGTCTTATTCAGGAAACCTCTGGTAATGAGGTAATTATATTGTATTGTTTATTATACATTAAATATTTAGCTCTGTAACTTATCTGACTTTTCATTTCTCTGACTCTTCATTCCTCTGACTTTTTCAACGGAAACTTCAACACTTATATAATATATATATATATATATATATATATATATATATCATCATCATCATCATCACCATTTTACGTCCGTTCTTCCACGCTAGCATGGGTTAGACGGGTTGTCCTGTTGTGTGCAGTGTCTGGTCGGCTGACCATGCCTTGCTCATACAGGAACTGATCTGGCTTGATTTCTACAGCTGGATGCCCTTCCTAACACCAACCTCATTTACAGTGAGTGCTGGGTGCTTTTTCGTGGCGCCTACACGTCCACTTTACAGTGTGGGCTGGGTGCTTTTTTGCCGTGGCACCTCCACGACCACCTTGCGGTGGGGGGTGTGGGGGCATATTATTTATATGCTTCAGCATGTACCCATGGGAGGTCGGGTACTCTGTATTACTGCGTGACGCCAGAAGTCACGGTCGTGTGTCATTGTCTTTGAGAGGTGTAATTATATATAGTGTATTAGTTTATATATATATTATATACTGAACACACAAAAGATATTTCTCAAAAACGTTTTTTTGCCGTTTCCTCATTTTTTTTTGCCTGTTTTCCTCTATCTTTTTATTTCTTGCTATGATGATGATGATGATGATGATGATGATGATGAAGAACTAGCATCCGAAACGTTAAGATTCTTTTCCTACTATATCAAGCGTTAAACTAATATATATATTCAAACCATACAAGCGTGGAAAAACGGATATAAAAAAAAACGATCATGACAATGATGATATATATATACAGATATATATATACATATATATATATATATATATAAACATTTTCATTTAGTTGGAACTTTAATATTGATACTATTATGTAGCATATGCTATGATGGTAACAACTGTTACTACTAACATTACCATTTCTACCGCTAACTATAGTCTATCCTAATTGCCACATAGTATGATTTATAGTCTATGAGAATTCCAAAAACTGAAGCTAATGGTATTTGTGATTACTGCATCTTTTCTGTATTGATTTTTCTCCTCTTCAAACCCTATATGAAGAAATCAATACGTTATTCATAAATTACATCAGTGAAATAGTACACTAACATATCACACATCACTAATAGTAAGAATTTCTATTTAAACAAGATGATTTGTTTCAACTTTATACTGTATCATTTCTTTCTATAAATCTAATTCAACCACAACATTCTATCATAACAGAACAACATAACTCGATTCTATGAGAAGTGAAATGAGGTATGATGAATACTATGACATAATTTTTTTTTTTTAAATTCAATGCTGAACTAGACCAAGAAAGATCTGAGCAGAGGTTCTGAGAGCTGACCTCAAATCACTGAAACTCACAGAAGCAATGACAAAAGAACATGATGAGTGAAGAGATACTGTGCTGAGAAGAGCAAAGCAGACGTAAAAATGATGATGATGGTGGTGGTAGTGGTGGAGGTGATGATGATTATAATGATGATCATGATGATCATGATAATCATGATGCTGTATCTTTAAATATTTCACATTTCATAGTAAAAATGTATAAAAATCTTAGCACTTAAAAAATTCTCTATCTAGTTTCATTCATTGGAGTGGAAACATGCCACCTTCAAGAATATAATCAATTGTAGCAATTTCAAAACTTGACTGATACTTTTTTTCAACTCTGGAAGAATTAGAGGCAAAGTCAACCAAGTAACTGGATTACATAAGGGTAAAGACCCCCTTCAGTCAGAAGATGACCATGGGATTTGCACTTAGAAAGTTTCCCTCCAAGGCAAAAATCCAGGCAAAGTTGTTTGTAGAAAACCAGCAGTCACCCATGCATACCAGTCTCCCCTTTCCATGCCACCGATGTTGTCCAATGGAAAGGCAATGGCCATTACAGTGTGGCACTAATGACATCACAACTCATTTCTACAGCTGAGTAAGTTAGAGCAATGTGAAATAAAATGTCTTGCACAAAGACACAACACATCACCAGGTCCGAAAATCAACGTCACAACCTCCCAATTCTCTAACCACTAGGCCACGCACTTTCATACTACTCTATTAATTCTTCAATTATCCACCATTATTATTTCATCTAAAATAGGGGTAGTGGATTGGCAGTATCGGTAGAGGGTCGGACGCCATGCTTTCCAGCATAGTTACGTCCCTTTACGATCTGAGTTCAAATCCCGCCGAGGTTGACTTTGCCTTTCATCCTTACGGGGTAGATAAAATAATGTACCAGTAATGCACTGAGTAATTGCTGGCCTTGTGCCTAAAGTAGAAACAATTATTTCATCTAAAATAAGAACTACAGTATGCTTTCTTTATTATTAGATATGAAAACAATCTGTCTATGATAAAATTATGAGGTAAATTAATGTAACCTCTAAAAGTATAGTGTACTTCTCCCCAGTATATTACTGGTATAGCTTCCTACTAGCCTTATGTTGCTTTGGGTCTAAAATACAATACAAGTAAGAACAATGTTGTGTGATTCTAGTTGTTTCAAGAAGAATATAAAAATTGAGACAAGCAATGTGGGTTGAAGAATGTAAAAAAATCATTATATTCCTTCAATAGATAACTTACTGCATATACTCGAATATAAATCAAGGAAAATGTAACCAAAAAATCGATGATAAAAGGGTGTCAGCTTTTATTTGAGATCAATATTTTGACGACTTTTCATCAACTTCAAATTCTATGTAAATAAGGTTTGAATTTTTGCCCATATTTCAGACATAAAACAGTGGGATCAACTTATATTTGTATTGGCATATATTTGAGTATATATGGTATATCCTCATTATATGCTTGCTAGTGTAAGTATATCTATATATGTAACCAAAACTACCAGCCTTTTTTCCATCTATCACACTCCTTCTAAGTATCTCATACCTTACACTGTTTATATATCAACCACTCCTCTGAAGGTGAAAGGAGAGAAATGAAGGAGATAGGCAGTTATAGTTGTTTTCCATTATATCACTGCCTAACAAGGGACATCAAAGTATTTCAGCTGTCCTTGGTATTCAACAAAGAAGCTTTCATATGGTAACTTAACCCTTTTACATTTACATTACTCTATATATACTTTTGTATTTTCACAATAAAGGCTTTATCTCATAATATCAAATCTATGAGATTTTGATATTATTTATTTTGAGAACATTACCTTAACATTAGTATGAGTGGCCGTTTATAGCCGGTTTGAACAAAAAGAGGTGAGAGAATTCTGGCCAGATATGGCCGGTTTAACCCATTAGTATTTTCATTACTCTATATAAAGTATTGTATTTTCACAGTAAAGGCTTTATCTTGCATAATTATCTCACATAGTATCGAATCTACGAAATTTTGATATTATTTATTTTGAGAACATTACCTTAACATCAGTATGAGAGGCCGGTTGGGGCCAGTTTAAACAGAAAGAGGTAAGAATATTCTGGCCAGATATGGCTGGTTTAGATGCTAAAATGTTAAACTGTTGGAAAACAACCAAAACATTGAATCAATTCAAAACATATTTTTCTACAAAGATTTCAAGTCTTAAAATAAAGAAATTTAAAGGGACAGTTCAACTTTAATCCCTTGTTTTTCCTGAAGAGATATTTTAAGATGAATCAATGTATATTTATAATTATTACATCATTAATATAATTAATTAACCATTTAATTATTAAGTAATTATAAATTTATCTTAATAATTGTTTCTACTTTTGGCACAAGGCCAGCTTTATTTTATTGACCCGTAAGGATGAAAGGCAAAGTTAACCTCAGCGGGATTTGAACTCAGACCATAAAGGGCCATAACACTTTGCTGCAAAGCATTTATCTTAATTTATCTTAATAACAATAAATGTTTTGAATTGAGTGAAATCTTTGGTTATTTAACTTCAACCCTTTAGCATTTAAACCAGCCATATCTGGCCAGAATTCTGTCACTTCTTTCTGTTCAAACCAGCCATGACTGGTCACTCATAGTGACATTAGGGTTTTGTTCTGAAAATAAATAATATCAAAATCTCATAGATTTAATATTATGTGAGATAAAGCCTTTACCATGAAAATACAATGGTATATATAGAGTAATATAAATGCTAAAGGGTTAAACAATATTTTATGTGCTGTGATATTGCTTATCTTGAATTGTTCATATATTACCTCATAGATTTTAAATTAGGATTCGTTTGATTACTGCTGATGATGAAACATTGAGCTTCAATTTATCTTCATAAATATAAAGTGGATATCTCCATTTATAAAAAATATTTTTGCATGTGTGCATATATATATATATATGTATTAAGGATACTATTTATGGTTATGTATGTAATAAAACCTTTTATGGTTATATATTTTTTATACAAACCCTAAATAGTGAAAGATAGTCATTAAATTACTATCTTATTACCAGTAAGATAAATAGCTCAATGTAATAACATCGGTTGTTTTACAGAGCAGTTATATAGAGATTACAATAATCAAAGTTCAGTTTAAATCATTTATTTGCTTACAATTGTTTCCTCCAAACCGAGTTTTGGATTCTTCGGAGCAACTATTTAGTGATCTATAACATACTTGACCTCCTTTTCAACACAAGAGACATATAAAAACATATGCACATATTGATCCACAGTGGGATGACATCCATCAAAATGATATAGCATGGCAATTTACATATAAAGGTTAAAGGATAAAGATAAAAATAAAAATAAAAATAAAAATGAAGCATTGGCAGTCTATGAAGATAAAGCAAGAGGAAAGTTTAGAGTAGTCAGTGTATGAAACAATCTCACGTGTAGCATGCACGCGTGTCTTATTTATAGAGGATTAGAGTGCGTCAAAATGGTACTTGCAGGGTCAGGCAGTTGAAGCAGAATATAATATCATCACACAAAACTAAACAACATGATCTATTAATTAAGAATCGACAAGATACGGTTTATAACTTGGTTATATGCCGAACCATCGTGAATTATATGATAGACCCGTGGTCTATATATTGCGTCTCATGGATTATGTGAGTGGTGGTGTGCGCGAAGACAGTGGTACTGTTTTGCCTACGATATAATATGTTTTATAATATGTTTGAGATTTTTGATATTTTGGTGTTTCTCTACATTCGGGACTGTATACCATACAGGTGTATGCGAAAAAATGATTTAATAATTCAGCCCACATAATAATATCGATTGCCTGCTTCAACTGCCTGACCCTGCAAGTACATTCTGACGCACTCTAATCCTCTATAAATAAGACACGCGTGCATGCTACACGTGAGATTGTTTCATACACTGACTACTCTAAACTTTCCTCTTGCTTTATCTTCATAGACTGCCAATGCTTCATTTTTATTTTCATTTTTATTTTTATTTTTATCCTTTAAATGTAAATTGCCATGCTATATCATTTTGATGGATGTCATCCCACCGTGGATCAATATGTGCATATGTTTTTATATGTCTCTTGTGTTGAAAAGGAGGTCAAGTATGTTATAGATCACTAAATAGTTGCTCCGAAGAATCCAAACCTCGGTTTGGAGGAAACAATTGTAAGCAAATAAATGATTTAAACTGAACTTTGATTATTGTAATCTCTCTATATATATATATGTATGTATACATATGTGTGTGTGTGTATATTGGTCTTTGCTTTGCTGATACTATCTTCTGGTCGCAACTCCTGGCAGAAGGAGCAATGTGAAATAAAATGTCTTACTCAAGGACACACCGTGTCACCTGGTCCGAGAATTGAACTCACAATTGTGAGGTTGCGAATCCAACTCTCTAACCACTAAGCCACGTGCCTTCACTTATATATATTTATACAAATATATATGTATATATATATATATATATATAGAGAAAGTGGTTGGTGATAGGAAGGGCATCCAGCCATAGAACGCCTGACAATCAAAGGGTTGGGGAAACCCTTTAGTTGTATCAAAGACATGACAACCGCTCTAGCATTGGTGCCACTATCAAATGCACATATATAATGTATACGTAGAGATACATAATGAAATGTATAATGAAATTATATCTATTTTTTGTCATTTATATTCATTTGTTATTCTGTAGTAGCCATGTAATAAGTTTTGTAGTGATGTCCAGGTGAAATAAATGTTAAGAACAATATTTTTAAAGAACACTTTAAGCATCTGAAAACAGATAATTATGGTTGCAGGAAAATACATAAGTATATGTAGTAATGTTTATTTTACTCTTATATCCATTATATTAAATCATTAAATGTATTGAGAAGCCTATATAATAATAATCAGATGTTTTGAATTTTCAGAATTTCCATTTTGTCTATTAAATTCTCATCATAAGGAAGATCTCACCATTAAATAAGTAACAGATGAATATTTGACACATTTCGAATAAAATGACACATGCATCATACACATAAGTATGTCTGACAACACGAGTGGTGTAGACCTGTAGGCAATAAACGTAGACATATTCAACACACACACAATCTTATAACAGGTGTGAGTAAATTCTGTAACAGTCTATAGAGAACAATCAGTTTTAAAGAATTCTGTTTCTATAGAAAAGAAAACCCTAGTCATACGTGTTAGATATTTAGTATTTAAACCAGCTGTTTCCGGCCAGAATTCTCTGACCTCTTTCTGTTCAAACTGGCCACTCATACTTATGTTAAGGTATTGTTCTTAAAATAAATAATATCAAAATCTCACAGATTCAATATAATTGTTTCTACTTTTGGCACAAGGCCAGCAATTATCCCAGTGCATAACTGGTACTTTATTTTATCGATCCCTTAAGGATGAAAGGCAAAGTTAACCTCGGCGGGATTTGAACTCAAAACATAAAGGGCCATAACTCTATGCTACAAAGCATAGATTCAATATAATGGGAGATTCACAAATTCAATATAATTGTTTCTATTTTTGGCACAAGGCCAGCAATTATCGCAGTGTATAAATGGTACTTTATTTTATCGACCTTGTAAGGATGAAAGGCAAAGTTAACCTCGGCAGGATTTGAACTCAGACCATAAAGGACCATAACACTTTGCTTCAAAGCATGACGTCCGACCCTCTACCGATACTACCAATCCACAATGGGAGATAATTATGTGTGGTAAGGCTTTTACCATGAAAATACAATAGTTTATATAGAGTAACGTAAATGCTAAAGGTTTAACCCAAGGTTAACTCCGATTGAGCAAACCTATGAATAAAATCATTCCACAGATGACCATTTTTTCAGTTGTCATGTATCTAAAATTACATTATCCAATGCAGTCATAGATATGATTTTTATAATGTTAGGGTATGATTTTAGGGAATTTTGGCTGCTGTTTCTAGCAATTCAATAAACCACATAAAAGCTTCATTGTTGGCTCATACCAACATGTGTTATTATATGCCATAAAACATGGGATGCCAATGCAGATTTCTCCCAGCATGAGAAAATTAAATTCTGTTTTATCAGA
Organism: Eledone cirrhosa; assembly: GCA_964016885.1. NCBI lineage: Eukaryota > Metazoa > Mollusca > Cephalopoda > Octopoda > Eledonidae > Eledone > Eledone cirrhosa. The sequence continues at coordinate 95,641,644 of OZ024745.1, forward strand.
TGATTAGAAAAATAAGTCAAACTGAGAAACTGGTTAGGTATTAACAACATTGCTTAGTATATATAGGAATGCTAAATGTAGAGATAAGAATATCAAAGAAATAAATTGGATGAATAATGTAATGTAAAAAGAAAGACATTGAAACAATGTAGTCAGATATGATATGATGAAAATATGATACAGACATTAAAACATAAACTAACAACAGAACAGAAAAGAATAGTGCCTTGCAGATCTGGATGGTATTTAACAAAACTGATGGAGTGCTTAAGATAACTGATAAATTTCATTTTTGATAGAATTATCTCAGAATTTATAACTAAATAGAATTGTTTTATCTAATATGAGGATCTAATAAAAATACAAATGTCAAGATAGGCAGTTTAATGTAGCAAACCATTGTGATGGTGATAAAGTTTGTGTAACACAGAATGACAGTAAACTTGATATCAGGAGACAACAGGAAACGCCATCATCATCATCAGGTATCATTTACACTTAACAGTTTAAATACTATATATATATATAGACCCGCCACATACTGGCTATAGTTATCTATAAATGTGATCCCTTTTATAGTAGCTGATAGGCCATGAAAGGAATAGAACTCAATATACAAAAAGCCAGAATAAATACAGCAAGGCATCTCATCTGGCACTCTATCAATTCCATTAGTCCCCCACCCTGAGATAATACTTTATCTATCCACTCTAAAAAGATTAAATTTATGTGAAATTTGGTAGAGATTGAACTCGGAATATAAAACACCAAAATAAATACCTCAAGGCATAACATTTGTTGCTCTAATGCTTCTGCCTTAGAAATGAAATGAAATAAATAGAGTTATTTAGCCTGGAGACAGAAAGAGAAGGTTTGACAATATTGTGTACCATTAGAATGAGAGGTATGGAGTTAAATTACTGGTTCATATGAACCAGTAAGCTATTTGGAAGAAATGTATCTAAAATGACATTGCTGTACTTGCCCTCAATATTAAATGAATGCTGGAAACCTACTCAGAGTGAATTTAACATATACAATATCTATAGAGCTCTGTGCAATCATGTTAAATGAGATGAAGTGAAATTGGAGACAATGAAATCATCAAATTATGATAGTACTTGTACTTAGTTAATTAAGTGTTGTTGTTAGCTCCTGGTCTGATCTATGTTCAAAACTATTTCAGCTGTGTTCATCCATTTTTATTTCAGACATAGTATATCTTGGCCACATTTTCTAATCTCTTTGGCCTTATTTAAGACATTGGATTGTAGTTTGAGTGAGATTTAGTTGCTGAGTCATGTGACTCTGTTATCAATTCATAGTCAGGCTGTACAGGATGATGTTATCCCTATAACTGCTGTAGGAACATCATAATCAAAGGTAAATGAGATGTCTCATGCAGAGTTAGTTAAATAAAGAGGTCTTAAATAATGGCCAAAACCAATTAAGTAGTAGAGAGAATTATAATTAAGTCAGTATAATACAAAATTGACTTCAATAAAATGCAGCTTAGATTAGTATCAGAGCATGGAACATACGGTTCCATTATTGCTAGAGAGACATTTGTAAGCAAAGTTCTTAGCTAAGTACAAACACATTTTCTGACCTGCAAATGGCATTTTACAGATACCACTCCTCTACTTGCAAGAAATTTTAATGTAGACGAGTAGCGTGCTTCAAGCTATATATAAAGGCTAAAAGAGGTAACTATATCACTATGGACATTAGTTTACAGAGAGATTAAGACTAAATCTATAGCCATAACACATTACTCTTCATTATATTTCTTGGTGGATTAAGGCCGGTGGATTGGCAGTATCGGTAGAGGGTCGGACGCCATGCTTTGACGCATTGAGTTACGGCCCTTGCCATTCTGAGTTCACATCCCGGTGAGGTCAACTTTGCCTTTCATCCTTACGGGGTCGATAAAATAAAGTACCAGTAATGCACTGGGATGATTGCTGGCCTTGTGCCAAAAGTAGAAACAATTATATTTCTTGGTGGATTGGCAGTATCGTTAGAGGGTCGGATGCCATGGTTTACAGCATGGAGTTACGGGCCTTTACGATCTGAGTTCAAATCCCGTCGAGGTTAACTTTGCCTTTCATCTTTACGGAGTGGATAAAATAAAGTACCAGTAATGCAATGGGATGATTGCTGGCCTTGTGTCAAAAGTAGAAACAATTATATTTCTTGAAGCAATAACTCTGGTGAGCAGAATTGGATACCTTTAAAAAAACTTGCACATGCTGGTGACACAATTCTTTAATTGCAAAATCTGTTTAAGAGCTGTATAAAACATTCACTACAAGAAATAAATTATAGAGCCGAAAGCTATGAAGATGAACATGATAAATTCTTTAAAATATTCATAACAGAGATCTCAGAAACCCAGTATAATCTGGGAGGTAAATTTACAAAATATATCCAGTTCAGAGAATGTACACATAAAATACAGAGGGAACTCCAACAGACAGTTAGAAAACCAATACCTTGTATATAATAAATGCATTATAGTAATTAGGAATAGGGTCACTCATGAAATGAAGTCCACTGACTGTTGAGATGGATCATCAAGTGTAGTAGGGGTCTTCTATATAGGTGAGATGATGATTATTTGGCTGGTTGTAGTGAAAGTTTAATATTTAAAATAAGAAAGCAGTAGATGTTTCTAATTTGCCATTTTTGTTGGTAAAAATTGGTTCCTCTCTGCATGCAAATATCAGACTGTATGGAGTAGTCTCCAGTTTTATAGCAGTTAAATATGGGCATTGAATACAGATCTGTGAAATCTAAGAAAACATGAATGAAATATGATATTTTAGGGACCAACACAATGCGTATGGAGAATGGTCTTCAAAATTTAAGTTTGTGTTTCCTATTAAACAATGCTTCAAACAAGCTACAAAACTACAATATGTGTAACGGTTACTTATATGAAAAAAAAAGAAAATAAAAAGAGTACAGTGAGATAGCACAATGGCTGGCTTGATAGTTATTAGTTGATGTGTGCAGCAGAGCTGTCAGCAGAAATATGGACATCTAATACAGAGAGAGACCACATTCTTTGGATGACAAATTGCCATAAACTAATATATAGTCTCTGTTTGGTGATCAAATATATAATGTAGTGAGGAGTCTTCAGTCTGGCCAAACATATGACAACCTCTCTAGTGCTGGTGTCATGCCTGCCCCCAGTACACTTGGTGAAGTCGTAATGCTAGTCCCATGATAAATACACCCACTACACCTTTTAAAATGCTTGTTGGTAGGAAGGGTATCCAGCCATAGACACCATGCCAAATATGGAACATGTAAGATGCAGTCTGTTTGACCTATCTAGTCTAAGACCATCACAGCTCATCCAACACTAATACCATCATGGAAGGTGGATGTAAAATAATGATGATGTTGATGTTGATAGAAGCCAAAAAGAAACAAGCTTTTTTCCAGAATATGAGCAAATGAAAAATGGGAAGAAGTTATAAAATCTAATGTTGGACAACAAAAAAAGATGATCGAGAAAAATGCCAAAAGACCATCTAACCTATTTTGTCAATGAAAAATATTCAGAAATTCATAATTGTTTCTACTTTAGGCACAAGGCCAGCAATAACCCAGTACATTACTGGTACTTTATTTTATCGACTTTGTTCTTATATAGGCAGAAGGCCAGCAATTTTGGGGGAGGCGAAAGTCGATTAAATCGACCCCAGTACATTATTGGTACTTTATTTTATCGACCCCATAAGGATGAAAGGCAAAGTTAACCTCAGCAGGATTTGAACTCAGAATGGCAAGGTCCGTAAGTCTATGCATCAAAGCATGGTGTTCGACTCTCTACCAATACTGCCAATCCACCAATGATAAGGTTAATAATTGTTTCTACTTTAGGCACAAGGCCAGCAATTACCCAGTGCAATACTGGTACTTTATTTTATCGACCCCGTAAGGATGAAAGGCAAATGATAAGGTTAATAATGATGCCTTCATACCTCTAGCAGATTATATATAAAGTTTAAAGCCATATAAGTGATTATGAAATTATCTTGAGTCAATTCTATAATTGACAGAATTTTCACACTTTAAACAGTAAACTTAAAATAAAGAGAAGAAAAACTTTTTGAAAAAATGTATAACTACATGGCATTTCAGTATTCAGGACATTTGTAACTCAAAATAAAGTTTAAGTGAGGTAGGGATCAATAAGTAAAAAACAAATAATCCCTTTAATTCTTTCATGACCATATATTTCAATGAAAGAGATAGGCTCCACCAGGTTTTTAAAAAAATGCCCTAAGAAATGCTGAATGTCAATATGGTGCCGCCATGATTCCCTCAGGAGTTATAGGTTCATACCATATCATACACTGTCCATGTTTTTTAATAAATTCTGAAAACAACCAAGTAGCAAAATATCAAACTTATCAATTATTACTCTGATGTTTGGAACATAATTTAACCATTTAGCAGTTACATTTCTCTATATATACTATTGTATTTTTGTGGTAAAGGCTTTATCTTATACTAGCAGCAGTACCCAGCGTTGCCTGGGTAGGTAAAATAATATCTGCTTTGATGAAAAGGTGTTGATCTTAGCGACTGCGAGTTTCTTGAAAATCGGTCGTAAGGTGTAACAAATGGCGAAATGTTGAGTGAAATCGTATGGAATATGTGGGAGGTGGAAAAAAATTTTGAAGAGTTAAACGGCTGCCACGCCGTCCCTGAACAAAAGATGCAAAGTGTAAAGCTACTATAAGATGTGCAATGATAGGTTCTATCGTAGTGCAAAAGTTGAACCAAATAAATTGATTTATGTGTGAGGTGGAGCCAAAGTTGCAAATTTGAACGAAATCGGTTGAAAAATGTGGGAGCTAGAGCCGAAAAGGCGGAAATTTGAGCAAAAAGGTGGTATTTTCGAATATTTAAGCGGCTGCCACGCCGTTCCTGAACAAAAAATCCAAAATGTAAAGGCACCTTAAGACGTATAATAATCAGATCTAGCGTAGTGTAAAATTTGAACAAAGTAGGTTGATTAATGTAGGAGCTAGAGCCGAAAAAGTGGAAATTTGAGTCTAAAAGTGGTATTTTTGAATATTTAAGCGGCTGCCACGCCGTCTCTGAACAACAAATGCAAAATATAAAGCCATTACAGGATGTGCAATGATAAATTCTATTTTGCTTTAAAATTTGAACGAAATCGGTGGCAAAATGTGGGAGCTAGAGCCAAAAATCCTATTTTTCGATACCTAAAAAAAGGTGACCCCCCCCCCCCTATCGATTTTTATCTGTAGAATGACCCCGGAATAAAAAAAACGATACACTGATATATAGAAAACACTCCTCGATGACTAATCTATGAGCCTATAAAGTTTCATGAAAATCGGTCGTAAGATGTAGGCCCCTATAGGTAATAAACACACACACACACACACACACACACACACATACTTAATTTTATATATATACAGATAATTATCTCATATAATATTGAATCTATGAGATTTTGATGTTATCTATTTTGACAACAATATCTTAACATCAATATGAGTGGCCAGTTACAGCCGGTTTGAACAGAAAGAGATGAGATAATTCTAGCCGGGTATGGTCAGTTTAAAAGCTAAAGGGTTAAAAGAGTTTAGATAAAATTATAAAAAAAACTTAAATTTGTACATAAACAATTTAAAATTCATAAAAACAGAGGTGATATCAAAAATGTTTGAGATATAAATAACTCATGTTGTCAGCTACAACCTAATCAGTATCGTATTAGATATATTTTAGTTAGAAAAACTACATATATCAAGATTAGAAAATGACGTTGCCAGTATACTGCTAAGGAGATACACTCCTATATTCAAGAAGCTATTAACTTAATGTAGCTATAAGCATTTATTGGATCTATTTCTGAACTTAAAAAAACACACTATTTACTAAGACAAGAAATATGTGGAAAAAAAAAAAAATCGATGGTAAAATTGGGGTGGGGTCGGCTTATATTTGAGGTTGATATTTTACCAACTTCAAAATTCTATATAAATGAGGTGCGAAAATATTCTGGAGGTAAATATTTCACCGGTTTCACTTTGGAAGCGAATATTGCACCAGTTTCATTTTAGAGGTGAATATTACACAAGTTTCATTTTAGAGGTGAATATTGTCCAGGTTTCAGTTTCATCACAAAATTCATATTTTCTATCTTTATAATATGTTTTGAATGAATATGGCCTTCAAAATGGTTGGAAATTAGTAAAAAAAAACATTACATAATAGAATTGTGAAACAAAAACTATACTCTAAATAGCACTTAAAATATTTCAAATATAAAAATATTAAAACTTCATAAATATATCCTCCATGCATGAGAATTTCAAACCCACACTATAAACAATGTGTCGATTACCTGCCTCAGCTTATAAACGGGGTTTGGATTTTTGCCACTTTCACAGACATAAAACTGGAGTCAGCATATATTCTAGTATATATGGTAACTTTTGAAACTTAAATTCATACTTGGTTTCTTCTTTTCTATTATTTGCTTTACAACAGTGCTAAATAAAATAGTGATTTTGTTCTCTGAAACCGTATTCTATTCATTCATTTCTTTACATCAAGTCCATTTGGAAAGTTGGATGATTAAAACAGGGTTTTGGTATAAATGTTTCTGCCCTAATTTAAGTCTAAGGGAAGACTTGAATCCTTCAATACAAACTAATGAAATATTCTCATCATCATCATAGTCATCACTACCTTAACATCTGCTTTTATATGCTGATATGAGGTAGAGAAATCTAATATATGGTATGTGGATACATGTTATAATCTTCTGTCATCTCAACTGTGAAGTCTAGATCAACCAATGCTCCATTTTTGTTATAAAAGCCACTCTTACATCAAATACTCATCATTGCCCATACCAAAAATTCATCTCTCCTTTAACCCTTTAGCATTTACATTACTTTATATTTACTATTATATTTTCATGGCAAAGGCTTTAACTTACATAATTATCTCACATAATATCGAATCTATGAGATTTTGATATTATTTATTTTGAGAACAATACCTCAATATCAATATAAGCGGCTGGTTACAGCCAGTTTGAGCAGAAAGAGGTGAGAGAATTCTGGCCAGATACAGCCAGTTTAAAGCTAAAGGGTTAAACATCAATTTCTGCCTTCTATGTTCAGCCCTTTCCTCACCCCATTTATGCTCTGACTTTCATATAAATAAGTAATACACATTCAATGAATTATGTTTTACTCATTTCTCATCAGTCTCCATACATCTTCCAGATTCAGCACCATATTTTTGCCGATACAGCTTCATAGTTTTTACATGCTTCATACAATGTTTTTTTCTCAATGAGAGAAAAAAAAAATCTGATGTCAACAAAGATAACAGCTTCCTGAACTTCTCCCAATATTTTTTAATCTAGCAACTATACATTTGCTACAGCTTCATCCAATACAAATTTACTTTGGTGTCAGAAAGTATCACAAAGCAGTTTTGTCAATTAACTCTTTAGCATTTATATTACTCTATATTTACTATTATATTTTCACAGTGAAGGCTTTATCTCACATAATATTGAATCTATGAGATTTTGATATTATTTATTTTGAGAACAATATCTTAATATCAGTATGAGCAGCCAGTTGCAGACAGTTTGAACAGAAAGAGGTGAGAGTATTCTGGCCAGATACGGCCAGTTTAAATGCTTAAGGGTTAATGGACTTTATTTAAGTAATGCTCTTACTGTTAACTACTTCTATGCATCTAATATAGCTCAAGTTCTGGTTCTCTCTCAATCTGCCAAATATTCCAGTTTTTATATAACATGTTCATACCTACATATTGTCTACATACAGAGAAAGATATCTACCTTGATATCAGGGGGAATATTGTGTCCTGCAACTGACTATTATTCTGCTCTTTGCTATGTTTACATTAGGATTTGGAATCAAATTCTTGTTGATTATATAGTACCTATTTACAAATATGTAGACTTGACAAAAGAGAATTAAGTGTCTTAGATACAGTATGATGTCATTAATATGATACAAACTAACCATTATTTGGTAGATCATCTAAAACTTTGTCATCTCTGAATCCAAATGCTCATTAACCCTTTCATTAACATATTTATAATGAAATATACCCTCTTTCAATTAATTAATGCAGAGTTTTGAAGAATTTACTCAAATGATTAATTATTTTGTTCCTAGTATAATAATTTAAAATATGGTTCTTGTATATCATGTTGGAAGATATAAATTTATATCAGAATTGTTTGAAATAGATGGTTTTCTTTTATAGAACCAGGGCGGGTTTTGGCCAGGCAGGTATCAAAAGGGTCAATTTTATAGTTAAATGCTTTAAACTTATCGCTTTTTTGCAATATCTTTAACTCATTCATTTCCATATTAACCCTCTAGTGTTCAAACTGGCCAAAACCGGCCAGAATTCTCTACCTCTTTCTGTTGAAACTGGTTGTAACTGGTCGCTCAAACTGATGTTAAGGTATTGTTCTCAAAATAAATACTTTCAAAATCTCATAGATTCAATATTATGTGAGATAATTATGCGAGATAAAGCCTTTACCATGAAAATAAAATAGTATATATAGAGTAATGTGAATGCTAAAGGGTTAATCAAGGTTGAAATTTACCTAATTACAGTACTCATAGGATCAAAATACTAATAATATATCACTAATTATTTAGGCAGTAAGAAATGTATCATAAGTATTGATAAAAGATACTTATACAACTGATCTAATGAAATACTACAGATATAAGTTCTCCATTTTATTAGTTTTTACATCAAATAACATTTTTTTTTTTTAAATATACACAAAAAAAATATATTTAATGTTTTAGAATTCTAAAAAGAAAGTTGGGCCAAAAACAAAAAAAAAAAAATCAAGCTTGTCAACTTACCATTGTTGTATTTCCTCTTCTGAAACTATATAAAGAGAAGAAAATAAGAAAATATTTAGATATACAATTAAATGTGGTTACGGTATATATATATATATATATATATATATATATATATATATATATATATATGTATGTGTGTGTGTGTATGTGTGTGTGTATATACAGATATATATGTGTGTGTGTAAATATATATATATATATATATAGAGAGAGAGAGAGAGAACATCTTATACAAAATCACTGAGATGTTATGTATATTCATGACAAATTTACCTATGTATCATATAATATATATAATATCATCATCATCACCGTTTTACGTCCGTTCTTCCACGCTAGCATGGGTTAGACGGGCTGTCCTGTTGTGAGCAGTAGCCGGTCGGCTGACAATACCTTGCTCATACGAGAACTGATTCTGGCTTGATTTCTACAGCTGGATGCCCTTCCTAACACCACCCTCATTTACAGTGAGTGTTGGGTGCTTTTTTCCGTGGCGCCTTCACGTCCACTTTACAGTGTGGGTTGGGCGCTTTTTTGCCGTGGCACCTCCACGACCACTTTGAAGAGGGAGGGTTTGGGGGCATATTGTCTCTTTCATAGTGGCTCTTCCACGCATCTTTCTTCTCAGCACTTGTGAGGGCAAGCTCTCCTTTATCATTCCGGATAAACTTCTCTCCAATATATTGTTATTCTCAATATTGATTTCTCACATTGGGATAAGGTAAACTATTTGTGAGTGTAAAGTGCATAGTTTATTGAATTGACACAGCATATAACAGGAATGTTTTTCTATTGACGTTGGGAGAATAAAAATTGAAATCAACCCCACTGGAATTTGAACACATGATACTGATAGAAAAAAACTATAATTTAGACAAGCTGAATTTCACTTCTATTTCTCTACTATACGTTCACTATTTTAAATAGTCTTTTTTACTTTTTTCAAGCTTTGGCAGCAAGCCACATTGGACACTGGACTAGTTCCTTTATTTTCCTCGGAAGAAGAGATTTAATCTCGAAATATCAGGACATATGAATAAATTAAAGTAAAAAAACAAGCCCTGTTTCTACAATTTAATTATTCTCTGTCCAAACCTGCATTGTTGTGGTTTTCAAACTTCAAATTCTTTTTTTTTTCAAATTAATTTTACTTTTATAAAATTCCTTTCATATTGATAGTAGATGAGCTTAATGCCACGGAAGTAACAGTTAGTTTCCAGTAAGCATTAGACAAGTTACATTTTGGATTTTAATAATATGGTTGATGGAAATTATCTCAGAGTAGTGTTCTGTACACTAAATACACACAGAGAAAGATTGCACATATATATAATATAATATAATCAGTTGGGGGGGGGGGGGGATTGGGATTTGGATCTAGGGCAACAGGGTAGAAGTGCTGCGCCATGCTGACAAGACAGCAAAAGCATTCCCCCAGACGATGGCCAGTGACACCCGCTGCAACAGCCACCCAACCTCGCAGGGCTCCCTCTTCAGATGAGCCACTGACGCACCTATCTTGCGGAGGAGCTCGGCAGTACGTGGTTCAAATGTGCCTGAGGTTTCAACGGTGACTGTTCCCAATCAAAAGAAGCTAATAATGAGAGCGAGAGAGAATATTGTGCTATGTGTTTTATTAAAATAGCTTAAAGACAATATTTTAAAATAGCTTAAAGACAATATTTTAAAATAGCTTGAGGACAACTGTGGCAGAATCAATAGAATACAGAAGAAACTCCTATCCATTTTCCTGTAATACAGTTATGTGATTTGTATTACATATGGCCAAAATATCATCTATTTGAAAACATTGAAGTGTTAACTGTTGGAGACAGTGTCCAGTTCAGTGTTTGATCTCAGTTCAAATCACTAGACCACATTATAGA
>OZ024745.1:95654977-95682477 GCA_964016885.1 Eledone cirrhosa
TGTGTGTGTGTGTGTGTGTGTGTGTGTGTGTGTGTGTGTGTGTGTGTGTGTATATATATATATATATATATATATATATATATATATATATATATATATATATATATTAAGGAAAAAATTAGAGATAAGAGGGATCAGATGTTGTTTACTCGAGAGAAGGCTACGTTGGTATGGACACGTGATGCGCATGAAAGTCGATAGCTGTATAACAAAGTGCAGGGCAATAAAGATAGACGGTAGTCACGGAATAGGCAGACCTAGAAAAACCGGGGACGAGCTGATAAACTCCGACATCACACACTTACACCTCTCCAAGACAATGTCACTGGACCGAGACCTTTGGCGGTACTCAGTAACAGAGAAGACCCGCCTTACCTAAATATATAGTAAAACCTACTCCAGCCAGTAGGCATCTCTAACAAAATACACCCCGTCCCACCACCACCACCCCCACCCCATCCACACCACCCCGTTCTATGTAAAGTTATGTTGGTGCCGCGCCATCCAGGCCGAAACAAATGAGATCGTGTAGGTGTCACGACAAAAAAACACACAGTCCACGCTGTAATGTGGCCGTGTAGGCAACACGGTAAAAACCTCCCAGACCCACACTGTAAATGTGGTTGGTGTTAGGAAGGGCATCCAACTGTAGAAAACCTGCCAGACAGTCCTATGCGAGCAAGACAATCACTCTTGCCTCAAGTGGGACTACCCCCGTCCAAACCCATGCAAGCGTGGAACACGGACGTTAAACGTTGATGATGATGATGATGATGATGATATATATATATAAAGGCTCATGGCTTAGTGGTTAGAGAATTGGGCTTGCAAACGAGAGGTTGTGAGTTCAAATCTCAGACCGAGTGATGTGTTGTTTCCTTGAGCAAGACACTTTATTTCAAATTGCTCCAGTTTACTCAGCTGTAGAAATGAGATGATAGGACTGGGGTCCCTATCATTCCACTGCAAAGTTGACGTGGAGGCGCCACAGAAAAAAAGCACCCACCACTCACTGTAAATGAGGTTGGTGTTAGGAAGGGCATCCAGCTGTAGAAATCAACCTAGAATCAGTTCCCATATGAGCAAGACAAGGTAAGCCGACCAGACTCTGCCCACAACAGGACAACCCGTCTAACCCATGCTAGCGTGGAAGAACGGACGTAAAACGGTGATGATGATGATATTAATCAATGTGTTTTATGTTTAATCATGGTTAGAATCAGTTGCACAGTAACTGGATAAGCACTCAATACATGGACAGAATATGGAATAGATTTTTCAATGACAATATATATATCATCATCATCATCAACGTTTAACGTCCGTGTTCCACGCTTGCATGGGTTTGGACGGGGGTAGTCCCACTTGAGGCATAGGACTGTCTGGCAGGTTTTCTACAGTTGGATGCCCTTCCTAACACCAACCACATTTACAGTGTGGGTCTGGGAGGTTTTTACCGTGTTGCCTACACGGCCACATTACAGCGTGGACTGTGTGTTTTTTTGTCGTGACACCTACACGATCTCATTTGTTTCGGCCTGGATGGCGCGGCACCAACATAACTTTACATAGAACGGGGTGGTGTGGATGGGGTGGGGGTGGTGGTGGTGGGACGGGGTGTATTTTGTTAGAGATGCCTACTGGCTGGAGTAGGTTTTACTATATATTTAGGTAAGGCGGGTCTTCTCTGTTACTGAGTACCGCCAAAGGTCTCGGTCCAGTGACATTGTCTTGGAGAGGTGTAAGTGTGTGATGTCGAAGTTTATCAGCTCGTCCCAGGTTTTTCTAGGTCTGCCTATTCCGTGACTACCGTCTATCTTTATTGCCCTGCACTTTGTTATACAGCTATCGTCCTTCATGCGCATCACGTGACCATACCAACGTAGCCTTCTCTCGAGTAAACAACATCTGATCCCTCTTATCTCTAATTTTTTCCTTAGTTCGTTTATGCTTTGCCGTTCACGTATATTACTGTTACACATCCAGCGGAGCATGCAAGCTTTGTTCCTCTCATATATATATTAAATTCACTATTACAACGAAGGCACAACATAGAGAAATGGTGGGACACATGTTTCGCCGAGTGAACTCAACTTATTCAACCAACAGTGTTTCACCAAGGGAGAAGACTTCCAAGGCCTGAGTGTTCTGCATATTGGATATCTTTACCAAATTTATTATTACATTATGTGTGTCTTTGGGAGATAAGGGTCTAATGATTGTTGCAAAAACTGAATTTCTTGGTTGTGTTAATAGAAAATATATATATATATGGAGGCACATGGCTCAGTGGTTAGAGCATTGGCCTTGCAATTGAAAGGTTGTGAGTTCAATTCTCAGACCGAGTGATGTGTTGTTTCCTTGAGCAAGACACTTTATTTCACATTGCTCCAGTTTACTCAGCTGTAGAAATGAGATGATAGGACTGGGGTCCCTATCATTCCACTGTAAAGTGGTCGTGGAGGTGCCACGGCAAAAAAGCACCCAGCACTCACTGTAAATGAGGTTGGTGTTAGGAAGGGCATCCAGCTGTAGAAATCAAGCCAGAATCAATTCCCGTCCCACCCTTGCAAGCAGGGAAAAGCGGACGTAAAATGATGATGATGATGATGATATATATCATCTTCACCAAAACCGTTTAATGTCCATTTTCCACGCTAGCATGGGTTAGATGGTTGTCCTATTTGAGGCAAGTCGAGGTCAGATGACCATGTTCTTCTCGTGTGTGTGTGTTTTAAGCATATGTATGATTTGCTAACGATTTGAAGTTTCTCTTATCTGCAAAAATTGAAAGGTTAAACAAGGTTGTAGTTTAGAGCAATCTTTAGCTAAGCCAATATGGAATGTTTTATCTACTGTTTAGTTTGACATAATTTAATTAACCTTTGTTATGTCTACACCTAACTAGGTATTACATGTGCTGTTTAACAAGCATTTTTCTTTCTTACTGTATTATTAAATACATCCTATGTATGACTTCTGTATACATAACCATGCTGTTATTAATTCCTAGTCATTAAAATTGTACAATTGTGTAGTTTTAATTACATTTCTAACAGTTTGTTTACCTTATCTAAATGAAGCAAAGAGCTGCTTAAATTCAACAGAAAGAAGGTGAAGTAAATGGTCTTACACAAACTTCTTATGAGAGATGAATCTTATTTATTGGTCCTTGGGTCTAGCTTTCAAAGTTCCTATAATTTATCCAGGGAATCTATTTCTATGGCAAGACTAACTATAAGAATATTAACTCTTAATATCCTGTAATAATTGAACAGAAAATGTCTAAAAATAGACTTGTTTATTCAAATGTTTATAGTGTTTTTACGTGGAGACAAACTGTTATGAAAATTGCAGTATTGCATGAAGGACTTTGATTTTTAATGCAATGTAGTCATTTGTACTAAAACTAACGTTATAAATGCATGGTTTCTGGCTAAATACATAATAGTTAATAGAAAAGGTACACTAAAGAAGATAAAGAAAATAAATGTTAATAATAAATTAAATGCAATTACAAATAATCTGCCTTACATATATCACAAAATATTTCTAAAAGCAATAAAGTCTTATAAACTATTAAATCATCCATCAAATTTTCAATATTTGTCAAGATCATAAAATGCTCCATAGCCATGTTTAACAGAAAAGTATGCACGGAAAACTTCAGAAAAAAATTGGTAAAATTCAGTAACATGTAGATGGATGTTGAATGTGAAAATTATAATGGGCAATAGAGGAAATAATTAGAGTTTTCTCCCTTACATTAGAGACTTCCTGATTTCCTTTAAAACTAATGGTTTCTTATATAGGCATAAGGAGGGAGGGGGTCGATCGATTAAATTGCCCCCCAGTACGCTACTGGTGCTTTATTTTATCTACCCCGTAAGGATTAAAGGCAAAGTTAACCTCAGCGGGATTCGAACTCAGATCATAAAGGATTTCCTTTAAAACTAATGGAAATATTAGAGAAATTCTATATGATTCTGAGTTGTCTTACTGTTTGTTGTCTTGGAGTAGTGTCATATAAGACATTAAGAGTTAAACATATAGTATATGATGTTCATATTTAACTTTTCTTTTAACTGATCTATTTTTTCAGCAGTAGTAACAATAAACTTTAGTCTAAGTAAATAAAAACAAATATTTCATAGTTAGATTGTTCTTCTTAACACTAATAATTCTCAAAAATATAGAGAGAGAGAGGAGATTGTTAAGAGAAAATTTGCTTCTGTATCAAGAGATAAAGTGTTAATATAAAAGGATATCTGGCTGACTTTTATATCTTGTCTGCACAATGAAATCCAAATCCTAAATAAGTATTTGCCCATATAACTCTGAGCATAGGTCCATTTGATATAATAACCACTTAGCTGGAACAAATTTTAGGATGGTACAATATTTCAGCAAAATATTGTAAGGATACAATAGATTACCAGTTATCACTCCTCCATATATCTAATCCTAAGAAAAAAACATTAAAAAAGAAAGGGATTACTAAACAGTAGTGATTTGAAGATAATGATGACAAAGAACTGTTGATTTTGTGTGAGAAATATATATCAAATGTGGATTGCAGTTATTGATTGATTAGCTATCAAATTCTGGACTGAAACAGAAAAATCAATACTGACTTCACATTTGTGTTGGAAATAATATTTCTATTAATATTTCACTCTCACATATCTCGCTTCTACCATAAAGTTACTTTGTTCTAAACAAAAGTTACTTCTAGCCAAAATTCAAACTCTTGCTCTTTCTATATCCACTATTATGAAAATATTTGTTTTGTTCTAAACTAGATGCACAATATATTACTTGTAATTATTTCAAGACAACAAAGATTAAAAATATACTTATACTTTACTTGAATAATGAATACTAATTTTGTTTCATTCTTGGTGAAATGCTTAAAAATTGCACTTCACAATCATAATATTCTGGATTTAATCCCATTGCATGGCATCTCAGGCAAGAGACATTTATCTTAGCTTCAAGTGGACCCAATTCATGTCAGTGAACCAGAATCTATGGAAACTGTTTGGATGCCCATCAGATAGATTGTACCTGTAATTTAAATGGCCAGTCTTGTCAAACACTGTATTACACTGAAACTTATATTAATCCTTTAGCATTTACATTACTCTATATTTACTATTATATCTTCATGGTAAAGGCTTTACCTCATACAATTATTTCACATAATATTGAATCTATGAGATTTTGATATTATTCATTTTGAGAACAATACCTTAACATCAGTATGAGTGGCTGGTTACAGCCGGTTTGAACGGAAAGAGGTGAAAGAATTCTGGCCAGATATGGCCAGTTTAAATGCTAAAGGGTTAAGGTGCTATTTGACTGCTCCATTGATTAAACAGCTGGAATACTCAGCATCAAAACCAGTAGAGGCCCATCCCATGTGTAATCACAAAGACCATGTATTTTGAAAAAAGGAGGTAGATAATAGGAAGTTGTGTCATTTTCTCTTTTCTGAAGTTATTATCAACATAAGTGAATTGAAACCAGGAATTAAAACTAGAATCCACAAGTGAAATAAAAAGCAGAAACAGTTTACCAATTTACAGTTTGATATATTATCTTAGTTATCAATAAATATATTAATGATAAACAAAAACATCAATTATGTGATTGTGGTCTTGAAATAGATGGAATAATAATAGGTTAATACAATTTTGTATTTTATAAATATATATACTTTTATTCTTTTACTGGTTTTAGTGATTAGACTGCTGCAATATTTTGTACAGTCTTGATGAATTTAAACAGTTCCATCAGTTATGTATTGTGAAATAACTGTTTCTATTTTTGGCACAAGACCAGCAATTATTCTAGTATATTACTGGTACTTTATTTTATCGACCCCGTAAGGATGAAAGGCAAAGTTAACCTCGGCGGGATTTGAACTCAGATCGTAAAGGGACATAACTATGCTGGAAAGCATGTCCGACACTCTACCGATACTGCCAATTCACCGCACTTGTATGTATTGTGAAATAACACCAACTTTTACATAAACAGAGACAGGGACACGGTCATAAATGCACACACACATGTATACTCACACGCAAGCATATATATACATATTATATCTTGTCAACATGATTTCATGTTCATTGATGGTGTATATATCCAGACCCGTCAACTCTCCCCGTAGGACGAGGGGATCTCCCACCCAGGGGTGGGTGAGGATTGACTTCTCTTATGAAAATGGGTATAGCTTTCATTATATAAAATCTCCCCATTTTGCCTTTTTTTCATGGGTGTCTTTATTTTTGTTCACATCTTTTATACCTGGCACCAATTATCCATTTACATCATATGTCCAGACAAAATTGTTTACAGCACTTTCAAAATATTTAGTAAATATATGCAAAGAAATTAAGCCTTTAGCCATCTCAACATAAAAAAATAATCACAACAGCAATTACTATTCCTTGCCTAAGGCAAATGACAATTTAAAGTAATTTCAATGGTAAAAAAACATTGAGAAATAGTTTATTTCTTATTGATATTATTCTTTATTTATATTATTCCCTTAAAACAAGTGAACAGTTATTGAAGATGATGAACAAATTGAATTGCATAAGAAAGAACTTTACAATTACATCTCATCTAATATAGCATTAATGTGCCCTAAAAGGAAAACCTTCTATAGTTTCCTTTGACTATATCTTCTCTAGTGTTTCCTAATCAATAGCAATTAACCAGTGGCAGCTAATGACCTGTTAGGTACTCCAATAAATTTGAATATGATCGAAACAGATAAATAAGAATATATCAATTAGCATTGAAAGAAGGGAAATACTCCACAAAAATCAGTTTGAAAAAATGTCAAATAAATTTTGTTCAGAGAAGACATCAGGCAAAATTACATTAGCAAGAGAAAGTTTGACTAACTATTTGAATAGTCATATAATTGAAAAATTAAGCTATTAAAGTGAAGTAACTGAGATATTACGAAATTCCAATAAAAAGAAATTTTGTATATGAAGGCAAGCATGTAGCCATAAAATATTCTTGGTGAAAAGGCAAAGATTTCATTAAAGAGCATGCAAGATTCATCATAGGGAGAACATAATATTTATTGGTATGCCTATGAGGTTCAATGACTGTGGGGTTAAAATACAGGATTACCGACTATTGTAAATTTAGTAAAATTTGAACTCCCGAATTTATATCCCTGAACAGGAATCTTCTAATGCCTTTGTTAACAATGTAAGAAAGGATTAACTAGATGTCAGTAATGGTCAATTTGAAGAGAAAGGAAATCAAAAGAATAAAATTCATTGGCTATTTCAGAACATTAAATTATACCAGGAACAGGTAGTGTATAAAATTTTCTTTCAATTTTCTTTCTTCTTCCTTCTTGTGGGAGTAATTGATTTCATGTAAAAACAAATT
This sequence comes from Eledone cirrhosa, assembly GCA_964016885.1. Classification (NCBI taxonomy): domain Eukaryota; kingdom Metazoa; phylum Mollusca; class Cephalopoda; order Octopoda; family Eledonidae; genus Eledone; species Eledone cirrhosa. The sequence continues at coordinate 95,662,403 of OZ024745.1, forward strand.
TGTTAAGAAAATGGCAGAGACCCAGCATGACCACAACCCATTGGCCAGAACCAATAAAACAATAAAAGAGATAGATTACATAACGGCATAATTGCTGAGGAGTTAATTGACTATTCAACCATTTTTTTAGATATTGCCTTGTAGGTTTTGGCAATTTACCTAGTGGTAAAAAGAAAGTATTATGGTGATGAGGAGGATAACAGCTTACCATAACTGATCAGAGAAACTTATTGTGATGATATCTAAGGTTCTGAGACTTTGCTATATTGTATTGGCAATAATATTTCAGCTTAACCCTTTAGCATTTAAACTGGCCATATCCGGCCAGAATTCTCTCACCTTTTTCAGTTCAAACAAGCCATAACTGGCCACTCATGCTGATGTTAAGGTATTATTCTCAAAATAAATAATATCAAAATCTCATAGATTCAATATTATGTGAGATAAAGCCTTTACTGCGAAAATACAATAGTATATATAGAGTAATTTAAATGCTAAAGGGTTAATATGTTTATTTAAATGCAATTGCAAGTGAAGTTGCAAATAGTTTTCACAAAAAAGTAACGTGACTTATCTGCAGGTGAAAGGCTGAAGCTAAATATTATAACTCAAATAGGTTATAAACTATCTACTGGTGCTACTTATATACAAGTAAATGTTTGTTATATTGCATATGTATACCTACAGCAGAGATTGTAGGAAGTAAAGTCAAACTAAATACATCAGTATTTTCTCATAATTGTTGATATGAAGTAATCAGCAAATAAAATTTACATTGGTAGCAATGAAACATGTTTTGTTTATTTTGGTGTTTTTATGTAAGGTGACTTCATACAATAAATTCATGCTATCAACATACAGTATTAGCATAATTTATTACCCATAGAATTACATGCAAAACACTGGATGGAGTGGTTTAAAATATTTTAGTTTTTTGGTTTTTTTTCACTTTCTGAAAATTTAAAATAATGTTTCAATTTATTAAGATTCTGATTCTCAGAAAAATATTTCTTTTAATTAAAATTTGCTTTTTAATGATTAACACTTATTTGCTAGATCTTGAATGTCTCACATGTCCATAACAAAATTCTAAAGACCATTTTTAAAAACAAAATGCATAATAAAAAATATCTGATAACTTTTAAAAATTCTACACTTAAACAATAAATACTGTTTTCTGTGGCATGACCATATGTGCCCTTACTGTACAAACTGAATAGTAAAATTGAGTTTAATTACTCCACCATTTTGGATAATTTCCTACACAAAAAGGCAGGGCCAGTTATAGGACAATTGAGACTCTTTGCTAGTTAAGTTATGAGGTCCCTTTAAATGTTTGACATTTCAAAAATTCATCATAAAAAATATTTCGGGCAGGAAGATGCCCCCAACCCCCAAGAGGCCTACTGATCCAACAAGTTACAAAATGTGATAAGAATTATTTATTAAATAAGAATAAAGTGATGCACATCAAAGAAATTTCCATTGATAAATATTTTGTAAAATTCTTCAAATGAAAATATATCAGATTTACAATAAATATATATGTAAATGTGTAAAGACTGTTATGTTCTGAGGAATGCAATACAACACCTTAGAACAAGAGGTTTTGATATCACATCCACTTCACTATAGAATGTTCTGTTTAGAAAATAATTATTTCTACTTTTGGCACAAGGCCAGCAATTATCCTAGTGCATTACTGGTACTTTCTTTTCTCGACTCTGTAAGGATGAGGTAAAGTTGACCTCGGTGGGATTTGAACTCAGACCGTAAAGGGGCGTAACTCTATGCTGCAAAGCATGGCGTCCGACTCTCTACCGGTACTGCCAATTCACCGCCTGCTTAGGAAATATGACATAGTTTGTGATTACTTAGGAATGTGAATTTTTATTCAGAAATATTATTATCTTTTGTATCTTTTTGCTTGAAATTTCAAATTAATAAAACAAATATTTACTTAAAATTACCATAAATCTGACTTACATAGCTAATAACTTTGGTAATATCCATATATATGAACACGTACTTCATTAAAAGTTATATGAATATTTGTTCCTCCTTCTAAATCATATGTTACATTTTGAGCAACCCTTTTGATTTTGGTACGATAGATAAAAATATTGCAAAACTATTTTTTTTTTTATTATGCAAAGATAAATCAATATATATGATCATATTTTTCTTATTCAGAACATTTAATGATGAGTTAGTAGCAAGAAAATGTCTTATATTCTCATTTACTAATTTCTTTCAACAATCTTACAAATTCTTCCAATAGTTCATCATATAAAGTGATATTCTTTTATCTTCACCTTTTTTTAAACCAGAGTATTTTACCCCAGACATTCTAAACAATATAGCCTGCATATGGAGTTGACAAATAGATTACACTTTACCATCAATATGGCACAGGAGATAACAGACAATGAGCTTAAGACAAAGAAGAACAAAATGTAGGAAGTTAATTTGAAGAAATGTACCAATAGAAGAACTACGAATTATAAAACAATGGAACAATCAATATACAAGTTCAAAATGGAAATTACACCAAATTACAGGGGGGAACAAGATGAAAATCATTGCTAAATGTAACTTTGAATCATTTGAATGAAACCCCCCTCTCTCTCTCTCTCTCTCTGTATACACACACATATACATTCACACACACACACACACACACACACACACACACACACACACACACACACATATATATATATACATATATATATGTATGCATATATATATATATATATACACACACACATATATATATATATATATATACTATCATCATCATCATCATCATTTTACGTCCGCTTTTTCCCTGCTTGCAAGGGTGGGACGGGAACTGATTCTGGCTTGATTTCTACAGCTGGATGCTCTTCCTAACACCAACCTCATTTACAGTGAGTGCTGGGTGCTTTTTTGCCATGGCACCTCCACGACCACTTTGCAGTGGAATGATAGGGACCCCAGTCCTTATCATCTCATTTCTACAGCTGAGTAAACTGGAGCAATGTGAAATAAAGTGTCTTGCTCAAGGAAACAACACATCACCCGGTCTGAGAATTGAACTCACAACCTTTCGATTGCAAGGCCAATGCTCTAACCACTAATTGGCATTGCAATCAAAAGGTTGTATTATGTATATATATATATATACATATATATATATAATACCATCTTTATCATCATCATCATCATCGTTTAACGTCCATCTTCCATGCTAGCATGGGTTAGACGGTATATATATATATATATATATATATATTTTGTTAAACTTGCTAAGTTTTACGCAAAACTTCGAGTACCTATTTAAACTCTTAACCTCTGCTCCATCCCATCTTCTACCCCCTACCCATACATCATGCTGGTTCCTGCCCCCCCCCCTCCCTCTCTATACATATAAGATAAACCCTACCAAAATTAATCAAAATCGCCAACTCGCTATTTCTGGGATGGCTGTTCATTCGGTATAAAGTAACGTTCAAATATTTTTCTCGATTCTTCTCTCCATTCGAATCCATTCATTCAATCACTATTCTATGTCCTAATTTCACACTATATCATATTTTCACCATTCTATATCATATTTTTTTTTCTCTAAAAATCATATTTTCCCTATCACCGCATTTTCTCTATCATATTTTCTTAAACAAAACAAATCTTGTATTTTCGTTTATTGTTAAATTATGTCCAAAATACGGCGATCTTATCCTAAATCTTACATTCTCGCTTAATTCTGTCATATTTTCATATTCTGTCGTATTTTCATAACAATACATCATGCTGGTTCCTGCCCCCCCCCCCTCTCTATACATATAAGATAAACCCTACCAAAATTAATCAAAATCGCCAACTCGCTATTTCTGGGATGGCTGTTCATTCAATCACTATTCTATGTCCTAATTTCACACTATATCATATTTTCACCATTCTATATCATATTTTTTTCTCTAAAAATCATATTTTCCCTATCACCGCATTTTCTCTATCGTATTTTCTTAAACAAAACAAATCTTGTATTTTCGTTTATTGTTAAATTATGTCCAAAATACGGCGATCTTATCTTAAACCTTACATTCTCGCTAACAACCCACCATCCCTCCCACCCGCCCCCACGCACCACCATTATTACGTGGACCAATCATAAGTCAGAGGCCCATACTATCGCTTAACTGGTTGCTTTTCGATATGATGGATGGACTACGGAATTCTGGAGAGTTGAAGAGAGAAAAATGTGGACGCTCAGCGACAATGCCAAAGATAAAGCCAAATTCACCTCGTGGACGAGAATGCAAGCACTCCTCCTTGTTTCGGCCCAGGATGGCTAACATAACCCCCCCCCCCCGCTCCCACCCTCCAAACGCAATCCAAAACTTCAGAGTTGGTACCATGAATGTAGGCACCTTAAAGGGTCGCTCTAACGAGGTTGTAGAGATGCTTGAACGTAAGGAGGTCGATGTTTGTTGTATTCAAGAGACCAGGTGGAGGGGAGGGTCGGCTAGATTCGTCGTGGGTAAAGAACGATGCTATAAGCTTTTCTGGGTGGGAAATGACAATGGGTTGGGTGGGGTAGGAATCATGGTAGCAGAAAAGTGGGCAGATAAGATAATAGACGTAAATAGAGTGAACGACAGAATAATTAAAATAAGACTTGTCCTCAATAAAACTACGGTGACAGTAATATCTGCGTACGCACCCCAATCCGGACTGCCCGGCGCTATAAAAGACAGATTCTACGAGACACTGATGCTCGCTACCTCCCAAATAACCGACAGTGACTATATAGTTATTGCAGGCGACCTAAATGGTCACGTTGGACAACATTGTGACGGCTATGACGGAATACATGGAGGCTATGGGTTCGGTACTAGAAATGAGGAAGGCTCCAGAATCCTGGAATTCTGCGACGTAAATAACTTAACTATCTGTAACACTAACTTCAAAAAACGAGACAATCACTTGATCACCTATAGATCGGGGGAACACACAAGCCAGGTAGATTATATCCTTACCAGAAGACGTGACAGAGTGTCTGTTGTTAACACTAAATCCCTCCCCCATGAAGAATTCACCTCCCAACATAGACTGATAATTAGCGACCTCATAGTCAGGACGAGACGTACTAGACAGCGGAAGAGGACTATCCTCAGGAGAAAAATATGGAAGCTAAAGGACCCCATAGACAGAAATAAATTTCAAAGCATATTACTTGACGCTTTCGACAGTAAGTAAGAGCAATTAGAGTCGTATAATATAGAGGAACAGTGGGAATTCCTGAGAGCAAACCTGCTGACGGCGGCAGACAAAGTCTGTGGCTGGAGCAGGCCTGTAGGTAGGAGGAGAGTAACATGGTGGTGGAACAGTAAGGTGGAGGAGTCAATTAAGGCCAAAAAGCAGGCTTGGAAAGTATGGCGGGATGGGGGAAGTAGAGAAGACTATCAAGTGGCCAGGAGGGAAGCTAGGAGACAAGTGTACTTCGCAAGAAGGGAAGCAGAGGAAAGAAAGTTCAAGCATGTTCTACAACGTGAGGACCAAAAACGTGAGGTGTTCAGGATTGCCAGGCAATGTGTCAAGGAAAACCGTGATATTGTCGGGGAGAAGTGTGTACTTAACGATGATGGCATACTTGCCATCACCGACGCTGATAAGAAGGTAGCTTGGAAGTGTCACTACGAAAGGCTTCTAAATGAGGAGAACAAATGGGAGAAAGACAGTCTCCCCCACATCGACCCAATAGAGGGACCAGCAGTGTTAGTCCAGGGTAGTACAATAAGCAAGGCAATCAAAGATATGAAGACGGGTAAGGCGGCTGGTCCTTCGGAAATAGTTGCTGAGATGCTGAAGGCATCTGGTTCGGTGGGACACACCATGGTCACCCGGATAGTTAACCAAGTCGTACAGAATGGGGTTGTTCCGAAGGACTGGCGTAGCAGCATCATCGTTAACTGCTATAAGGGAAAAGGAGATGCCCTAGATAGGAGTAACTATAGAGGCATTAAATTAATCGACCAGGTCATGAAGGTCACGGAAAAAGTAATAGCGCAACTAATCAGAGAGAGAATTGATCTAGATGAAATGCAGTTCGGGTTTGTGTCAGGCAAAAGTACCACAGACGCTCTTTTCATTGTACGACAACTACAGGAGAAGTACCTAGCTAAAAGTAAACCCCTATACTTAGCTTTCGTCGACTTGGAGAAAGCCTTCGACAGAGTCCCCCGTTCCATTATCTGGTGGTCTCTTAGAAAACTAGGTGTTGACGAATGGCTTGTGAGAGCTATACAAGCCATGTATAAAGAAACAGTCAGTAAGGTTAGAATTAACAACGAATATAGTGAAGAGTTTAGCGTAAAAGTTGGTGTCCATCAGGGCTCTGTTCTTAGCCCCCTACTATTTATTATTGCCCTTCAGGCTATAACAGAGGAGTTCAAGACCGGCTGCCCATGGGAACTCCTATACGCAGATGATCTAACGCTCATAGCTGAATCAATGACCGAACTAGAGAAGAAATTCCAAACATGGAAGCACGGCCTAGAATCAAAAGGCCTTAAAATTAACCTGGCTAAGACTAAAGTTCTAGTTTGTAGGAAAGAAAATAAGGCGGCGGTCCCATCTGGGAAATGGCCATGCTCAGTGTGTAGGAAAGGCGTAGGTAGAAACTCCATTTTATGTCCCAAATGCAAAGTATGGGTGCATAAAAGATGTAGTGGGATCACAGGTAAGCTAACTAAGAACATAGATTTTACATGTGGCCGGTGCTCTGGTGCAATAAGTAGCAGCAAGTGCCCACAAAATACTAGCTCCTTCAACTGCGCAGAGGGTTCTATAGAAATAGTGGACAGCTTCCGTTACCTGGGTGACAAAATCAGCAGTGGGGGAGGGTGCTCTGAAAGTACAGTAGCTAGAGTCAGAACTGGATGGAAAAAGTTCAGAGAGCTTATACCACTATTAGCCGCTAGAGGGTTCTCCCTAAAAATGAAAGGCAGGTTATACGATGCCTGCATACGAACAGCAATGCTGCATGGCAGTGAGACCTGGGCATTGTGTGCAGAGGATATACGCAAACTAGAGAGGAACGAAGCTTGCATGCTCCTCTGGATGTGCAATAGTAATATACGTGAACGGCAAAGCATAAACGAACTAAGGAAAAAATTAGAAATAAGAGGGATCAGATGTTGTTTACTCGAGAGAAGGCTACGTTGGTACGGTCACGTGATGCGCATGAAAGACGACAGCTGTATAACAAAGTGCAGGGCAATAAAGATAGACGGTAGCCACGGAGTAGGCAGACCCAGAAAAACATGGGACGAGCTGATAAATTCCGACCTCACACGCTTACACCTCTCCAAGACAATGTCACTGGACCGAGACCTTTGGCGGTACTCAGTAATAGAGAAGACCCACCTTACCTAAATACAAAGTAAAAACCTACTACAGTCAGTAGGCATCTCTATCAAAACACACCCCCGTCCCACCACCTCCACCCCATCCACACCGCCCCTTTCAATGTAAAGTTATGTTGGTCCCACAACATCCAGGCCGAAACAAATGAGATCGTGTAGGTGTCACGACAAAAAACACACAGTCCACGCTGTAAATGTGGCCGTGTAGGCAACACGGTAAAAACCTCCCAGCCCCACACTGTAAATGTGGTTGGTGTTAGGAAGGGCATCCAGCTGTAGAAAACCCGCCAGACAGTCCACGCTGTAATGTGGCCGTGTAGACAACACGGTAAAAACCTCCCAGCCCCACACTGTAAATGTGGTTGGTGTTAGGAAGGGCATCCAACTGTAGAAAACCCGCCAGACAGTCCTATGCGAGCAAGACAACCACTCTTGCCTCAAGTGGGAAAACCCCCGTCCAAACCCATGCAAGCGTGGAACACGGACGCTAAACCTGATGATGATGATGATGATGATACATATCTCTCTCTATATATATATAGAGAGAGGGGGGGGGATAGATAGATATCACCATCATTGACGAGCCTTTTCAAGTATAGCATTATTTCACTTGTTAGGCCCTTTTGTCATCTCCTTTGTGAGCTTTAGTAATTTGGGATCACCTCTGAAATCTCTGCCTTGGTCTTCCTCAACTGTAGTTTGCTTCCACTGGGAATATCTTAGCAATTCATCTCCCAACAATCATCACCCATAGGTGTCACATGTCTATACCTGCAAACTTTTCTTTCTTGCTCACTATATCTTATTCTTCTTATACCTGGTTTTCTCACAGATCTTCCATGTTTTGTTGTCCACACACATGAACATTGTACATTCATTGAAACATGTTTGCTTCATTTCTTTTCAACATTTGCATATGTTTTGTATTCACTGCCCATGCCTCACTGTCTTGTAGCATCACACATCACATGCAGGCATCATACAGCTGACCTTTTGTTTAAGAGAGAAACATTTTATTGTCAACAGAAATAGTAGTTCCAAGGCCTTTTTTTCCTTCCTGTCCTTATTCTAGCTACTATACTTACAGATCAGTTTCCTCCACTGCCAATTATGTCAATAGAGCCTTCCTAGGATTGGATAAAGTTTATTCCTCTAATGCTCTTAATACCAAATATCTTTGCACATCTGCCACACACACATATACATATATATATATCACTGAATGGTATTCCATTGAAAATTGAAAGGAACCACAAAGTAAGGTACTCAAATCTTCTCAAATAGAGAGGGTACACTCATTTATTAAAATCCCGCTCTTACATAACAAGTTCAGTTTCTTTCAGTTAATAATTTGTGATAGTGATGGCTTTTTGCCAATTCCTTACTTATATAAGTTACTGATTAGGTAGAGCCAAGATATGGCAAAGTTACCAGACATTTATACAAGTGGCTAAAACAGGCATTGTTACACATTTAACAGAAAATATGACAAGTCAAAAGATCACATACCAGAGACATATAGAAACACACACATGTAAAAACATGTGTGATTGATTATGTTTGCATTTGTATATATTTCCATCTCTGTATATGTATATCAGTATCATTGTCATTGTATATAATATCTATGCTGCTTGAGTATATGATTGTATGTTTATATAGACATGTGAGTGTCAGTAACTATTCCTAACTGCACAGTGGATACGGTGGAATTAAAACCTTATCATACAACACCCAGCCCTCCACATTTCAGATGGTAACTTGCTACCTTGGCTGAAGTAAGCTACAATGGTTACCAAATTACAAGTTTTCACTGTTTCATTAGTTACGACTTCATATTTCTGTAAAGAGTAATAGTATTCAATAATGACAGTAAAATGATAGGATCCATATTGTGCAACAATACCAAGTAATTTAGTTTTTAGATTTCTCTCAGTTTACATTTTACATTTCAAAGGATTCTAAGTAACTTTTACTCAATATAAAAAACAAAGATAATCATAAATTTCCATACACCCCCCACCCCACCTATCTCATTCTCATGTATTGACTTTAATCCATTTCGTTTACTTTCTTTTTTCATTTACTGCATTATAATTATATCTAATAGACTCATTCACAATCACAACACCACATAAATGGACATATAAGAAAGCCGTAAAGTTTATTTATCTACTGAATGTAACTGAAATCTCCCTTAACAAATTATTTAAAAGTGAGATTACAAGTTTTAATTCAAAATTGTAGAATAACATGCCCACAATGAAATAAAATAATTAAATCACTAATCAAAAGCTTTACATAATTAGCTACCTCTGTGCTGCCTGGGTACCAGGTTCTATTTAACAATCACATTATAACAATGTACAGGTATTTTAAAGGGCTTTTTTTTTAGTGCTAAAGCAGAAGTTAGCCTTGTGGGGCTGGCTCATGGTAGATTTAATACTCATCATGAAGTTTTTTTTTTATGTTTACAGCCATCTGACTTACTGATGCCAAACCTTTTTGTCCTTTTTTATGACATTCAGGGATACATGGACCTCTGTTGGTTTAAAGGATGAGTATTCCAGTTATCTGATCAATCACCTGTACCTTTAACATACTTCTAAGTGAGATTCAGTATGAATCTGTGTGTGACAAAGCTGGCTTTTGCCTTATAAGTACAGTCCATTTGATGGGCTTCCTAACACTTTCTGTCTACCCAATTTCACTCATATGGCATATATTGATCCAATCCTATAGTAAATGACTTTTGCCCAAGATATCATGCAGTGGGCTTGAACCCAAATCTAATGATTGTGAAATAAACTTTTTAACTATTTGACCATTCTAAACCAGAAACACACAGAAAGGCCAACGATTTACAATTGTTTCATCAATCATAGCTATAAGAATATTTTATATGCATAACATTGGTGTAGAAATCAAATTAACTAAAACCTACAAAACAGTCGATGGCAATATTTTAACTGAAAGACAATGAATAGCCAGCAGAAGAAATAAATTAATTCTATTCAATATTAGAAGAATGAAGTTTTTAAAATATTGTTTATAAAAAGTATTATTTTATGATAAATTTAGATAAGTAAACTAGATTTTTATACCTCATCTATTATTGTTTTCATATGTTTATCAATAGAGTTATAGTTGCTAAGTTAAGTTCTTAAATTTTAAATCATAGTTTCAAACTCTTTCAAAGGTAATTGCTTTTGTTTCTTATTATGGCGCTTTACTCTATTTGCTTCATTATACCTTGTCTGGAAATAATTACCTTCTATTTCACATGTTTAATATAAACATATATATAGTTTTATTTTGTAGTAGAGTTATATAAACATACAGAAAAAGAGAGCAGCTTTGGAAAGGACTATAAACGCCATAAATAAGAGAAAAAGGAGGGGAAGAGCAAGAACTACTAGACAAAGGAAGAAAGAAAGGGGGAGGGAGCATCAGTGAAATAAACTTTATGCAATCGCAGTAAGTCTCCTTAGAAATGGCTGTGTTTAATATTATAAGTAGGAAAACTTCAATCAATTGAAATTAAACTTGTAATTTAAAGACAAAAACTCCCTTTAGGTGTTGCTTAAGTAAAAAAAAAGAAAAGAAAGGGAGGTAACTCTCACAATATCTAAACTGTTTGGAACAATTTAAACAATGCATTAAGGAGTGCACTTTGTCTTAATGCCAGCTGGTGAAAACAAAGGACATATTTCGATCTGGGTTAGATCTCAGTGAAGCACGTTTATTTAGTAGTTGGCCTTTAATTAGAATGGTCTCAATTTACATATATGAGAAATGGAAGAGAGATAGCAAGCAGGCTACGTATGTCAAAAATATCTCAGGTGAGAATTTGACATGATGTAAATATATATGTATAATAGAGTCTTATGCTATTACATATTAAGAATTTCATATTACAAAACACCCAATAGTTGCTATTAACAGAACAATCCAAATCATGATAAAATAAAAATTATGTGAAAAATTAGAAACCTCCTCCAGAATAAACTACTTATTTCTATTTAGAAACTATAATCGATGTTGGATTAAGCAAATTAAATAGATTCTCACTTTTAAACCACAGAATGAGTTCTATAAACATACAAGAAAGATATCAGAATGTAAAAATAAACAAGAAAAATCAACACTATAACTTTAAGTAAAGTGCAAAGCAATATCTATGAGTTATAAATTAGAAAATGAAAACTTAATAAGAAACACCAATAGATATAAAAATGTTAATGGTACTGTTGGGATACAATATTTCTTTACAGAAATTAATCTTTGAGAGTGAACATTTTATGAAAACAAAGGCTCTGACTATTTACAGTTGACATTTTTTATTTCAACTCTTTTCATCATCATCATCATTGTTTAACGTCTAAATGATGATGATGATGATGATGATGATGATGATGATGAAGTCAACTCCAAATAATTAGAGCCTTTGTTTTCATAAAATGTTCATGGAATCTCAAAAGAGGCAACTACCTCAGATAAAAGAATCAAACCTTTACTGTTTTACAATAGTATTTCTGATAGATTTTGTGGATATGTGAAATTTCAGCTGCAGTAGCTCCGATTCTTGTTTCGAGTTTGTGTGTTTGTTGTTTATTATGGTATTGCTTCAGGTTTCCACCTTCCTCCACAAATAGAAGTAAACATATACACATGCATACACCAGGTCTGAATACAGAGGGGCCGAACTCCCACTGTCATCGCCTCCATCTCTCTCGCCCACTCCATCTCTCACTATTATGAGCAAATCTGGTCCCACACGTTGGCCGCCCCATATACGATTGTTTTCTTTACCACAATGAAACTGTTATATAAACTGTATTTTAAATACATAGGTATTGATCTCTTTTTGTTATATTTTCTAATTTTCGCACAAATAAGAATAAAAATATTTCAATTCAACTAATGATTGTCGATAGTATATTTGATATTTATTGAAGTTTTTGCGTGTTTTGGTATCAATCTGTCTAAAAGCTAATTACTTGATGGAAAATTTCTCTCTTACCAGTAGCAATCAATTTTTGGTACACCAATATGCATCTTTTTGCTTCTAACACCATTAATATAACAAATCCAACTTTTATATTGGTGACATTCATTTCAGTCCCATTAAAAGCTACATACCTTCCTAATGATTTCATCTCTTGCTAAACATAATATTTTCTAAACACTAAACATACTCCACAATAAAACAGCTTACATATTGAATTCTTCTTCTGTACACATATTTTTACCACTTACTATTTCTTACTACAAATAAAACAGTTACTATATTAATTTCAAGAAATCTGTATATCTTTAGACAAGTTGAGAACATGTCTACTCAAAAATCAAGACAAATCCATATTTTTATGACAATCACATGTTTTAAGTGGTAGCTAATGCTTGCCTACAGCACTAAATGTTTTCTCTTACTTTCGTAAACCAACAGACAGAACCAAATTAGTCTTTTAATATTAAATTCCTGAGATAAAACTAAAAGTAACACCAAAGAATACACATTAAATGTATGTGAATGCCATAACATAGTTTATATACAGGACACCTGTTTACAAAATACAACTGAGATTTAAAATCCATGTATCCTTATTTAAGGTGCAAATCTAAATAAATATGCTGCACAAATGAGCACACACTGACACATAATAAGCAACAGTACAATCATTAAAAACAGTCAAAAATTACTACTTTGATCAGTCAAAAATTACTACTTTGATCAGTTAATATTAGAAGTAGTTCTGTTTTATGTCAAAGGAGAATACAATGAATGAAATGGTAGAGTGCTGGAATAAATACTTCATTGTATTTAGTTGTATATTTTGGCATTCTCAGTTCAAAATCTGTCATGCTGGATTTGCTTTTCATCTTTACTTTACTTGCTCTTGGGTTAATGCCAGAAGTTACTATATTTTATAACTAATTTCGATGTAAACCACCTTTTAAATAGAGGTTTCACTGAGAAGACTTTTGAGAAGAGAAGACTGATACTATAATCTGTGTTAGATACAAATCTCTTGTTAGATATAGATCTGTGTCTCATACAATGTATTCTGTAACTAGAGACCACCTCTGTTGTAACTTTTTCTTTTCATTCAATATGGATTAAGTGATGCAGTTAGAAACTTGGCACATCAGACTAAGTTCTTTGGTATCAAGCCACCAATCTTCACATCACGCAAAGAAAAGTTATGGCTTTAAAAGACAAATTAACCATTGAGATGAAAAAGATTATTAATAGAAAAAAGAAAAAAAAACCACAACATATTTGAAACCTAAAGCCAGCATTTTTAATGTTTAAATAATCAAGAACTCTTCAACTGTTTAAATAATGATAAACATCAGCAGAAAAATAATGTTCTCAAAATAAAGCCATCTGAGAACATTAAGAAGTTCAATGAGGTAGTCATATGAAAGTGTTTTATTCCACTACATGAAAATGAATTTATTCTCAGAGTATAAAACTTTATTTTCCCTTTGATATTAAGCTAAACAAAAGAAGCCAAATTGTTCTGCAGTTCAGCAGAAAAGTCCCAAGACACAGAAGTCACTCTCTTATGCATTAATGATGATTTCTTTGTTCCTCAATCAGTAAGTTATTTCTCGTCTTTTAAGACTTCAAATAATGTCTACAGAAATAGTATATACTAATTTATTAGTAAATGCTCATTAATATCTCTCAAATTAAAAAGGCTAAATTACTGGACAAATTGCATTATAGTATTGAATCTTATTTTAAATCTTGCAAATATCTACCTAGTATTTCCTTCAGCAAGACTGATAAAATAGCCAGTGGGGTTGATTCAAACGATAGCCTCTAATCTACAAACGCTGGCCAGTTTAAAGAAAATTCAAACATTCAAACTGATATCATCTGCATGACTGTTTTCATACATTTCATATATGAAAGAACATATATAGATTTCATATATGTATTAGAAATATTAAATCAAAATTACAAGTTGGAATTCTTGATATTTTGATTCGTAGCAAGATAAACATCACTTTTAAATAGATTGCTAGAATAATCATACTAAACAAAGGAAAAGAAATATGAATCATCTTGCTTCTAAGTAAACAGAATTCCATAAAATAACTAAACAACATTAGAATAAAATGTGTTCAGCATATTAAAACAAAAATGAAACAATATCAATGTGATGTCCACCAGGCAATTTTAGACATACAGTTATACTCTTTATAACTAAATACATTTTCCATGTAGAAGACGCAGTGGCATACTTAAAATAACATTGTTTTAGAAATGATACAATGCTAAAAACATAATTTAGATGCTGTTCCACATTTCAAAAGAGTTTACAAGCATGAAAACTCTCTAATAAAATATCTTTTTTTTATTTTTACAAGCACACGCTTTGCTTGTTAGATGGTTGGTGTTGGGAAGTGTGTCCAGCCATAGAAACCTTGCCAAATATAGAATGTAATGTGCAAGATGAGGTCACTCCAACTTGTCTGCTCTGAGATTGAAAACCCATCTATCTTGTGCCAGCAGGGAAAGCAGACAGAAAGTGATGATGATGATGATGGTGATGGTTGTGGTGGTGATGAAACTGTCACACATGAAATGCACATAAGCTCAGTTGAACAGGTAAATTAAGGCAATGTTTTACATAATGGTAAAAATCCAGTAATTACATAAACCTTTAAACTTAAGTGATTGGCAATCTAACAATACCTTCAACACAGCCACTGTGTCTTTAGGAACATTACATATTATCCCACTAATTGTATTGCTATTGCTGTGATATCAGTTGTATTGCTATTACTGTGATATCAAAGCTATGAATGAAAGCTAATATTGAAAGATAAATATAAAGAGGTTGTGACATATCGCTGACATATCACAATAATATGTCTTATTATCGGCAATTTTAGATAATTATATCAATTTCAAATACGAAAATTGTGTACCTCAAAGTGGATAAGTAAAATATTCAGTATATAAAAACAAAAATGAAAACCAAACTTCTTTTTGTTATATTTTGTTGCATCAATTAATTGAGAAATTAAACAATGAAACAAGAGAACAGCTGAATATGGACAAAAATCAATAAAGTAGCTAAAAATAGCAATGAAATTGAATAACTGGAAAGAGATAAAATTTTATAAAATAATATTAAAATCTAAAATCAGAGAAGAAGTATGATCAATTATTGTACAGGCAATGTTAATTATCATTACATTATCCTTATTTCAATTTGTTTTTATATATTTATCAGGATTTTAGATGTGCAGATGTATGAAATTTGAGATCATTCTTAAAATATTGTTCAGTAATATATATTTTAACACCTCTGTAAGTCATTATTACAAGGATCCTATCAATTGCATTATTCATTTTAAAGTCCTTAGCACAAAACAGATTAACTTTCAAACAATGCATAACCTCTATTACAGATTCAATTCAATAAGCTGACTTTCTTCACCTCAGTGCCACCTTTGTATGCCCCATCAACACCAAACAGTGCCACCTTTGTATGCCCCATCAACACCAAACAGTGCCACCTTTGTATGCCCCATCAACACCAAACAGTGCCACCTTTGTATGCCCCATCAACACCAAACAGTGCCACTTTGTATGCCCCATCAACATCAAACAGTGCCACCTTTGTATGCCCCATCAACACCAAACAGTGCCACTTTGTATGCCCCATCAACACCAAACAGTGCCACCTTTGTATGCCCCATCAACACCAAACAGTGCCACCTTTGTATGCCCCATCAACACCAAACAGTGCCACTTTGTATGCCCCATCAACATCAAACAGTGCCACCTTTGTATGCCCCATCAACACCAAACAGTGCCACTTTGTATGCCCCATCAACACCAAACAGTGCCACCTTTGTATGCCCCATCAACACCAAACAGTGCCACCTTTGTATGCCCCATCAACACCAAACAGTGCCACCTTCGTATCCACCATCAACACCAAACAGTTCCACACCAAACAGTGCCACTTTTGTATGCCCCATCAACACCAAACAGTGCCACTTTGTATGCCCCATCAACACCAAACAGTGCCACCTTTGTATGCCCCATCAACACGAAACAGTGCCACTTTTGTATCCACCATCAACACCAAACAGTGCCACCTTTGTATGCCCCATCAACACCAAACAGTGCCACCTTCGTATCCACCATCAACACCAAGCAGTGCCACCTTCGTATGCCCCATCAACACCAAAGAGTGCCACCTTTGTATGCCCCATCAACACCAAAGAGTGTCACCTTTGTATGCCCCATCAACACCAAACAGTGCCACCTTTGTATGCCCCATCAACACCAAACAGTGCCACCCTTGTATCCACCATCAACACCAAACAGTGCCACTTTGTATGCCCCATCAACACCAAACAGTGCCACTTTGTATGCCCCATCAACACCAAACAGTGCCACTTTGTATGCCCCATCAACACCAAACAGTGCCACCTTTGTATGCCCCATCAACACCAAACAGTGCCACCTTTGTATGCCCCATCAACACCAAACAGTGCCACCTTTGTATCCACCATCAACACCAAACAGTGCCACCTTTGTATGCCCCATCAACACCAAACAGTGCCACTTTGTATGCCCCATCAACACCAAACAGTGCCACCTTTGTATGCCCCATCAACACCAAACAGTGCCACTTTTGTATGCCCCATCAACACCAAACAGTGCCACCTTTGTATGCCCCATCAACACCAAGCAGTGCCACCTTCGTATCCACCATCAACACCAAATAGTGCCACTTTGTATGCCCCATCAACACCAAACAGTGCCACCTTTGTATGCCCCATCAACACCAAACAGTGCCACTTTGTATGCCCCATCAACACCAAACAGTGCCACCTTTGTATGCCCCATCAACACCAAACAGTGCCACTTTTGTATGCCCCATCAACACCAAACAGTGCCACCTTTGTATGCCCCATCAACACCAAACAGTGCCACTTTTGTATGCCCCATCAACACCAAACAGTGCCACCTTTGTATGCCCCATCAACACCAAACAGTGCCACCTTCGTATCCACCATCAACACCAAACAGTGCCACTTTTGTATGCCCCATCAACACCAAACAGTGCCACCTTTGTATGCCCCATCAACACCAAACAGTGCCACCTTTGTATGCCCCATCAACACCAAACAGTGCCACCTTTGTATGCCCCATCAACACCAAACAGTGCCACTTTTGTATGCCCCATCAACACCAAACAGTGCCACCTTTGTATGCCCCATCAACACCAAACAGTGCCACCTTTGTATGCCCCATCAACACCAAACAGTGCCACCTTTGTATGCCCCATCAACACCAAACAGTGCCACTTTTGTATGCCCCATCAACACCAAACAGTTCCACCTTTGTATGCCCCATCAACACCAAACAGTGCCACCTTTGTATGCCCCATCAACACCAAACAGTGCCACCTTTGTATGCCCCATCAACACCAAACAGTGCCACCTTTGTATGCCCCATCAACACCAAACAGTGCCACCTTTGTATGCCCCATCAACACCAAACAGTGCCACCTTTGTATGCCCCATCAACACCAAACAGTGCCACCTTTGTATGCCCCATCAACACCAAACAGTGCCACCTTTGTATGCCCCATCAACACCAAACAGTGCCACCTTTGTATCCACCATCAACACCAAACAGTGCCACCTTTGTATGCCCCATCAACACCAAACAGTGCCACCTTTGTATGCCCCATCAACACCAAACAGTGCCACCTTTGTATCCACCATCAACACCAAACAGTGCCACCTTTGTATGCCCCATCAACACCAAACAGTGCCACCTTTGTATGCCCCATCAACACCAAACAGTGCCACCTTTGTATCCACCATCAACACCAAACAGTGCCACCTTTGTATGCCCCATCAACACCAAACAGTGCCACCTTTGTATCCACCATCAACACCAAACAGTGCCACCTTTGTATGCCCCATCAACACCAAACAGTGCCACCTTTGTATGCCCCATCAACACCAAACAGTGCCACCTTTGTATCCACCATCAACACCAAACAGTGCCACCTTTGTATGCCCCATCAACACCAAACAGTGCCACCTTTGTATCCACCATCAACACCAAACAGTGCCACCTTTGTATGCCCCATCAACACCAAACAGTGCCACCTTTGTATGCCCCATCAACACCAAACAGTGCCACCTTTGTATGCCCCATCAACACCAAACAGTGCCACCTTTGTATCCACCATCAACACCAAACAGTGCCACCTTTGTATGCCCCATCAACACCAAACAGTGCCACCTTTGTATGCCCCATCAACACCAAACAGTGCCACCTTTGTATCCACCATCAACACCAAACAGTGCCACCTTTGTATGCCCCATCAACACCAAACAGTGCCACCTTTGTATGCCCCATCAACACCAAACAGTGCCACCTTTGTATGCCCCATCAACACCAAACAGTGCCACCTTTGTATGCCCCATCAACACCAAACAGTGCCACCTTTGTATCCACCATCAACACCAAACAGTGCCACCTTTGTATGCCCCATCAACACCAAACAGTGCCACCTTTGTATGCCCCATCAACACCAAACAGTGCCACCTTTGTATGCCCCATCAACACCAAACAGTGCCACCTTTGTATCCACCATCAACACCAAACAGTGCCACCTTTGTATGCCCCATCAACACCAAACAGTGCCACCTTTGTATCCACCATCAACACCAAACAGTGCCACCTTTGTATGCCCCATCAACACCAAACAGTGCCACCTTTGTATGCCCCATCAACACCAAACAGTGCCACCTTTGTATCCACCATCAACACCAAACAGTGCCACCTTTGTATGCCCCATCAACACCAAACAGTGCCACCTTTGTATGCCCCATCAACACCAAACAGTGCCACCTTTGTATCCACCATCAACACCAAACAGTGCCACCTTTGTATGCCCCATCAACACCAAACAGTGCCACCTTTGTATCCACCATCAACACCAAACAGTGCCACCTTTGTATGCCCCATCAACACCAAACAGTGCCACCTTTGTATGCCCCATCAACACCAAACAGTGCCACCTTTGTATGCCCCATCAACACCAAACAGTTCCACCTTTGTATGCCCCATCAACACCAAACAGTGCCACCTTTGTATGCCCCATCAACACCAAACAGTGCCACCTTTGTATGCCCCATCAACACCAAACAGTGCCACCTTTGTATCCACCATCAACACCAAACAGTGCCACCTTTGTATGCCCCATCAACACCAAACAGTGCCACATTTGTATCCACCATCAACACCAAACAGTGCCACCTTTGTATGCCCCATCAACACCAAACAGTGCCACCTTTGTATGCCCCATCAACACCAAACAGTGCCACCTTTGTATCCACCATCAACACCAAACAGTGCCACCTTTGTATGCCCCATCAACACCAAACAGTGCCACATTTGTATCCACCATCAACACCAAACAGTGCCACCTTTGTATGCCCCATCAACACCAAACAGTGCCACCTTTGTATGCCCCATCAACACCAAACAGTGCCACCTTTGTATCCACCATCAACACCAAACAGTGCCACCTTTGTATGCCCCATCAACACCAAACAGTGCCACCTTTGTATGCCCCATCAACACCAAACAGTGCCACCTTT
>OZ024745.1:95689977-95734977 GCA_964016885.1 Eledone cirrhosa
CCCTTCCTAACACCAACCTCATTTACAGTGAGTGCTGGGTGCTTTTTCGTGGCGCCTACACGTCCACTTTACAGTGTGGGCTGGGTGCTTTTTTGCTGTGGCACCTCCACGACCACCTTGAAGTGGGAGGGTGTGGGGGCATATTGTCTATATGCTTCAGTTTGTACCCAGGGGAGGTCGGGTACTCTGTATTACTGCATGACGCCAGAGGTAACGGTCGTGTGTCATCGCCTTTGAGATGTGTAATTGGGTAAGGTCGGCTTTTATCACCTCATCCCAGGTCATCTTGGGTCTCCCCATTCCGCGGTTTCCATCGACTTCTAGTGCTCTGCACCTTTTTATGCAGCTGTCATCCTTCATACGCATCACATGTCCATACCAACGCAACCGCTTCTCCTGCACACAGCATTTGATTCCTCTTATTCTCAGTCTCTCTTTCAATTCATTTATGCTTTTGTCGTTCGCATATATTACTTTTACACATCCATCGGAGCATGCAGGCTTCGTTTCTCTCTAATCTACGTAAGTCTTCCACCTTCAGCGCCCAGGTCTCACTACCATGTAACATTGCTGTTCGGATACACGCATCATACAGTCTGCCTTTCATTTTGAGGGAGAAGCCTTTTGCAGCTAGCAGTGGTAGTAGTTCCCTGAACTTCTTCCATCCCGTTCTTACCCTAGTTATTGTACTTTCTGAACACCCACCTCCGCTGCTAATTCGGTCACCTAGGTAGCAGAAGCTGTCTACTGTCTCTACAGAGCCCTCCCAGAGATTGGTGGTACTTGTTTCCTGTGGCTGTTTGCTGCTTGCTGTCCCAGTACAGCTGCTGCATGTGAAGCCTACATTCTTAATTAAGCTTCCTGAGATCCCGCTACATCTCTTGTGTACCCATTGTTTGCATTTGGGGCAGAGAATGGAGTTCCTACCTACACATTTCCTACATACTGAGCAAGGCCATTTCCCTGGGGGGATCTGGGTTCTGTTTTCTCGTCTACTTACAAGGACCTTAGTCTTTGTCATGTTGACTTTGAGACCCTTTCTTTCTAGTCCCTGCTTCCAAGTTTGGAATTTATTCTCTAGTTCTACCATAGATTCAGCTATAAGTGCGAGGTCATCAGCATACAGGAGTTCCCATGGGCATCCGGTCTTAAACTCCTCCGTTATTGCCTGCAGGACTATGATGAACAGGAGAGGGCTAAGAACAGAGCCCTGGTGTACCCCAACCTGTACGCTAAATTCCTCGCTATACTCATTGCTAATCCTAACTTTGCTGACTGCTCCCCTATACATGGCTTGTACAGCTTTTACAAGCTATTCATCTACTCCTTGTTTTCTAAGAGCCGACCAGATTACAGCACGTGGAACTCTGTCAAAGGCTTTCTCGAGATCGACGAATGCCAGATAGAGTGGCTTACTTTTAGCTAGGTACTTTTCCTGTAACTGCCTCACAAGGAAGAGGGCATCAGTGGTGCCTCTTCCTGGTACAAACCCAAATTGCATCTCATCTAGTTTCACCCGGTCCCTAATCAACTGTGCTATAACTCTTTCTGTTACTTTCATGACCTGGTCCATCAGCTTCATACACATTTATTTTTTCACGTTGCCCCTGTTTACTCAGCTGTAGAAATGAGTTACGCTCCTGCCAAATCAATGGGTGGCAGTAGTTCCAGATGCACGCATCGAAAGACTGGTGTATATATATATAGACAGAGAGAGAGAGAAACACAGAGAGAGGGACAGAAAGATCAGATCATGTATGTCACATAAGAATAGCAATGTGTTCATTAATGTTACTACCTATCTATGAAACACAACAGTTCTTTAAGTCAGTTCTTATACTTAGTTTCTATTCCTTCCAGCTAAGTAAATTGATACAAAAGAGATGAAATAACTTGGCCAGATATGAAGAAAATCTCAAGATCTGGTTGATCAATACCTTATCCATATCTGAACAATTTATTTCTGCATGGCTTAGTGGTTAGAGCATTGAGCTTGCAATCAAAAGTTTGTGAGTTCGATTCTTGGACCGGGTCATGTGTTGTGTCCTTGAGCAAGATACTTTATTTTTTCACATTGCCCCTGTTTACTCAGCTGTAGAAATGAGTTACGCTCCTGCCAAATCAATGGGTGGCAGTAGTTCCAGCTGCACACATCGAAAGACTGGTGTAGTGGCTCTGAGAACAATGCGGCTTTGAGATGATCAATGCAAATTGACAATGAAAAGGCGCTCCCGTTCGAGTTAGAAGAGAACTATTGACCTTCAGGAGAAGCAGCGACCCCTGATTTTATTCAGCAACTGAAACAAATATGAAGTACACCAAATCCAATGCTCCTAGAGGCGGCCCTTGCTTTTCTTATTTGCCAGTGTAAACTCAGCCAGATTAGATTAGTAACATAAGGTGAAACACTTATGAACACAATTGTATAAACCACATCATTATAGGAAAAGAAAATATCCCCCCCCCCCCTCCCCCGACAGTGGACGCAGTGGTGAGGATGACAATGATGATGATGGTGTTGATGTTGATGATAATAAACAACTGAGAATTAAGATAAAAGCAGAGATTACTTTGATGTTTGTATTTTTCTTTATTTCACGATACTTAATCATTTGGAATATTTTTAAAGATAGAAAATAAATCAATCACACACAATTAATAAGTAAAATTCAAAGAAATAGAAAAAAAATAATATTAGGTGATAGAGAAAATAAGAACAGAGCAAACAATATGTAATTCACAATTTACTATTTATAGCAAAAGAGAAAGTGTATTGAAATAACCGAGTATACACAAATTAAAGAATGTTTTCTTAATGAATGTTTTCTTAATTTATATTTTTAATTGTGAATCATTTGAACATTTCAGAATTAATGTAAAGAGAAATTTAAAAAAAATTAAAATTCATATTCTTAGTGAAGCAAAATTGAACTATTTACAATTAGGAAGGTTTTGGGTAGTTCTTAAAATATAAGCCAACTGGGAAATTATAGGAGATGAATAGAAAACTAGATACAGTGGATTCTTTAAAAATTGAGTAACCACTTTATGTAAGCGAAGTGCTCATATGCACAAATACATATGCACTTGTCTGTATGTGCAAGTGTGTGTGTATGTGGCATAGCAGTTAAGATGTTGCATCAACCACACTATGTAGAGAGAGTGCACACATGCACAAATACACTTGTGTGTGTTGACGTGTGTGTGGCATAACAGTTAGGGTAGTGTGTTAACCACACTTTGTAGGGGGAGTGCACATTTGCACAAATGCACTCGTGCGTGAGTGAGTGAGTGTGGCATAGCAGTGAGGGTGTTGTGTCAACCATACTATGTAGGGGAATGCACACATGCACAAATACACATACACACATGTGTGTGTGTGTGTGGTGTATGTAACAGCAGGAAGGATATTGGATACATGATCATAGGCTTGATTCCTGAACTGGGCAGTTTCTTTGATTTCTTGATTGAGATACTTCATGTCATGTTGTTTTTACCTGATAGGACTGGGGTCCCTATCATTAAAATACCCCAGAAACCTTCTATGCGATGCAACTTCAGATGAAGCCAACTAAACCTACATTTAATTTTCTTTTCCTGCACACATACACATAATGAAAAAAGGATGTTAAGCTATGATGATGATGATGATGATATAATATATATATATTATATCATACAATTTCTTGTAGTAGTTTTTAGTAGGAAATTTAAAGAATTTCTTTCCCAAAGCAGAAACATAAGTACATAATGTGACAGATGAAGGAAAGAGGGGTGCACCAGCATTGAATTCACAAACAGAGAACTGGAAAAATTAACTATTCAATGCTCTAACAACTCTTCCAAATCAATCAACCTATATACATATATATTGTTTGGATCTAGCTGTCGAAACAGCTGGAGCTCAGCTGTCGGGGTCCTGACTCTTATCCCATATATATATTTATACACCCACACATATATATATATACATAGTATTTTGTTAAGAACATAATGGAACCACAATTGACTATTCAATACATTAAGTGGGGAAGGTACTTGATTTCACTGAGAGATTAGATAACTTTTACAATACAAGTTCTGTAAAAACATTTTAAGGCCATTTCCCATGCTAAAGTAGGTATATATATATATATATATATATATATATATATATATATATATACACTTCCATTTATAAATCTTTTATGTGTGTGTGTGTGTATATATATATATACATGCATGCACATAAAAGATTTATAAATGGAAGTATCCACTTAGTTTTGACTAGAAAAGATGATGGGAAGCTCAATGTTGATAAAAGACATCCAAGGTAAAATCCAGGAGGTAAGATCTGAAAAATCATTATTATGTATTGAAGGTAAACAAAAGAGTTTGCATAATTGGATCCTTGCAAACTCTTTGGATTTTACTTTCTCTCTCTCTCTCAATATATATATATATATATATATATATATATATATATACCTCCATATATATACATCGCCTTGCCTGAATACAAAGTAAAACCTACTACAGTCAGTAGGCATCTCTAACAAACCCCCCCCCCCCGTCCCACCACCCCCACCCCATCCACACCGCTCCTTTCAATGTAAAGTTATGTTGGTGCCACAACATCCAGGCCAAAACAAATGAGTTTGTGTAGGTGTCACGACAAAAAAACACACAGTCCACGCTGTAATGTGGCCGTGTAGCCAACACGGTAAAAACCTCCCAGTCCCACACTGTAAATGTGGTTGGTGTTAGGAAGGGCATCCAGCTGTAGAAAACCCGCCAGACAGTCCTATGCGAGCAAGACAACCACTCTTGCCTCAAGTGGGAAAACTCCCGTCCAAATCCATGCAAGCGTGGAACATGGACGTTAAACGATGATGATGATATACCTACGTATATATATATATACATACCTACTTATATATACATATACATACCTACTTATATATACACATACATTATATATATAAATATATATATATATATATATACATATATATGTGTGTGTGTGTGTGCATATAAATATACACCCACACAATGTACATATAGAAATATACTTTCCATTTATGCACATACCCTTACAAATGTAAAATATCAATTCTGTAAAATGAAACAATAGTATGGAAATTCATACTGACATTTTTACCATTTAATAAATCAACTAACTCTGGAAAGTTTGTCCAAAACCTTATAATTCCGTAAAATCAATAGTATTTTAACATGCATCAAAACAATGCATTAATATCAAACAATAATTTCTGAATTAATTATTTGCTATAGAGTTTACATAGATATCAAAATATGATTGAATTACTAAAAACCTTTTATTGAAAACAAAGAAATATATAATCTGTAGGCATATATGAATGAAATAAAATGATTTCTTTTAACTATAGACAAAGCCAACTTTTGCAATGACAATAGACTGTTGATTTCCCAGATTGTGGAATACCTTATTTTATGGTATTTTTCAATTCTGAGAATATAAAATATGAAGCCAACTATAATAGGATCTGGACTCAAAAAGATAAGAAACGAAACTAAATTCACATTCAAATATTTAATCAGGTGTTCTATATTCCTAACCAATAATAGAAAATAAAAATACATTTAAAAATTTTTTCATGCGTTTTTTCTTTAACTTATATATTTGCTTGGTAATAGAGCTAGTAGTTGCTGTCATAGTTTATTTAATCATTGATTAGTCCTGATCAAATGACCATATGATCAAAGATGTCCCAGCCATGACCATCCACTTTTTTTTCAGGCATAGTGCACTTTATTTCATATTATGAAATTTGGTGGTGGATTGACAGTATCGGTAGAGGGTCGGACGCCATGCTTTGCACAGAGTTACGCCCCTTTACGGACTGAGTTCAAATCCCGCCGAGGTTAACTTTAACTTTCATTCTTACAGGGTTGATAAAATAAAGTACCAGTAATGTACTGGGTAATTGCTAGCCTTGTGCCAAAAGTAGAAACAAGTATGAAATTTGTATTTTCCCATTTAAGATTGTACAATCAGATTTCAGAGCAATTTTGCTGTTATTTCTAAAAGATGAAATGACTCTGTCACAGCTCCATTGAGGTAGTTCCTATACAACTGCAACCTTAATACTAATCACACACATGTGAATTTATTTTGGAATTTGTTGTCAACCAAACAAACTAATTTAAACAGAATTTTTTAGCTAGGTCTGGTAGAAGAGGCTGTACCCCAGACTTTGCAGGCCTAAAAATGACGATGATCATGTTCAGTTTAGATTATTGCAGGAAAGACAATGTGCCAACAAAAGTTCAGGAATCCCACACCATTCTTGTGGGAAGAAGAGACTATTAGTATTACTAGGTTTGAAATACATGATGATGGAATAATACTACACAGTTCTTATAATTAATAGGCTGTATTGCATGTATGCCATAGTGCTAGAAGAAAGTCCTTTTTATTTACATGCATTTCATCCCAGTCACCTTCAAACCTTCTCCTGCCAATTCTTACATCGAAGCTTTGTCTTGTTAAACATCCCTCTTGTCATCTTAACGTGGTATAACTATCAATGCTGAAGGTAGAAAGAGGAGACTACCAAAGTACTATTTAGAAAAGGAAGTCATGCCTTCATCATTTTAAAGCTTGTCCAGAAGGCAAAGCCTCTGTTTAGATATATTAACTCTTTACCATTTACATTACTCTATATATACTATTGCATTTTTGTGATAAAGCCTTTATCTCACATAATATTGAATCTATGAGATTTTAATATTTATTTTGAGATCAATACCTTAACGTCAGTATGAGTAGCCAGGTTACAGTTGGTTTGAACAGAAAGAGGTGAGAGAATTCTGGCCAGATATGGCCGGTTTAAATGTTAAAGGGTTAAAGCTTGTCGAGAAGGCAACGGCTCTGTTTAGATGTATTAAGCTATGAATTTTTAATAACTTTTTCAAATTCATGCTACTGTGTGGTGATTCATCATAACAAATGAACATATACAGAAATTATAGGACACAGTACGATAAATAACATTCTTGCTAAAACAAATATTCTTTGATATCATAAATTGAATTTTCAGTTTCTTTGCTGTGATAATTGATGATTATAAAATATGATTATTTCTTTATTTGCTACAAAATAAAATAGATAGTTACTTCAGGTTTTCAAGAATGAGAAGACAAATTAATTCATATTACACCTGTGATTTTCAACAAAATACGACACAACCCATTGGCATGATTAGAAATTAATAAAACAGTTAATTACTGTAACTAAAGTTTCTATTGTATTTGTTCTGTCTCTATATATTTGACATCAGACCATTTTATTGATAGCTTGGCCAGATATTTTACTAGACGTCCATTAAGTTATATTCTAAGCTTGAACATAATGAGAAAGCTATTTATTTTCTTGAATTCACCCAAATCATGGGCTATGTCATTCATTAGAAATATGGTAATGAAAGGGTTTTCTCCACTGTTCTAACATTATGGATCTATCACCAGTTTATCTAGACATTTCTCACCCAAGTTATAATTTGATTGAATTTCAAGAAATGGATAATACTACCATAGTACTTTTTTATTCACAAAAATAATTATGTTAGTGATAAACAGTTAATTCAAAAGTCCATTTGCTCAGAATGCCTTCTAAAACAAGAAATCATATGGAGGTTATTTAATAATTTAAGCACGGCTGCAAGAACTGAAATAATTACACACAACTATAGAAATAATTTCAATAATAGTCTGTTGGATTTGACAGATAAAAATACACCTCATTATTAATTCATACAAGGGCGGTGGATTGGCAGAATCAGTAGAGTGTCAGACGCCATGCTTTGACGCATAGAGTTACGGCTCTTGCCATTCTGAGTTCAAATCCTGCCGAGGTGAACTTTGCCTTTCATCCTTACAGAGTCGATAAAATAAAGTACCAGTAATGCACTGGGATAATTGCTGGCCTTGTGCCAAAAGTGGAAACAATTATTAATTCATACAAAATTCAATAGTACCCACTTGTAGAAATGTACAACTTTTTGCACTTAATACCATTACACTTGAAGTATCACTTTACACTTCTTTTTCTTTGATCTGATATTTTAGCTCGATTTATTTTGGGCTAAATACTATCCCATCCACCACTTCTTTTTTGCAATTCCTACCACTCAAAACACAGCTATCAACTAAGTATCGAGGAAAATGTCACTTGAGAATGGAATGCATTTACTTTCTTATCCTGCTTAGAATCATCCTGCACACAACTCCTCTACCTATTGTTATTTACCAAACATTTACATTGAATGCTTATCATTTTGATTTTTCAGCATCCAATAAACTAAATGCACAACAATGCTCAACAGAAATAAATTCTCTCCTAGGACATCTGTTGCCAAAGCTCTAATCTTTCCAGAATTTATTTGGTTATTATTTTCTGTAAATTGTAATATCCATTGAGAAATTGCTTTCTCTCACAAACTCAAATATACATATATACTCACAGGAATGAGACATTGATTTTTGAAACTCCTTTAATCTTCAATTTTCCTGCAATTCTTTTTTAATTCTATTCTTCATTGTTTCATATTCCCCCCTCGATCTATATTTTCTTCTCTCTCTCCCTATCTTTTTTTTTTTAAATCTCTTTAAACAACATATGGATGTATTTATGCAATATTTGTCATGCTTCTCTTTTGACTTTTCTCTATCAAAATTTTCTGACAGTTTAAGAATAAGAAGAAAGTTAAAAACATTTTACATGCATCTACGAAGAAAATCATTTATAATAAATGTATATAAAATAGATAAAAGGAATTATTCATGGAGCCAAAATCTTAAGAGCTTTAAAACTATCTTGCTGCTGTAAATAATTTTCTGTTCTTAAATGTAAAGAAATAAATTAGAAATAATAAATCAGTATGTATAAATTAGGGAAAGAATGAATAATAGTGAGAAAGGCTGGGCAGTAGCAATGTGGAAGATATAATTGATTAAAGTTCAATATATATATATATATATATATATATATATATATATATATATAAATATAAAGAACAGTAAATGATGTGATCGATTAGAGCCAAAAGAATAGAAGTCATACAAGAACAAACACCTCACAGAAGAAAAGGTAGTATTTAGTTGTTTGGTTGAATAAATAATTTGAATCAAATAGATAGAAATTAACAGGAAAGATATTTCAGTATTTTTGAGCAAGAAGAGAATTCTGTCACCATATCATTTTATGACCAGCATTAGTATTGATAAATCCTTAATATAAACAAGATTGAAATTGAAACAGAAGTAATCCCATAAAGATATTTAAATATTACCAATAAATGATGATTTCTAAAAACATCTTACAAAACAATCCATATGGAATTATCTGATATATAATCTTTATGATAATTGTTTCTACTTTTGGCACAAGGCCAGTAATTATCCCAGTGCATTACTTTATTTTATCGACCCCATAAGGATGAAAGAAAGGCAAGGTTAACCTCAGCGGGATTTGAACTCAGACCGTAAAGAGCCGTAACTCTATGCTTCAAAGCATGGCGTCTGACCTTCTACCGATACTGTCAATCCACCGCCCTTTATATTATTATAATCTTTATAATAATGATTTCTGATTTAGGAACAAGGCCAGCAATTTGGGAGGGGGGGGGGTCAATTAAATCGACCCCAGTGCATGACTGGTACTTTATTTTATCGACCCCATAAGGATGAACCTCAGCGGTATTTGAACATGAGGGGCCATTACTGTATGCCGCTAAGCATGTTGTCCGATGCTCTGCCGATTCTACCAATCCATCGCCCCAATAATCTCCATAATAATGACTGTATTGGATGGTTTATTGTGTGAAACATGGCATGTGATGTTAAAATCTCTAAAATTTATATTCAGAATTTAAGGAATAAAAATGTAAGACAGATGGAATGGAATGTTCTAAATCTTCTAACATTCATACCAGAAATCAGTATTCTGTCAACTATGTTCTCTCTCTCTGTTTATCTATCTATCTATCTCTATTTACCTACCTACCTACTATCTACCTACCTACTTACCTATCTACCTACCTACTATCTACCTACCTACTATCTACCTACCTACTTACCTATCTACCTACCAACCTACTATCTGCCTATCTCTCTATCGAGCTAGATGTCTGTCTATCTATCTATCTATCTACCAACCTACCTACTATCTACCTATCCATCTCTCTATCAAGCTAGCTGTCTATCTGTGTATCTATCTATCTGTCTCTATTAAAATACTATAAAGAAACTGTATATTACTTATTCCCTCCATAAAGGCTAGTATGTATAATATAAGGAAAACATTAAGTAAGGTGTCAAGAAAGAGACAATAAAACATAGTTATGGATATTACAATGAAACAAGATACATATGCTTAAAATATTCCTGAGTACACAATAGCTGCAACAGCCAATCATACTGATACAATCATTAAAATTCAGGATAAGAATTTAATGAAAAGCAAAAGTGTTATCATATGTATTATGATAAGACTTTGAAAAAACTATTAGAAAATATGATTTCTTATTTCAATTCATTGAAAGAAAAGAGATATGAATGCAGCCATTTTTTTATCTCAAGGAATCATGCAGGTACATTGTTGCTAAATATATTATTCTGTAAAGAGGATGAAAAATTAGAAATGATGCTGTAATTAAATTTTCTATGGGATTACAAAACCTACTTTAAATAGCACACACATTTCACTCAAATCCCATCCTACC
Organism: Eledone cirrhosa; assembly: GCA_964016885.1. Taxonomy (NCBI): domain Eukaryota; kingdom Metazoa; phylum Mollusca; class Cephalopoda; order Octopoda; family Eledonidae; genus Eledone; species Eledone cirrhosa. Next base: position 95,700,723 of record OZ024745.1, read on the forward strand.
ATCTTAAAGAAAGAAGGACACATTACATGATGTAGTCCTTGATGTATGATATCAAAATAGAAGATAGACTTCTTGTGGTTGGAATGTCGTTGATGAGAAAAAAGGTCGCTTGGGGATACAATGGAACAAAACCACAATGTCTAAATGTTTGAAATTAGTTGTTCACATAATAATGTTTTTCACACTATTGTCTTCATCTTTAGATATGAAACATATTTATATTTTTCACATCTACATTATGTTTGGTCAGGTCAGGTTTCTGCCTGCTACCAGGTACCATGTAACCTAGTACAACCTGCTTCATGGTTGAGTGGTCAGCAACTAAATTGGCTGGTCTGGTAAACAGGGTAAGTGACATTTTAGTAGCACAAAAAACAAGAGCTGTTAAAGGGCAGATGAATTCCTTAGAGTCAACAGCCAGCCATCCCATGGGTTAAATAGCCTCACCAACATGCAATTGGTCAAGCATGGTGAATATGGCTACACCCCTGACATGACCAAAACCAAAAACAGAAAGTGGTGGGGGGTCAACCAGGAAGGAGTTCCTCCATCAGGGGCGAGAAGGCCCAGGATTGAATTGGACACTATGTTTGATCAGCTTCATCACTAAACATAATCATATTTCTAACTCCTATATACACAGTACAAAAATAGATTCAAAATAGGAATTTTTATTTCTAAACTACAATAATTCTCATATCCACTAGACTAAAAATGTGAGTAATCCCCATCATTACTATATTTCTAATGACAGACATTGCCTATGATTTTCAAATAATTTTGAAAATATTCAAGGATTTTGATGAATTTAGGAATATAACCAACTTTCTCATTATTAAACTGGTGTTTGGAACATATCAAAGTTTATAATGAAAGGTTTTAGATAAATATATTCAATCCAATCCAATCAAGGGCTTTCTCCCTTCCTGGTTGACTTCCACCACTTTCTGTTTAGTTTTGGTCATGTCAGGGGTGTAGCCATACTCACCATACTTGGTGAATTGCAGATTGATGAGGGTATTTAATCCATATTTGGGGTGGATGGTTGTCAACTCTGAGGAGTTCATCCATCCTTTTAACAGCCCTTGTTTTTTTTGTAAACACTTTAATATAAACAGCTTTGTGATGTTGAACAGGTTGGTATCAAAAAGGTTAATGTTCTATTATATCCTGAATAGCAGCAATAAAATAATAAATAGCATTGGTAATATAATTAAACCTTAAGGCCAACCACCTATGGGTTCCTTGGTATCAGAAAAACTACATTTGTAAACACACATTGTGATTTTGGAAGAGAAAGAACAAAATATTTATACATAAAAACAACAACTCAAATTACATTATTTCATTAATTTTGAATGAATATGAAAAATATTTAAATGACTAGAAGTTATTTATTATTTACTAATATCCAGTTAAAAATAAACATTCCTTTTGGCTTTACATGAGGTCAAAGAAATACTAAATCCATTTGAATTGATTTCAATATATTACTAAATATTATTCTATTGAATCCCAAACATTGAGGGGCCAAGTTTAACTTAAATGGATGAAAAATAGGATTCACAAATGAATGGTTAATATTGTGCTCTATTATTTCTACTAACTCACCACCATTCAATTCATAATAATAATGTTGGTACAGAACTTTAACCTTTCTTTAAATATTTCATATCTATTTTAGACCCCAACAACAATTTTATTTGATACACACAAAGTCACAAACGTGACTCCATACCTCGTCTCAACTCAGACTATTGATTGATTTTTGACACAATATACACTTCCATATGTCTGCAGTCAGAAGCCAATCTCTCCCCCACCCCCACAACTCACCCCAACGATAAAATATGTAAATACTTTTATTTATTGTTTATGCATAATGTGACCCACCATTCTTCCTAATGCATAAATCTAGAAAAGCTGCATAGCCAATAACCATATATTGAATTATATGCATGAATAGTGTACAACTTAAATTGTTCAACACACCACATTTATATCAACCCCCACTTCCCACCACCAAGAAAAAAAAATTATTTTCAAAAACAAAAACTAAGTAATTTCCCAAGTCCTTAATGTCCTATTGACTGTTCAATGGTGAAGAACTTCTCTTATATTTAATGTTAGAACTATTGTAATGCCAAGGATTAGGCCTTTAGATTTAGTTTGTTTATTTCTTCCCATACTTTCTTCTAACTCTGATCTTCTTGTAGTAATTTAATAGAAAACATCTAAAAATTGATAAGTTAATTCAAATGTTTATACTATCTTTATTAGTGGACAGAAAATTACTCTGAAAATGTGCAGTATTAAATTAATGACTTGAATATTTAATATGATGTACTCATAATGCTGTTTTATACTTTTTAGGAATGTCATGCTAATGTGGTTTAATGTGGTACATTAAAAATGTAATACATTTAGATCTTGTAGGGTTACAGATGCCTTTTCTTCTTTTTTATATGTCAAAGTTTAAGGATATTGCAAATGGGAGATATCAACCATCTTAACTCACTAATTCTCTTGTAAGATGTTATTATATACAGAAACATATATACAGTTAAGAGGAAACAAATTATATACAGAAACATTTTACTAGAACTCTGATGAAAAATTTCAAATTATTAAATAATTATTTTGCCAGATGATGTCATACTTAACCCAACTACACTTTTTTTAATACTAATCTGCCAGTGTTTCTGATTCTACAAAACAAATCAACCGTTTTTAGAGCGACCCTATTTAAATTTATATAAGAACATTTTATGTTATAAATTACCATCTTAATGAAATTATGATTTTAGTAAATCCTTCCCAAATACTTCTTTAATTAGTTAAAATACAAAATATTTCATTAGAAATATGGGAACAAAATGATTAACCCTTCAGCATTTAAACCAGCTGTATCCAGCCAGAATTCTCTCTCCTCTTTCTGTCCAAACTGGCCATAACTGGCCACTCATACTGATGTTAAGGTATTGTTCTCAAAATGAATAATATAAAAATTTTGTAGATTCGATATTATGTGAGATAAAGTTTTTACCATGAAAATACAATAGTAAATATAGAGTAATGTAAATGTTAAAGGTTAAAGTAGTGACTTGATGATTCCATAGTCATCATTTCAAACATTGTAAAATGTTTGCTTCTAGGGAAGACCAATAACTCTGCATACCTTCTTTTGGGAATAAAAGCATTCAGTAGTAACAAATATCTGCTTCAACAAAAAATATCCATCCTACCCATGCCAGTCTGGAAACATAGGTGTAAAAGAACAACTAAATACTATGTAGTTATCATACATTTTCTATGTGTGATTTTGTTTTTCTTTCCTTCTACTACCACTGAATTAGAAGTGGCCAGTCATTTAACTTCATATCTTCCTAGGCCTACTGTTTCATCTAATATCCATCACCACTTCAAACCGATTTTACATCTGGCTTACATCATAATGTCTATACTATTATAATGAATCTTTCTCCTGGCTATTGATACTATCAACTCTACCTTCCCAAACAATTTCTTTGTCAGCTTATTTTCATCCATTCCATTGTATCATTTAGATTCAGATTACAAATTCATATTTGAATATGATAATCATTTTTCATTTCTTTCTAAATTATAACTGCTTTCTCTGTTTTTACTGCCAAGATTTCACAGCCATGTAAAAATCAAACACAGGTTATCGTCTCAGCAAATATGCTAATCCCTTCATAAACTACAAGAATCAATAATTGATGCTGTAAAACTCTGATAACTTTTATGGAAAAGAAATCATATTTATTTCTGACAGTTAAGAGGAAACAAAATTCAGTGGCATAAACAAAATTTACAGTGGTTTATTTCAGCACTCCCCTGCCATTCATGTAAAATGGATATCTATTGTATAGAAGTCGATTAGAGGCATTTATTTTACTTCGGTTTTAACAATGCTGCAGCAATTGCATTATTTTGTCCTATAAGTAAGATAAAACAATAACTACCTGAAAACTGTAAATAACACTTGCCCTGATAATATAAAATTGTTGAAAGGAGTTAAAAACTTCCACATCCCTAAAAGCATATTGGAAAATTGTATTTAAAATAGAGGAAATAAGGAAAAAACTTACAAAAGTACACTAGAAACAAGTATTTTATAATGAATAAGTTATTTATTAAGGAATAAATAATCTATGCTAGCATAGAAAAGAAAAGAAAATCCATAAAAAGATCTTTATAAAAATGGGATGGAGTTGGATATTTATAAATCCTTAACTTTAGTAAGTAAGCAACTGATAAAACAAAAATAATCTACTGCATGTATTTTGTTATGTAATTAGAGAGGGACATTATTTCAACCTCCTCAAATTTAACCAGCTGGCAGCAATAGGTTGCAGATCATTTTAAGGCCTTACCAAAATAAAGAAGATATTTATATTTTATGTACTTAATATTCTAGAGACAGCTAGCTGAATGGCTATGATGTTAGTTTTGCAATCATTTGATGCAGGGTTCGATTCCACTGCATAGTATTTAAGACAAAAGTCATTTATGATAGCCTTGTGAGTGAAATTGTATAGTTGGAAACTGCTTGGAAGCTTGTCAGATGTAATTCAAAGGGCCAGCTTTGTCTTATACTGTTTCACACTTGAGAATTATGTCAAGGGTACATGTGTCCAGCCACATACATGTCAATTTCATGATCAGGCTGTTCTGTTGATTGGAACACATCATCGAAACCAAGAAAAGTTCATTCTAACTGCTCCATATCATGAAACAAGACCAAGCAGTAGGTATCACATGATTTAAAATATTGTCATAACAGGACTAGAACCCACAGGACTAGAACCCACCTATTGTAGATCAATGAACCTTTCTGGAAATATAGAGTAGTACCACAACTTTCATTGATGAACTATCTCCAGTCATCTTCACAATCATCATTTAGCATCTATATAAACAGGAGGCACATGGCTTAGTGGTTAGAGTATTGGCCTTGCAATCGAAAGGTTGTGAGTTCAATTCTCAGACCGGGTGATGTGTTGTTTCCTTGAGCAAGACACTTTATTTCACATTGCTCCAGTTTACTCAGCTGTAGAAATGAGATGATAGGGACTGGGGTCCCTATCATTCCACCCCAAAGTGGTCGTGGAGGTGCCACAGCAAAATAAGCACCCAGCACTCACTGTAAATGAGGTTGGTGTTAGGAAGAGCATCCAGCTGTAGAAATCAAGCCAGAATCAGTTCCCGTTCCACCCTTGCTAGCTAGTATTGGTCATGTCATCACAGACCAGTCAGTTCTCAACCTTGGGGTCCAACACAAAATTGTGTGCATTATTGTCACTAACACTAGGGAAGTTGTTATATCCTCAACACAGCTGAAGAGTGCTCCCAACCCTTTATTTGTCAGGTTTTCTAAGGGTTAATGCCTTTCCTATCACCAACCACTTTACTGAGTATACTGAGTGCATTTGTCATATAACACACTAAGCATCTAATGCATAAATCACCAAGCATTTATTGTGTAGGAGTATTTAATTAAAACTTAATAGACTGAATCATAGAAAATGTTAAGTAAATTGGCAATGGATGCAGTACTAATAACTATTTTCCACCAGTACTTTGGTGCCTAACTCAATTGTGGCTATCACTTGAGAAGTTAGAATCAAGCTTCCTTCCAGTAATCATATCAGTGAAAGCAATCCGAGACAAATACAATATACTAAAATTTGAATGTTTTACTCTGAACCAGACAGCAATCTCAAACCTTAACACACTAAGTACACTTCTTACACAGCCATAACAATAATATCATTTTCATAGAAAAAGTACAAAAAAAATAAATTAAAGAAAATAGTCACTTAATTACTGGGTAGATAATTTCTTAGTTTTCCCATTCAGTTGCAATAACATTATACATTCAACAAATTCTACTCAACAAACTTACCCTTCTATCTAACTGGTATTGTGTCACAGTTCCAAATATTAACACTGCAATTCTACCTAACACATCAAACATTTATATGCTATACAGAAAAAATCTTATTGTCATAAAAACAATGGTGTCATATAAATGTGTTTATTTTCAATTATGTTCCAAGTCACTGTTAAATCATAACCAATTTCATATCATTGTATGCCTGTGTATGTGTATATATGAGTATAAATGTGGATTTTGGGGGCAGTTACATAAACAATATATATAGTTACATACATATATATACATATATATATATATATGGATTTATTATAAGTACAAATTAAAGTTTAAGCAAAGAATCACTGCTTTCATTCTTCACTGGATCTTCTGAAACTCTTCGGGGGATCCTGTAAAGAGTGAAAGCAGTGATTCTTTGTTTAAACTTTAATCTGTACATTATAATAAATATTTGCTCTACGGGTTTACATATATATATATATATATATATGTCGGAGGTGAGTTTTATTGTAGTACAATAAAGCAATGCAGATATCGGATAAGTAGCACTCTACAGTTTGTAGGACTGGAGTATAAATAATATAAGATCAAAAGATGGTTAAAAGAGTTCCATGTATTTTATTATGCGCATTTCAAAAACAAATATCATCATGAGATGACATTTGCGTTTTCGTCAGATAAAATAGGGATACATGATATGAAGGTTAAAAAACACTTGTGAATAGTGAAGTTTTAAATCAACATATATATATATATATATATATATATATTACATATATATATATATATAATCCTTATCGAGGCCTCTTCGGATTTTAGTTTTCACATTTATTATTAATATATATACACACACACATAAATATACACACACATACACATATATATATATATATATATCATCATCCGTCTTCCAAGCTGGCAAGGGTTAACTGTTTTATAGAACAAGTCAATACTTAATCAGATATCATATTAACTGGGACCCAGATCTCTTTTACATATGCTCCAAATCAACTGTCCTGACCCCAGATGGGGAAACACCACCTTTCTCAATCCTCGCTGGAATTTTACAGGGCGATACCCTTGCTCCGTATCTATTTATCATTGTTGTGGATTATGTTTTGCGCATGTCTGTGGATAGGATTCAGGATAGGGATACCAACTACAGCCTAGGAGAAGCTCACGCTACCCAGCAAAATACTTGACCGACACCGACTTTGCTGACAACATCGCATTGATCAGTCGGTCACTAGAAAATGCTGAGAGTCTTTTGAAGTCATTAGAGCAAGCGTCCAACTGTGTTGGACTGTACCTCAACAAATCCAAGACGGAGTATGTGAACAGATGCGCAAACAGCCCAAACTACCCCATCAGAACCCTTAATGATACCACCCTTAAGCAGGTGGACGATTACAAGTATCTTGGCTCATATATCTCCTCCTCCAAAAAAGATTTTCTAACCAGGAAGGGTATGGCATGGTCAGCGTGCAATGACATGCACGCCATATGGACATCTCAACTTACCAACAAGCTAAAACTGGAAATATTCCAAGCAGCCATTAAGCCCATATTACTTTATGGATCCAAAACTTGGACACTAACATCACAACTTGAGAGGAGATTGGATGGCACATATACCCGCCTCTTAATGAGAATGCAAAACCTATCCTGGAAACGACATCCCACCTTGTCTAAAATCTATGGCAAACTCCCTCGAGCCTCTGCCCTTCTAAAATCCCAGAGAGCTCAATTTGCTGGCCAATGTCACCGTGCCAGCAATGAAATCATATCCGCTATCTTGCTCTGGAACCCTGACTCCAGCCTGACTAGGAGTAGGAAGCTGTCATTCCCTGACGTTATCTCTAGGGATACGGGAATCAGTAGACAGGACCTGGGGGCAGCGATGGGGGACGGGGAATTCTGGGGCATGAGAGTGAGATCCATCATCTCAACAGTAGTCGACGAATGATGATAATGACATATGCTCCTGCACTTTACCGAGTGCACTGAACATTTTATCATAGCACTAGCACTAGAAAGGTAGACATGTTATGACTGAAGAGCATTCTCAACCAGACAAATATATACACACACACACACACACACACATATACATATATAAAGTGGTCGTGTAGGTGTCATGACAAAAAGCATCCAGTACACACTGTAAAATGGTCATGTAGGTGTCATGACAAAAAGCTCCCAGCCTACACTGTAAAATGGTCATTTAGGTGACATGACATAAAGCACCCAGCATATACTGTAAATGTGGTTGGTGTTGGGAAGAGCATCCAGCTGTAGAAACCAATCCAAAGCAGTTCTGTATGAGCAAGGCATGGTCACTTGATCTCGCATTTCTCACAAAAGGACAACTCATCGAACCCATGTTAGCGTAGAAAAATGGACGTTAAATGGTAATGATGATGATGATGACAATGATATGTAAAGAAAAGAATAACTCCTCTGGTGGTTGGTATTCTTTAATAGTTATAACAGTTTGTGTTCTGAGTACAAATCCCATCCAGGTTGATTTTGCATTTCATCCTCCAAAGATCAATAGATTAAGTACTGTGAAGTGGATGCCTATATAATCGACTACAGCTTCAAAGGCATTATCACATCACAAAATCTAATAACTGAACGAAGTAAAAGCTGTGCCTGCATTCTACACAAACGTATACACCTGTACACATACTCTCACAGAGGTTTCATCTTCAAAATTTCACTCACAAGTCTTTGATCAACCTAAGGCTATAATAGAAAACAATTGCTCCAATGTTAATTGAACTCAGAACCATGTGGTTACAAAGCAACCCACTAAACCACAAAACTATACCTGTATCCATGTTCACACAGAGTACTTTGATCTTTAGATGATTTTTTAAATATAGACATGGCCACTCTACGGTAATAACATTAAACATTTCTGGCAGATCCTTTTTTTTTGTTATTTTAATGTTTTTCTTGTTGATGTATCTATGTATTGTAACTAAACCCAATTACACCATTAATTTACACATGTAATTTTTTTTTTCTTTTGAAATGTTTGATAAATATCTCACCATCTGCCTAACAGTCCTACACAATCTTTTCTATTCTTTTTTGTAAACAGGGATGGAAATATTGCACCTGTTTCTGATATTTTTTTAACTTATTCACCAAACCATCTTCAATGCCAACTATCTCGTTCTTCTTTTGACTTTTTTTTATTCACCAGTATGAAGGGTGCACGTGGGAGGCAAAGTCAATTTTTCTAAGCTCTGCAAGATTCTGGAGAGTAACTGCAGGGAATGTTCAGTTTGAATTGTTAGGTGTCAGTAGTTGGGGGTCTAGAGTATGAAAGCCTGAGTTGATAGGGTACAAGCAACTAGGCAATATAATGGAATTTCCAATCTTGTCACTGATTCTGTGATCTATCTACAACCTATCTACAATTCTTAGCACTCAATAATATAATCCATCAAGATAGAGGTAGATACTGAAAAATAGAATAACTCACTATTGTAAGCAGTAGTAGAACCACAACATTAATAAATGAACTGTTGTTATGGATTTTAAAGTTCTAAGTGAAATATTACTGAAATCAGTATCACTAGTTACAGAGGACTTACAAAGGCTTAGACACAGTCACTTCTTCCAGTTTGAACCACTGAAAATATTCAATTTTAAACAAAAGTTATTTTGACAGACTGAGGGAATACTTTTTTCTCGGTTGTATACTATAATGACATGGATATCTAAAATAAGCATCAGCCCAGAGGAGGATTCCATAAGGAAACTTTTTTGTTTTTAAAGTTTTAAGAAATAAATATGAGCAGAAATGAAAGGATAGCAATTTGAGGAATGATTTAGAGAAAGTGTTCAGTGTAAGATCTATAATTTAAAACAAACTTAGGATGATGAGAGAAGCAGAAGCAAATACTTTAACACTATTGATGGCAACTCATGTCAAACTGGCTTTGGTTCTATGAAATAAAACCACCCATTTTAAAATGTTCCTCTTTAAATTGAAATTTTTGAACATCACTTGTTAAGTTACTACCTTAGTAATGAACAATTTAATAATTTTAGTAAATTTCTCAAAATTTTTCATTAGTTAATTTAATTAGAGAGTATTTCATTAGACATATAGTCACGAAAGGGTGAAGAAAGTTTAGTAGAACCAATATAAAATCAGGACATTTGGAGGTTTAAAAGCCATTGTAATAACAGTAGAGAGGGCAGAGCTCAAAGGAAAGACATTATTTAATTATCTAGATGGTCTTATTGTAGAATTACACTTGAATAAGAATTCTCTTCAACCAGTGATTAGTAATTTGCTACAAGTGTTGTATGTTGGGTTTTCTGCCACAAATATCTGAAGAGAATTGTGTGCAACATATTTGGAAATTTGCTGAATTATGGAATTCTGATAATGTGTTTAACATAAAAGTGTTTGTCTTCATTAGAGTTGCAGTTGTCTTAAGCAGGTCAGCAAAGAAGCAGATGTGCTACTAGGAGTAGTTGGCATAAAACTGGAAGACACTACACCAAACAATAAGAGTTATTAAAGAATATATGCATGTGTGTGTGTGTGTGTGTGTGTGTGTGTGTGTGTGTGTGTGTGTGTGTGTGTGTGTGTGTGTGTGTGTGTGTGTGTGTGTGTGTGTGTGTGTGTGTGTGCATGTATGTACACACATGTGTGTGCATGTATGTACACACATGTGTGTACATGCATATGTGTGTGCGTTTGTTCACATGTATGTGCAAATAAAAGTGTCATGTGAAACATGAGATGCAGAAGTAAAATAGTGAGGTAGAAATTGAGAGTTTTATTTTTCTAGTCAGTAAATTTGTCAAGAATATAATTGGAAAAAGAGATTTTCTAATAGTACTGGCTGCTGAAGATAGTAAAAGTTGGTTTCAATTTCTGTATTATTTGGGTTAGTGTGGGTGGATTGGGAAAGACCAAAATAGTTGTAAGCATTGTGGCTATGAAGAATGAATTTATAGAAAAGAGAGGAAAGTTAGATGTGCTTATTATAGGACAAAAAACTGCTTACTTGATGACTCTGTAAAGTGGTACATGTAAATGAGGTTCGTGAAGCAAAGATAAACTTTCCAAGTCTGACTAATAGAAGATTTTTGTTTATAATTCTTTCATTACCACATATATAATGAAATACACCAATTAGTAAAAATAATTGTTTATATTTTAGGCACAAGGCCAGCAATTACTCAGTACATTACTGGTACTTTATTTTATCGACCCCGTAAGGATGAAAGGCAAAGTTAACCTCGGCGAAAAATAATATGATAGAAGATCAATATTTTCCTGCTTGGCTTTTATTACTAATTACTAGTTATTAGTATTATAGCTGTTAGTTTCATATTGATCACTTTCATATTAACCCTTTAGCATTTGCATTACTCTATATATACTATTGTATTTTCATGGTAAAGGCTTTATCTTACATAATTATCTTACATAATATCAAGTTTATGAGATTTTGATATTATTTATTTTAACATTGGTATGAGTGGCCAGTTATGGCCGGTTTGAACAGAAGAGGTGAGAGAATTCTGGCCGGATACAGCCAGTGTGAATGCTAAAGGGTTAAAGTATATTATGTTTATTTACTGTTTATTTAATCCAGTAATGAGAAGAAATCGTTATCCTTTTTTTCAGGTCAAGTATATGCCCATATTTAGGAAAATATGGTGAGGAGTCAGTTATATCTATTATTCAAGCTGACAGATGTATAACAGTTTAACCCTTTAGCATTTACATAACTCTAAAAATTTACTAGTGTATTTTTGTGGTAAAAGCTTTATCTCACATAATATTAAATCTACGAGATTTTGATATTATCTATTTTGAGAACAATACTTTAACATCAGTATGAACAGCCAGTTATGGCCAAAGGCTACGGTTTGAACAGAAAGAGGTAAGAGAATTCTGGCCGGATACGGCTGGTTTAAATGCTAAAGGGTTAAATCACTATAATGATATTACTTTTTTCTATGATATAATATGGTGCTCTATATATTTCACAAGTATGTGTTAAAGACACCCATATGTTGCTGACACAAATATTGATAGCAAACAATGGTTACAACATATGACTGTCAATATTGGAGAATGTAATGATCAGTATTCAGCTAAATAAATGAAGTTTTTGTTCTTGAATTATTAAATTAAATTAAGCAGACAAGGAAACTATTTAATAATACTTAATTGTGAGGAGTAGAAAACATTAACTCGATGGCCAATATTAATTTAATCTGATCTTGGTGAATATGTATGACATTAACTGGCCCCATGCCATCAAAAATGATGACTAATTGTAATATCTATACATAATATAAAAAAACAGATGTTTGTTGGTTGGCTGGTTGGTTCCTTCACGCACACTCACACAAGTAATACAAACATACAAAGACACAGCTGTAACAAATCTTAGAATGTTGGACTTCTATAGTTTCTCACCCCTCCTCCTCAGTTATCACATAGGTGTGTGTGTATTAGACACCCCTTCCTTTCTCAGTCGATGTAATCACCCCTTTTTTCCAAAGTCAACGTAATCACCCCTTCCTTCCTCAGTTGACATAATCAAACCTTCCTTCCTCAGTCATTTCTTGTGTGTGATGGACAAATACACAAGTGTATTATATTAGTAGATTTTCAAACATATTTCAGCCATACTACAACATCTTTTGTTAGATATTAATAAGATGACTCCTATATTGATGTACAATAATGTACATGTGTAGACATAACAAATTATTAGAATGATTGAAGGAAGAATGTATACAAGAATGATAGAGAAAAAGCTATGCTTTACTGAGGAGATACAATAAAACTGAAATATATCTGAGATTGTCACCCATACTTGCCAGGATGTTTTCTTTTCTTCACAACAAAAATATTAATTAGTTATTTTGTTTTCCTCATTAACTCTTAACATCATGTACTGCATGAAACCATATTAGTAAGATATTCTTTAAAAGCGTAAAGCAGCACTATGAATGCACCGCATTATATAATTAAAATCTTTAGTTTACTGCAAACGTTTACAATGATTTGTCCACGGGTAAAAATACTATAAACATTTGAATTAACAAACCTTTTTTTAGGGTCTTTCTACTAAATCTTTATATGATATTAAGAGTTAATTATGGCATTCCTGATAATTACTTTTCATGCATATAGTGTACCTCAATAAAACCCCTCAGTCATTATCTAATTTAATAATTGACTTAACATTTACAACAGAATTTTATGTTATAGATTATCAGATCTAATATTACAAAAAAAAAAAAAAAAAAAAGAGGTCTGAAAGACCATTATAATCTTCAGCCTTAATATAAATATTCTTGTAACTGCTGTGGGGCAATTTGGAAAAACATGAAAATAACAATGAAAAAGCAACTTATAATCCCAATTTACAGATGTGAAATCCCTCAAGAAAAATATCCTCCACTTCTAATGCCAACACTATTTCAATACCAGAGCATCTATCAACTTTATTAGCTTTCTTACTAATACTGTCATCATTTTATTTTATTTTATATACTACATACCACCATACTTTCATTTTAATATTGCTATCATTTCAGCTTGTCATGTGCCTGCAGTCATACTGAGAGGAAAATACAATATATTTTTGGTTGGGTTACTACTGGGGACTACTTTATTTGATATTTCTTTCATTGTTTGTGATATTGGCACTTGATATCTAATATCTAGGTTATGTATCTAAGATAGTTACTATTAAATATTGCATCTTGTACAAGAATGAAACCCATAGCACAGAATAGTTGTAATCCTTGGATTGATGGACTCGTTATTATTTTACTAACAACCCTATAATCAAATAGGTCACAGTGAACTCTGAGTGCCTATTTTAATAGAAAAGCACCTAACCACCCTGTGCTTCATGAAAGAAAGATGTAATTGCATGCTACATCATATATCCTCCTCTCAAGTCAGGTTATTTTGGAAAAGAATATCGACAAAACAACAATTCAATAGATAAATAAATAAAATAATAAAACAGAAAACAAAGATTCGTTTTTTTTTAAATATATGTAATTCAATTATACACAAATAAAATGTACTCCAAAGTGATTACAAATACTAGAAAGTATAAATCAACTTAATTGAGAATTGATTAAAAACACATTTTGTTAACTAGAGAAAATAAATTGTACGAAACAAATGACGAGAAAAAAATAAATCATCTCTTTCTGTCTATTGTATGATTCATGAAAAAATAAATAGTAAACAGTTTCCTCTGAAGCTACTAAATTAAAATTGATTAAATAACAGGGCACAGGAATACTAGTTTTAAAGAAAACTGAAGTAGTCAACGATCAGTTAAATGTTACTTTTAACAATTAACTGAAGCCTGTGAAAGAAATAAAAACCAGGAAACCAAATGTTGATATTCTCATAAAGCCATATACAGGAAAAAAATATTAATTGTGATCATAGTAATCATTCTAATGATTGCTTTCACTAATATATAAATGACTAACTGGTAAATTTGCTTCAGTCATTTTCAGATTAGCCCCACCCCACCATCAGGTTTATAATGTTTGGAATCATACCCTAAGAGCATTACCTTTTTTCTAAAAGTTGAAAATTAAAAAGTTTGGCGAGTATGACCCCTCTAGTCTCAGACTGTGATGACTCATTCAACTCATGCCAGCATGGAAAGAAGGTGTATGATAATGATGATGAATCCTCAGGGCCACTGCTATTGTCCCAAAATTGAAAAATTGATAGCTAGAAATTGAGGACCATAGCACAAAGCATAGATTTGGGCCAAAAATGTTCCTGAAGAGACACTCACTGTGTGTGTGTGTGTATATATATATATATATATATATTGTGTGTGTATATATATATATATATATATATATATATATATATGTCAGGTCGTTCTTCCACTTGATCATGGTCAAGTCATCCAGTGACTAAACCAGCAACGTCACCTGCAAGATGAAAAACAAAACCAGTCAAGAGCTGGAGAAACTCAGGAGAGTCAACGGCCATCCAATAAAGTTTTTTTTTTTTGTGAAGTGAGAGACTCCTAGTCTTCATTAAGACATCTCTCTAGAAAAAGGCCACTCTGATATAAAACCTGCGATTTTATTTGCATCCAATGATGTGGACCAGCTTGGGGGCAAATGTATTTGATGTTCAGATAGTGGGATTGACCCCATGCAAAGCCTTTCCTCACTTAAAAAAGCTTCAAGCACTGGCATCGCTTGATATGTGATATTTATGGCATTGCTGGCCATAAGTAAGTCCCTAGCAGAACTAAAAAGCCATGTCTGTGATGCTCATGCTTATGTATCAAATGATGGCATTACTCGAAATTTGCAGCCATCATATGTGTCTGCGTGTGTAATCCATTTGCTTTTCTTATGAAAAGCTGCCACAATACCTATATTAATTATAAAATAAATTACTCTTATTGATCAAAAGAAAATGTAGACAGAGATGTCTGCAGGAATTGAGCATCTGCTGAATGCTGGACAGATCTAGCAGATGTGAGGTTTAATTCTCATTAATGTCTCTGTCCAGACATTTTTCCATCTCTAGGCTAATTTATCCAATTTATTCAACTATTTTATAGTTAATATAAGCATTGCGGTAGCTTTTCATAAGAAAAGCAACTAGATTTCAAATTTTCAAACTCATGCCATATCTTTATAAATCTAATGGCTTGTATGTATATGTGTATATAAAGCATCAGACAAAATGCTTTGCAGTATTTAGTTATAGCCCTTTACATTCTGAGTTCAAAAACGGTTAAGGTTAGCTTTATCTTTCATCCTTACAGAGTCGATAAAATAAAGTACCAGTGATACACTGGGGTTGATTTAGTTGACTTTCCTCTCTCCTTCAAATTGATGGCCTTGTGCCCCAAAATTACTGGCCTTGTGCCTATACTAGAAATCATTATTATTATTATTGTGGATTGGCAGTATCGGTAGGGAGTCGGACACCATGCTTTGCAGCATAGAGTTACGACCCTTTATAATCTGAGTTCAAATCCCACCGAGGTTAACTTTGCCTTTCATCCTTACAGGGTCGATAAAATAAAGTACCAGTAATGCACTGAGATAATTGCTGGCCTTGTGCCAAAAGTAGAAACAATTATTATTATTATTATTATTGTGAAATGGCAGAATTGGTAACGTGTCAGACATTATGCTTCACGGCGTAGAGTTAGGTCCCTTTACGTTCTGATTTCAAATCCTGCCATGGTTAGTTTTGCCTTTCATCCTTACAGGGTCAATTAAATAAAGTACCAGTAATGCACTGGAGTCGATTAAATCAACTTTCCCTTCCCAGAAATTGTTCGCCTTGTGCCTAAATCAGAAACTATTATTATTATTATTATTAGTGACTGCATATTGGTCATAAAAATATTTTGGACTGATGCAATTTCATTTCTTGCTTCAATATAATTGTTTCTACTTTAGGCACAAGGCCAGCAATTACCCAGTGCATTACTGGTACTTTATTTTATCGACCCCGTAAGGATGAAAGGCAAAATCAACCTCGGCGGGATTTGAACTCAGATCGTAAAGGGACGTAACTAACTGGAAAGCATGGCATCCGACCCTCTACCGATACTGCTAATCCACCGCCCTTTGAATATAATACTATGTGATAAGTAATTTCTCATAACTGACATATCCATACAACATCATTGTATTGAGTCTTTCACAAAAACTGGACAGACAGCACACAGGCACACAGGCATTGTATTATATAGAGAGATATGTTATCAAATAAACAACAAAATTAGTATTTATAATGTTGAAATCCAAATGCAGAAGCCATTATAAATAATAATAGCTTTAGAAAATCTGGGCAGAAAAAGCAGCTAGCACCCGCTAGGGGGAATTGAACTCCAGCTGAGCGCATTGCCACTATTCCAAATGACAGCTGACAACAATTTCTCTCCAAATAAAGATATATATATATATATATATATATATATATATATATATATATATATATATATATATATATATATATATATATATATATAACTATATATATATATATATTATATCTTATGATTTGAAATTTGAAATGTTGGAATTCAAAAGCAGAAATCACTATAAATAATAAAAGTCTTAGAAAATTGGGTAAAAAGACAAGGTGGCCAGCAGCACTATGGAGAATGGAACTATATATATATATACACACGTATATATATATATACGTGTGTGTGTGTGTATGAGTGTGTATGTATATATATATATTGGTTAATATCAACAATTTTTCTAAACATTGTATATATATATATATATATATTATTTTTTTTTTTGTAATTAAAAATAAATTACATTTATATAATACAAAGACTGCAACAAACATCTGATTGCTTATAAGCAGGTGTTGTAAATATCATCCATTTATGACATATCAATCCACCACCATTTTGTCTTCTTCAGAGTTTCTCATTCTACCACCATTTTATTCATCTCTCTATTGAGAATGACATGCCTCATGACATGTCCTTTGTAATGTATGCAATGCATAGTTATGTATTTTTATCATATTTTTATTTTACCTACTATGCTTTCGGAGTAGTTTCGTTCACTTATAATTAGGTCAGCAATGTAACAGAAGCTATCAACTACTTCTGCCAATGCTAAAAATTCTTATTCTACATGATTTCTACAACTCAAGTTATTAGAGGACCACTTAAACACTTCATTTTAATGTCATGAATCTAAGTTACTGCATATACTTGAATATAAGTTTTTCTGAATATAAGCCAGCCTCCTAGACTGGTAATCCACATGTTTAGATGGTGCAGTTTCAAAATTCTTTTGTGTAGAGAATATATTTATGAAGTTTTAATATTTTGTTATTTAGAGTATAGTTTTTGTTTCCCAATTCCATTATATAATGATTTTTTTACCAATTTCTGACCGTTTTGAAGGCCATATTCATTCAAAACATGAAAAACAATAGGAAATACGAATTTCACTTCGAAAAGTGAAACTGGTGTAATATTTACCCCAAAAATTGAAACGGATGCAATATTTACCTCTAAAGTGAAACTGTTGTGATATTTACCTCCAAAACGAAAATATTTTAGCACTTTATTGAGATAGAATTTTGAAGTTGGTGAAAATCGGCAAAATATTGACCTCAAATATAAGCTGAAATGATTTTCCCATCGATTTTTTTTGTCCCATATTTTCAGCTTATGTACAAGTATATATGGTAAGTCACCTTGGTAGAACCAATTCTTCTACAAATAACACTTATGGAAAAACATTGTGAGCAAATATAAAATTGTGGTTATTCAGTTACAGTGGTTTCAATGCTTGTAGTAGTGATTTATACTTGTGTATATGGTACCTATCTGCAACTGCATAGAGAGTATCAGTTGAGAGTTATGTTTTTACTTTAAACAAGTACATTAACTATATGAATTATGGATCCTGTAGTTTATAATGTGATTTCCTATTTACTTGACCAGCTGCAGTTCTCATTGCATACTAAATTCCTATAAGCATTAAAAACCACACACTTAGACCAGTCAAGAAAGATGCCCTATTCGGTTTGGTTTTGCATTTGAAAAGGGGTATTCACTCTGAAATATACAGGGTAAAAAACATTACTTTATTTTTGTTTTATTTCTCATTCTTTTCCTTGTACTGGCTTTCTGAAGTTTCCACCAATCAATTATTACATATCTCAGAATCCTTCATATTAACTATACTACTCTATTTAGATAATATAAGTAGTAATTATTGAACTTTATCTTGCATCTGTTTCAGTAAATTTTGATGTTATGAGATAATTTCAACTACAAATTCATTTTTCACTTTTCTTTCATATATTTATGTTTGAACAAATAAAAAAAAATATGCTGTTATTGTTAAACATTTGTATTATTATTTCCAATAACAACTTCATGTTATAAATAAATATGCAGCAATGCATAGTTACCTAATAATTATTTTAAATTATACGCTCTGCAGATATGTCATCTCTGAAGACTGTCATCTAGATTCTTTTTAACAAACTATTAAGGCAGGACTGATAATATAACATATCTAAAAGATTTGTAGTGACCCCTAGCGGTGAAATCCAGAACTCATGAGAGGGACTGTAGTGACCCCTAGTGTCAACAACAGAAGTAAATGGAGTTACGTCCCCATGGGGACTATATATAGTCAGTGAAAGCGCTCTATCTCTCTTTTACCCGCACCAGTCCTGGAATCAAGATGCAACTCAACCTTCACCCACGACACATGGGATGCAATTACCAGCCTACTCCAGTGAACAAGTTAAGAGCAACTCTTTTTACTACCAACAGCCTCATGAACCAACTACACCATCACATCATTCAACCTTCACAACTTGTGGTAATATGTTTATTGTCCTTTCTTTGACTTCAATGAAGTAAATCTTTGTATATAAACCAAAAAAGCTGTTCTTGTTATTTCTACAACAACTATTATCTGTTATAATACCATTCTTCTAAAGTGGTGACCCCGAAAAAAAAAACCGAAGTGATATTATAAAAGAAAAAAAAAATTAATAGAAAACAACACGCTTTTTGATTCTGATATGGCTTCATTTACCGATCACATAAGAAAGAGAAAAGTGAACCATGTGTTAAGAACAATTACGTAAATTTTTTTTTTTTTCTTCTTTTCTCTGCTCAAATTTTTGAAGATGTCAAGATGGTGGCTTTCTTCTCCATCAATTTTTTTGGCGTGAAACTGTGCACCATGTTGGTTTTTGTTTTAGGTTCGCTGTAAATGTATTGTTAATGCCATTGCTTGATTAGTCGCTTCCCTACACCTTATTTCAGATGCATTCTTTTTCCTGTCTGGTTGTTTGACAGAAAAAAACAAGTGGATTAATTTTCTTTTTCCCTTGTGTCCGAGGTATTTTGGCCGCTTACTGAGATTGCACCAATGGCATCTCATTCTATTCTCCCTACTTACACGGGCGACGTTAAGTTATGGTTCGCTCAAATGAAAGCATTTTTCGAGGTTAACAACATCGCTGAGGTGCAGCAACATCCCCTTGTCCTTAGCGCCTTTCCTCTGGCACTTCTCCCAATTATTAAGGATCTTGTATTGGAGACACCGACTGACGCTACTTACAAGTCGTTAAAGGCTGAAATACTCAGCCGGACTACACAGTCCGCCGAGAAACGTTTTAGAGCTCTGGTCCATTTGGAGCATATCAAGGATGGTACTCCATCGAACCTCTTACAGCGGAGACTGCATTGTTGAAGCAGTTGTTTTTCTCACGGCTACTGACCAACGTTCAAGCAATTTTGGCCCGCATTAGGGATACATGTTCTGTGGACCAACTGGCCGCCTCTCCGGACAAAGTTTTTGAGGTCACGGGTGCTGGAGGCAGCAAGGCCCTTGCCGCTGTTTCTCACCCAGCTCAGGCCACACCTGGCCATGCCACCTGTGTGGCAACTCATGCAGACAGCGCAGCTATAATGACTATGCAGAAAGCCATTCTGGAACTCACCCTGGAGCTACAGAAGCTGAAGGCCTCAAGTGGTGCTTGTTCGCGCTCGCGCAGCCATGGTAGATCTTACTCTTTCAGACACCACCCCAGGTCACCAGCTTCATCTTTATGCTGGTACCACGAGCGTTTTTCTGAGAACGCAAACCACTGTGTGCAGCCGTGTTCGTTTGTGACGTTGGGAAACGCCAGAGAGGTACGCTGAGGGCGGCAGTTGACCTCACCATAAAGCCACCAAACCACCATTTCTTCATCAAGGACCTTATGTCTGGAAGAGGCTTCCTCGTGGATACAGGAGCCTCCTGTAGTATTTGGCCGGTCCATTGCCTAAAGGATACCTCCGTGGAGTCATCCGTTATTCTCAGGCCATTAACCACTTGCCTATAAAGACGTACGGACAAATCTCACTTCCCTCAAATTCCAAAATCTTCGTAGGGATTTTAAATGGATTTTTACGGTCGCTGACTTGCCATACCCAATCTTAGGAGCGGATTTCCTCCACAATTTCTCCTTGACTGTGGACGTCCGAGGCCAATGCATGGTGGATGACATCACCAGTTTCTCAATTCGTAGCCGAAAAGCCAATGCTCCTACGATCAGCCCAATATTCTTCATCACTGCTGCTGGAGACGTCTACCATTCGTTGTTAGGATCATTCCCGGAGCTCATCAATGGAAATGTTCGAGTTACCGAGCCAACTCACTCAACCGAACATTTTATTTCCACAGCGGGTGCTCCAGTATTTTCACGTCCACATCATTTACCGGCGAACAAGTTAAAGGAAGCACGGTCGGAGTTCGACCATATGCTGCAGCTGGGCATTATTCGCCCATCTACAAGCCCTTGGGCTTCACCATTACATATGGTGCCCAAGACTTCTGGCGACTGGAGACCCACTGGGGATTATAAGAGGTTAAACGCGATGACCGTCCCGGATAGATATCCGATTCCCCATCTCCAGGATTTCGCATCTTTGTTGCAGGGTTGTAAGATTTTCTCCAAACTCGATTTAGTGCGAGCTTACCACCAAATTCTGGTCAGGAAGGAAGACATTCCGAAAACAGCTATTACGACACCTTTCGGATCCTTCGAGTTTTTTACCATGCCTTTCGGACTCAGGAATGCCGCTAGCACTTTTCAGCAGTTCATGGACAAGGTCACTCGTGATCTGGACTTCGTTTATGCATATATAGATGATCTTCTCATCGCTAGTTCCTCTCAAGAAGAACATATGCGTCACCTGAACCTTTTATTTTGCCGACTCCAGGATTACCGCGTTTGAGTGAATACCGCAAAGTGTGTTTTTGGATCCGCTTCACTGAATTTTTTAGGTCACATCATCGACACCGAGGGTATTCGACCCCTTCCGCAGCGAGTTAAGGCTATACAGGATTTACTTCCGCCTACTACACTTCACCAGTTGTGTCACTTCTTAGGCCTAATCAATTTTTATAGACGTTTCGTTCCTCAATGTGCAAAATTACTGTTTTCCCTTACTGAGATTTTGAAAAATCGTCGTAAGAAGAATGAGGATATTTCCTTGACACAAGGACAACTCAAAGATTTCCAGACTGCCAAGACAGCACTTGCTAATTCACCTTTGCTAGGCCACCCAGTACCAGAGGCCAAGCTTTTGCTTTGTGTTGTTGCATCTGATACCGCTGTAGGAGCAGTTTTACAACAGTATAACGCTGGAAACCAACAACCTTTGGCATTTTTCTCCTGGAAGCTGAAACCAGCAGAAACTCGTTACAGCACATTTTGTCGGGAGTTATTAGCCATATATCTTTCGTTGAAATATTTTTCTCATATTCTTGAGGGAAGAACTTTTACAGTTTTCACTGACCACAAACCTCTGACATTCGCTTTGAGGGTTAAAGCCGACAAATATTCACCCAGAGAGACAAGGCACCTTGATTACATTTCGCAGTTTACAAATGATATACAGCACATTGCTGGCTCACTAAACACAACTGCAGACGCTTTGTCACGCTTGCCAATCAGCTCGATTTCATCATCCCAGGAGATCGATTTAGGCCGTCTGGCAGCAGACCAACCTGCACTCGAATCGTTGGATACTCAATCAGCTGAATTTGCGACTTGCAACCTGAAATATCTGCCCTTGTCGACTACCGACAGGCAGATCCTCTGCGACATATCTACGGATTCACCACGACCTTATGTTCCCGAGACTCACCGTCGAATTGTGTTCCTTGCTTTGTACAGCATTTCTCACCCAGGATCTTCAGCCACAGTAAAGCTCATAACGACTAGATTTTTCTGGCCAAATATGAGGCAAGAAATTACTGCCTGATGCCGTTCCTGCATACAGTGTCAAAAATCTAAAGTCCACAGACACATCTGGACTCCACTTAGTACTTTCAGTACTCCAGATGCTCGTTTTCAACACATCCACATTGATATCGTTGAACCTTGGCCATTCAGTAGTGGATATTCTTACCTTTTGACCTGCATTGATTGTTTTGTGCAATGGCCTGAAGCCATCCCCTTAAAGGACATTACCGCCGAAACGATAGCGCGTGCCTTGGTATCAGGGTGGATTGCCCGCTATGGCATGCCAACCACAATTACTACAGACCATGGTAGGCAATTTGAATCTCATCTTTTCTCAGAGCTGACAAAAATTATTGGCGCTCAACGTATTCGGATCACATCTTATCATCCTGCTTCGAACGAAATGGTGGAACGTTTTCACCGCCAATTAAAGGCCATTCTTCGCGCCTATCCAGACTCTCTACGTTGGAGCGAGTACCTTCCTATTGTGTTATTAGGAATTCAGTCATCAATAAAGGAGGACCTTGGGTTCTCCCTGGCTGAATTATTGTATGGTGCTCCTCTAGCGTTACCTGGGCAAATGCTTGCCCCTGTTGATCTTGCTTTTCAGGATCCTCTTCCTACGTATCTCGTTTGCGCTCCTATTTTCAGGACTTACCGCCTATGGATACTAGGAAACAAACTATTAAAACTGCAGTCCCAAGGGATATTGCCTCGTGGACACATGTCTTTGTCAGAAATGACGCGGTTAGTCCACCTCTCACACAACCATACTCTGGACCCTACTGTGTGTTAGCACGTACTGACAAACATTTTACAGTAGACATTAAGGGATTCAGAGAGACAATTTCGGTGGATAGAATAAAAAGGGCATACACTGACGCTCATACACCTGAGCCACAAATACCCAATCTTTCTCTATTGTGCATACACCTGCTCCTTCTGCCCCACCTTCACCTACATACAAGACCACGACTCGTTCCAGTCGAAGAGTCCACTGGCCTAAAAAACTCTGTTAGACATTTTTTATATGAACTGGCCACTATGGAGCCTTTTCTTTTTTCTTTTTCTTTGTATTATGTATGCATGTACCTTTTTATTTTTTATTGTTTCATGCCTTTGCTTGGATCCCATTCTTGCGGGTTCGCTACAATTACCTTCGGGCTTTTAGCCTATCGTCTGGAGGAGGGTATGGTAGTGACCCCTAGTGGTGAAATCCAGAACTCATGAGAGGGACTGTAGTGACCCCTAGTGTCAACAACAGAAGTAAATGGAGTTACGTCCCCATGGGGACTATATATATAGTCAGTGAAAGCGCTCTATCGCTCTTTTACCCGCACCAGTCCTGGAATCAAGATGCAACTCAACCTTCACCCACGACACGTGGGATGTAATTACCAGCCTACTCCAGTGAACAAGTTAAGAGCAACTCTCTTTACTACCAACAGCCTCATGAACCAACTACACCATCACATCATTCAACCTTCACAACTTGTGGTAATATGTTTATTGTCCTTTCTTTGACTTCAATGAAGTAAACCTTTGTATATAAACCCAAAAAGCCATTCTTGTTATTTCTACAACAACTATTATCTAACTATTCTTCTAAAGATTGATAGACCACTTGACAGTTATATAGTTAAAGATCTCATTAAGGATATGGTGAAAGGAAAACCTGCTGAGTCATTTGGAATAGTTGCTGAGAGGCCAAAAATATATGGTCCTGGTATGGCTTGAGCTAGTCCCCTTCATAGTCAACTCGGTAATCCATGATAGTCTCATCCTTGATGGCTAGTGCTAATGTAACAGTATCATCATTACCTTCTACAATGGCAAAGGTTGTGCTCTAGAAAGAAGCATTGACAGCAACATCAAACTGGTTCATCAAGCTATAAAAGTAATGAAAAGGATAAAATGCAAAGTTAACGAGAAGTGATGCAGCTAAAGATCACAAGGTATTTTGTCCAGTTCTCTATTCAGTGCCAATCCACTACCATTTTGTCTCACTTTTAACTAATTATCAGTCCAATAGCATTTTATTTGACTCTACAGATTCTATCAATTTGCTATTACTGATCTGAGTTCAAATCCTGCCGAGGTTAACTTTCCCTTTCACAGGGTCGATAAAATAAAGTACTAGTAATGCACTGGTTAATTGCTGGCCTTGTGCCAAAAGTAGAAACAATTACTTTATCTAGCTTTCACTGGAAATCCACCACCATTTTAACCAGCTCTCTATTAACTGTTAATCTATTCATCACCATTTTTCATAGCTTGCTAATGCCTATTAGTACACCATCATTTTCTCTGGCTCTCTACATACTCTGTAAGCCCACTACCAGTTTGTTTGGCTCTCTACTAAGTTTATCAATCTACCACCATTTTGTCTCTTTAAAGATTGTCAATCTACTACTATTTTCTCTAGCTTTTTACTGGCTTTTGTCAATCCACCAAACAACAAAAAATTCACTAGTAGAGGAAAGAAACAGAACTTATACAGAAACCAAATGATCATTTGAATAGAAATGTAGCAACCTGCCACACTACTGTATAGCTAACCAAGAATTATTACGAAGAAATTATAATGTTCGAAACAGTGCTCAACAACTAGACACCATAACAATATAATTTGATTTTGCAAGTAGATATGAAACTACAAGACTATAACAACACTTCTTTATCATTTTCTCTATTTATAGTAAAATACACAGATTGTAATTCAAAACAAAAATATCAATGCAGCAATAGAACCTTAAGACATTCTGTGAAGATAAGCAATTATATAAAATCTTCAGTAATGGTTAATGACTATCAAAATTGATATGAGTTTTAAACTAAAATGGTTTCTAAGATAGTTATTCCAAATAAAATGATTTTAAGATGTTACAGACAACAAATGAAAATATATAAAAATAATAAGCTTCACCAAATATATATTCTCTATAATTGGCAAAATTGCTTCCTTTAGAAATGTAATTGCTTTTAAAACGTCAGTCAGTTGACAATCTATTTCACTTGAAATTATATTACAAACACCTTAATAACTGTTCACAAAGAAATACATAGTATGCAACTTATCATAAATAGGATAATATCAACATTTCTTGGCAGGAATAATATCAAGTCTCTTCTACAAATGTATCTGTGCAAATAATTGTCAGATATGCATGTATGTGCACACACTTGTTTTTTTTTTTTGTTTTTTTTTTGATGTACCAAATAAATAATAAAGAAATTGTAAAAGAATAGTTAATGAAAATAGACATATCTAGAAAACTAAAGAAAGATATAATATAAAGACAGAAACACAGAATTAAAACATAACAGAAGTATAGACTAAAACAAAATTTGTTAAAAAAATAATTGCCATTGTATACTTCCAACCTCCATTTCATACACAAGCAAAAAGATTTTCAGAAGCAAGAAGCTGTAGAAGAAGAAGATAGCATATGCTGTTGGGAATAAGGCAGATGGGATAGTTACTATTATAACTCTAGCAATCTTTGCTTAGTAAACATTCATGTGACGTCTAAATGTCTCCACATGTAAAACAGCCTGCTTTAATTCCTGCAGAGATGTGAGGACCTAACCCATAGCATAGTAAACAATACCTGCAAACTAAAAACGGTAACCGATATCTGCTTCCTACTATAAGTCCATTTCTGCAGATCCAGATGTAACTACCTCCTACGCATGACAGCTTGACATTCTTCACAGATCCATACTAGTAACATCTTAAATTGATGCATGTTATGGAGGAGAAAGAGAAGGCAAATGAAAAAAAGAATAGCTGCTTATTTCAAACACTGAAACTTTTGACATCCTGAAAGAAAAAAAAACGTGTGTGAAGAAGAACCTCTGCTTTATGTATTGTTTTATATTTTATACTAAACTTTGCGTGTACATGTCTGTGCACTGCATGCACATATGTGCGTGCATGTACTAAGTATGAAACTATGGAACTTAACCATGGAAATAGCTTTTTTTCATTTCAAAAGCTGACTATCTGAGAGGATAATGCAGATGATCAAGAAAGGAGATATTCACATATGTTTTAGTTTATTGGTTTCTATAGTTGAATTAATATTCCTCTAGGGATTGACTCTATAAATACCAGTAATATACTAAGAGTGAATGAGAATGGCCAATGTTAATCAAATATATCACAACTGACATGGAATAAAAAAACAAATAAAGTGATTCCTAGCTTGATTAAATGAAATGATTATTTTCATAAATATCTTTTAGTAGTACCAATAGTGGGGGGGGGGAAGAAGAAGAAGAAGAAAGGGATGAAGGTAGGAATGACGGTAGGAATGACGGTAGGAATGACGAAAAATAAGAAAGAAGAAAGAGAGGAAGAAAGGAAAAAAGAAAGAAATGGAGGTGTTTCTAAGATACTAATTATGAATTCCAAGGACGAGATCAAATGAAGGTAACTGATGAGACCAATTAACATAAACAAGTTTTAATTATTTCCATCAACGTACAACTACTATGTGGTGGGTTGTACTGATAAAGTTAATGAGTCTAATGACAATGACTTTCTAGGGAAATGTACCTCAATCAATGTATATTATCTTTTATTCAGTATATATATATATATACACAGGGTGTCCCAAAAAATGTATACGCACTTTGATTACTTGTACAGGCATATTTATTGCTTGTACAGGCAATATTTATTAGAATGCTGTTGAAGTGTGTATACATATATATATATACATACACACTCACAGATATATATCAACGTTTTTATGTCCATTTCCCCACTGTTGTATGGGTTGGATGGGAAAGAAACAATGCAGTTATTAATAAGTATTGAAATTAATGCATGCAAGATTTCACAGCTCTAGCATTACTCCTTTATAGTCAGCCTATGAACTTTTTAGCCAACCCTCATACATATATACACACACACACATACATATATACATACACACACACACACACTCATATATATATACGTATAATATTGACGCACGCATACAATTAATGGTTGAACATCCAGATACCACTGGATGCCTATCTCTACTCGGAAGGATGCTTGCAGAGACATTTTTGTGCACCACAACTCTGCCTTTCCCTACAGAGCTAAAATGGCCTATATACAAAATGAGATCTGGATATTTAACAGATGCATCTAGGGTAGCAACAGACATACAAAGACGGTGGAATTCCAAAGAGCTTTCACTGAAAACGGCTGCCCTACACCGAAATGCAAAGGCAGCAACATGTAAAAGAACAAGGAGGACATCTGCCCCTAAGGACAAAATATGTTACCTAAAGCCTCTACATTTCAATGAGAAAACAATACCTGCCATCAGACAAGGCATCCGTAGGGAGGGACTGAACATATGGCTGGCACATTCGGGACCCTCATTCAGGAGATTTCTCCACAGACACCAACCGACATACAGCAATATATGCACACTTCCTAATTGTTCCATCAACAACACAGACATGTATATGAGAGCATATATGGTCTATAAAATTACGTGCAAAAAATGTAGCTCCACATACTTCAAAAGTACCATAAGGAGGCTACATATATGGATCAAGGGACATGTGACAATGAAAGGCTCTTCCGTTAAAAAACATCTTGACAGATGCAGCAACCAAGACATTGAAGTCACCATAGAAGTAACTGAAAGGAATATAGGAAATTTAAAAATGAATGAGGCCATTTTCATCAGCCAAATAAAACCAGAGAAAAAATAATGGGTCAGAAATGCATGAGACAGAATGGTTACTGTAGCGACCCCGGACATGTGCATACATTTTTCAAACACATAGTTAGGGAAGAAAACTCTGAAAATGCTGATCGCTTGTTTGTATTGTCTTGGATTGTTTCAGTTTCACATCACAAAAGAGGGTAATTGCATTCTACCAGCTTTTTAGAAAAAATTTATTGATCTTTTTATATATATATATATATATATATATACCGTCATCATTTCATTTTACATCCGCTTTTCCCTGCTTGCAAGGGTGGGACGGGAACTGATTCTGGCTTGATTTCTACAGCTGGATGCCTTTCCTAACACCAACCTCATTTTCAGTGAGTGCTGGGTGCTTATTTTCTCCGTGGCGCCTCCACGTCCACTTTACAGTGGAATGATAGGGACCCCAGTCCCTATCATCTCATTTCTACAGCTGAGTAAACTGGAGCAATGTGAAATAAAGTGTCTTGCTCAAGGAAACAACACATCACCCGGTCTGAGAATTGAACTCACAACCTTTCGATTGCAAGGCCAATGTTCTAACCACTAAGCCATATATATATATATATATATATATACACATATAAATATACACATATATATATTATATACATAAATATATTATACTCATAAATGTATATATATAAACACACACACAGTAGCCTGGAAGTGTCACTACGAAAGGCTACTAAATGAGGAGAATAAATGGGAGAAAGATAGTCTCCCCCACATCGATCCAATAGAGGGACCAGCAGTGCTAGTTGAAGGTAGTATAATAAGTAAGGCAATCAAAGATATGAAGACGGGTAAAGCAGCTGGGCCTTCGGATATAGTTGCTGAAATGCTGAAAGCATCTGGAACGGTGGGACACACTATGGTCACCCGGATAGTAAACCAAGTCATACAGAATGGGGTCGTTCCGAAGGACTGGCGTAGCAGCATCATCATTAACTGCTACAAGGGTAAAGGAGATGCCCTAGATAGGGGTAACTATAGAGACATTAAATTAATCGACCAGGTCATGAAGGTCACTGAAAAAGTAATAGCGCAACTAATCAGAGAGCGAAATGATCTAGATGAAATGCAGTTCGGGTTTGTGTCAGATAAAAGTACCACAGACGCTCTTTTCATTGTACGACAACTACAGGAGAAGTACCTAGCTAAAAGTAAACCCCTATACTTAGCTTTTGTTGACTTGGAGAAAGCCTTTGACAGAGTCCCCCGCTCCATTATCTGGTGGGCTCTTAGAAAACTAGGTGTTGATGAATGGCTTGTGAGAGCTATACAAGCCATGTATAAAGAAACAGTCAGCAAGGTTAGAATTAACAACGAATATAGTGAAGAGTTTAGCATAAAGGATGGTGTTCATCAGGGCTCCGTCCTTAGCCCCCTCCTATTTATTATTGCCCTTCAGGCTATAACAGAGGAGTTCAAGACCGGCTGCCTATGGGAACTCCTATACGCAGATGATCTAACGCTCATAGCTGAATCGATGGCCGAACTAGAGAAGAAATTCCAAATATGGAAGCATGGCCTAGAATCAAAAGGCCTTAAAATTAACCTGTCTAAGACAGGAAAATAGGGCACCAGTCCCATCTGGGAAATGGCCATGCTCAGTGTGTAGGAAAGGAGTAGGCAGAAACTCCATTTTATGTCCCAAATGCAAAGTATGGGTGCATAAAAGATGTAGTGGGATCACAGGTAAGCTAACTAAGAATATAGATTTTATGTGGTCGGTGCTCTGGTGCAATAAGTAGCAGCAAGTGCCCACAGAATACTAGCTCATTCCATTGCACAGATGGTTCTATAGAAATAGTGGACACCTTCCGTTACCTGGATGACAAAATCAGCAGTGGTGGAGGGTGCTCTGAAAGTACAGTAGCTAGAGTCAGAACGGGATGGAAAAAGTTCAGAGAGCTTATACCACTATTGGCCGCTAAAGAGTTCTCACTAAAAATGAAAGGCAGGCTGTATGATGCCTGCATACGAACAGCAATGTTGCATGGCAGTGAGACCTGGGTGTTGTGTGCAGAGGATATACGCAGACTGGAGAGGAACGAAGCATGCATGCTCCGCTGGATGTGTAATAGTAATATACGAACTAAGTGAGAAATTAGGAATAAGAGGGATCAGATGTTGTTTACTCGAGAGAAGACTACGTTGGTACGGTCACGTGATGTGCATGAAAGACGACAGCTGTATAAAAAAGTGCAGGGCGATAAAAATAGACAGTAGCCATGGAGTAGGCAGACCCAGAAAAACCTGGGACGACTTGCTAAATTCCGACCTCACACACTTACACCTCTCCAAGACAATGTCACTGGACCGAGATCTTTGGTGATACACAGTAATACAGAAGACCCGCCTTGCCTAAGTACACCCCACTACCCCCACCCCATCCACACCACCCCTTCCAATGTAAAGTTATGTTGGTACCACAACATCCAGTCCGAAACAAATGAGGTCGTGTAGGTGTCACGACAAAAAAACACACAGTCCACGCTGTAATGTGGCCGTGTAGGTAACACGGTAAAAACCTCCCAGTCCACACTGTAAACGTGGTTGGTGTTAGGAAGGGCATCCAGCCGTAAAAAAAACGCCAGACAGTCCTATGCGAGCAAGACAACCAATCTTGCCTCAAGTGGGAAAATTCCCGTCCAAACCCATGCTAGTGTGGAAGATGGACGTTAAACGATGATGATGATGATGATGATGATGACAGTCCTTCAGTAGAACTGCATATAATTATCTATAAACAACAACCTGAA
The DNA here is from genome assembly GCA_964016885.1 of Eledone cirrhosa. Taxonomy (NCBI): domain Eukaryota; kingdom Metazoa; phylum Mollusca; class Cephalopoda; order Octopoda; family Eledonidae; genus Eledone; species Eledone cirrhosa. The sequence goes on from OZ024745.1 coordinate 95,731,950, forward strand.
TAATAAACTCTGTACTGCATCAACACTGCGATCTCCCCAACTGATCTTCTGGTTCATCTAAATCCATTTCTATATTTTATGATGATGTTTTGATTCCTGAGAATTTACCTTTCTCTTGTCTATTCTCAAGATGCTAAAATCTTGTGCCACTCAAATGATTTTGAGCTATGCAGCAACAGTGGATGCAGCTGAACAATTTTTAATCAATCAGACAAATTAGAAGAAACAGAGTTATTATGTACCTTGTTTGTGTGCACACTATAATAGCAGCAATAAGATCTTAATTTATAATCATGTAATCAGAAGTTCAACACCCCAACTTCATAGAAATATACACAAAAATACCTAATTTACTAAATGGACATGGCAACTTGCCTCAAACTTCTCTTTCCCTAAATATCTATTCTTTCCTTCATTTTTTCTCAGTATATTTCTGAAATAGGGTGTAGCCCAAAACATTATGATTAACTGTTTTTCACTTCTCCAGACACTAAACTAATAACTTCAATTTGTACCAGTCTTTTTTTTTTTCTTTCTTTCTTTCACTAACCCTATCATTCATCACAGTTTTAGAAAATGGGCTTGCCTTTGATTTTAGAATAGTTAGCAGACCTTTAAGAGCACATTAGCAGGGACAGTTGTGTTTCATCTTTCATGCTACAGAATAGAGATATAAACACTGATAATGCAAGCTTTGTAATTTTAGGATGTTACTTTTCTTTCAAAATAAAGTTGTCTATTTTTGCACTTCATAAATTTAGCCAATCAATAGAGAACATACAAACAACATACGCTCTCAGCAAACATGGTTTGACAGTAACAGTTTCACAATGTCTAAACTTCCAGATGAGTTTTATCACTTAGCTAAAGAGAACACTTTAGATATTAAAAGTAAATCACAGAAACCTGATATCATGATGTATCTCCATATGTTTCTGTCGGAATGGTGTAGAACCTTTTGTCTTGACTCATCTTGAATTAATCCTCCATCAGCCAAAGAACCCAAGAATATTTGTTTATCTCTGTGTAGACAGACACACTTGCATACACACACAGAACACATGTGTATGGGAGATATGTTGAGAAAATAACTGCTAGTAGATGATAAATGTTTATGGATGGATTCAGTAAGGCTTTGATAGTAGTAAGCAGAAGTTGACCATATATAGTTAATCTATACAGATATATTTATGTGTATATATATATAAAGTGTGTATATGTATGATATGTGTATGTATATGCACGCAAATATATATATGCGTATATCATTATCATGATATGTGCATGTATGTATATGTATATATATATGTATATTATATTGGTTCCACAAAACATCCAGCCCACACTGCAAAGTGATCGTATAGGTGTCACGACATAAAGCACCCAGCCCACACTGTAAAGTGGATGTGTAAAAGACATGGCAAAAAGCACCCAGCCCACACTGTAAAGTGGACGTGTAAAAGACACAGCAAAAAGCACCCAGCCCACACTGTAAAGTGGACGTGTAAAAGACACGACAAAAAGCACCCAGCCCACACTGTAAAGTGGACGTGTAAAAGACACGACAAAAAGCACCCAGCCCACACTGTAAAGTGGACGTGTAAAAGACACGACAAAAAGCACCCAGCACACACTGTCAATCCAGGTGTAGAAAACCAGCCAGAAACTCTCCTATATGAGCGAGACATGGTCACCCGAGCCAACTTGCCTCAAAATGGGACAAACCCATCTAATCCATGATAGCGTGGAAGATAGACGTTAATTGATGATGATAATGATGATGATGAAAGTGATGTAAAGGGAGATGTGAAAGGAAAATGCAGTTACGTCAAGAAAAAAACACTTATTATATCCTTGATGATAATCCCTGATTCATTATATTTCATAATTAACAGTTGTGTATTCTGGTTGAATATCTTTTTCTACTTTCTATAAAATATCAATATAATACAGAAGCAATATATGGTGTAAATTGTTTAATTTTATAGATTAAAATTCTTGTTTTTTTTCTCCAAATACTAGGATGTAGAAAGAACACAGCAATACAGAAAAAAATGCAGGCACTTATTTTCTTTTTCTTGTTATATAACTATGTTAATGAGTTCGGTGACTAAACCTAGATTAATCATCAATTAATTATTCAATATAGTGTTGCTGTACAGAAAAAAGTAAGCAAAAAAAATAAATAAATGAAAATATTCATAAATTTGCCCTCAATCCTTCATTAGTTATTAATTAAGTATTATTATCAGTTTCTGATAAGTGCTTGAAGTGAAAACACTTATTCTGTTTTTCTTGAGAAAACACTTTTCATTCTTAACCTCCAGTATATTGACCAATTTGTGTACAAATTCCGAAAAGAATTTTTTAAAAAAAGTTTTACATCCTTCATAGAATATCAAATGAAATTGGCTATAGATAAAATTCAATACAACTTTCTGAAGTTCAAACACAAGATGATAGGAATATATTTCAATGCTGAACTAAAATGAAAAGAGATTAAATCCAAATTTCAAGACAAATAAAATTGCATTTTGTTTATCTCATGTGAACTGCCAGAAAAGAGCTACTGCAGAATGCAACTGAACCAAGGGAATAGAGTTTGTAAATGAAATGAATCAACATTCTAAGAAGGTACATAACTTTCTTAATATCAAAGAGGCTTTAAAACAATGCACATTAGAAAAAAGGGTGCTGTAGCATATTATTACACTTAAATCTATCTGCTGAAAACAAATATTTAGATATTCTGACTTGCATTATTTTGTAATTTGTGGTGGATTGGCAGTATCGGTAGAGGGTCGGACGCCATGCTTTGACGTATAGAGTTACGGCCCTTGCCATTCTGAGTTCAAATCCCGCCGAGGTTAACTTTGCCTTTCATCCTTACGGGGTCGATAAAATAAAGTACCAGTAATGCACTGGGTAATTGCTGGCCTTGTGCCAAAAGTAGAAACAATTATTTTGTAATTTGTTCTTGTAATTTTGTAGTTTGGCCTTGTGCCTAAAGTAGAAACAATTATTTTGT